>CAJGYO010000001.1:121307598-121697850 GCA_904845875.1 Miscanthus lutarioriparius
TTTAGATATGAGAATCTATAATTGGTTGGATTTCAAAGTTAGTGAAGCTCAATTGTCAACATGTTTGTTCACTAAGTCTAGTATGGGTTGGTTATGGCATAGAAGGCTTGGTCATGTTGAAATGAAACAATGAATAGATTTGCTAGGGTATGACTTGGCTAGAGGCTTGAAAGACGTTGGTGTTTGGAGAAAGAGATGCTTCGTGAGCCCTTTGTCAAGTCAACAAACAAGATGGAAATACCCATCCCCTAAGAAAAAGCAATATTGAGTACCAGTAAAGCATTTTGAGTTATTGCAGTATAGATTTGTTTGGGGTCACCACAATACACTAGCACTTATGGAAACAAATATGGCTTTGTGATAGTGGATGATTATACTAAATATACTTGGGTATTCTTTCTAGTGGACAAGAGTGATGTATTTTACAATATTCAAATCATTTGTCAAGGGCATTCATAATGAGTTTTGAACAACCATCAAGAGAATTAGAAGTGACAATGGTAGTGAGTTCAAAAACACTAGAATTGATGAGTTATGGATGAATTTGAATTAGAGATCAATTCTCGCCAAGTACACTCCACAATCAAATGGCCTTATTGAGAGAAGAATAGAACACACATTGATATGACAAGGTCTATGCTTTATGAGTACAATGTGGAGTCAACTTCCTTTTTAGGCCGAGGCTATCAACACGCCTTTGCTATTGTAGCAACCACTTATATTTTCACCCATTGGAAAAACGAAGACACCTGAGCTCTTGAATCGTAGAAAACCCAACATTGCATATATTTCCTATCTTTGGTTGCAAATGATATATCTTGAAGAAAGGCACTAGATTGGGCAAGTTTGAGGAAAAGAAGTGTGATGAAGGATTCTTACTTGGATACTCAACTACTAGCAAAACATATAGAGTTTGAAATTTGGCAAGTGGTACTCTTTGAGGAAGTACATGATGTTGAATTTGATGAAACCATGGGTTCCCAATATGAGAATGAGAACTTGGATGATGTTAGAGGCATTCAACTTTCAAATACCATGAAGAACAAGGATGTTGGGTGAATTGAGACCTAGGCAAGTGAATGATGATGAAGATGATCAAGTGCAAATGCTCTCTAACTCAAATATGCAAATTGATACTAATCAAGCAAGTACAAGTGGCTCTCATGACAATGAACAAGATCAAGTGGCTAGTACATCATCTCAACCTAATGATCAAGCAAAGTGAAGCAATTGTTTCCAATACTCTAACCAAATCCAATATTGCAAGAGATCATCAATTGGATACTATAATTAGAGATATTTCTAGAGGTGTACAAACAAGATCAAGATTGGCATCATTTTAAACACTTCTCATTTGTGGTCATCCATTGAACCAAAGAAGATAGAAGAAGCATTGAAAGAATATTGATTGGGTGAATGCTATGCATGAAGAATTGAACAACTACCAAGAAATCAAGTATGGGAGTTAGTGGAAAGACCAAAGAACCACAAATGTAATTGGAACAAAATGGGTCTATAGGAAACAAGCAAGATCAAGATAAGATAGTAGTAAGGAACAAAGCAAGATTGGTAGCACAGGGCTATACATAGAAGTTGAAGGTCTTGACTTTGGAGAAACATATGCCCTGGTTGCTAGATTAGAAGCAATTAGAATCCCCGCTAGCCTATGCTTGTGCCCACAACATCAAGCTCTATCAAATGGATGTCAAGAGTGCATTTATCAATGGCTACATCAATGAAGAAGTTTATGCTGAGCAACCTCCCGGTTTTGAAGATGACAAGAAGCCCCGACCATGTGTACAAGTTGAAGAAGGCTTTGTATGGCTTGAAACAAGCACCTAGAGCATGGTATGAGAGGTTGAGGGATTTCCTACTCAAAGGGGATTCATGATGGGCAAGGTTGACACCACTCTTTTTTACCAAGAAGATTGGTAAAACTTGTTTGTGTTGCAAATCTATGTTAATGACATCATATTTGGATCAGACTTTTGTGAAGAGTTTGGAAAGATGATGGCTAATGAGTTTGAGATATCCATGATTGAGAGTTGAGTTACTTCCTTGGTCTTCAAATCAAGCATTGAAGAATGATATCATTTGTGAAAGTACATCAAAGACATACTCAAGAAGTTTGGCATGAATGAAGCAAAGGCCATAAGTACAATTAATGGGAACAAATGACAATTTGAATAGTGATTCAAGTGGCAACATGGTGGATCAAAAGTTGTATTGATCTATGATTGAATCCTACCTATGTGACTCGCATCAAGACCGGATGGCATATTTAGTGTGTGCATGTGTGCAAGATTTCAATCTCACCAAGAGAAAGTCATTTGAAAGCTACAAATAGAATATTGAGGTACTTGAAGCATACACAAATGTTGGTTTGTGGTATCCCAAAGGAGCAAAATTTAAGCCATTGGTTACTTCAACTCGGATTATCACGGATGCAAGGTTGAAAGGAAGAGCACCTCGCACATGTCAATTATTGGGAAGATCACTTGTTTCATGGTCATCAAAGAAGCAAAATAATGTTGCATTATCAACCGCCAAAGCCGTAATACATATCCACCGGTAGTTGTTATGCACAAATTCTTTTGGATGAAGGCCACCTTGAATGACTTTGGAATCAAGTTCAAGAAAGTGCCATTGCTATGTGACAATGAGAGTGCAATCAAGTTAACTAACCAACAATCTGGTTTAACATGCAAGAATAAAGCACATTGATGTCCGCCACCATTTCATAAGAGATCACCAATAAAAGGGGACATTTGCATTGAGAGTGTAGGCATCAAGATCAACTTGCCGTGATATATTCACCAAGCCATTAGATGCGAAAAGATTTTGCAAAGCTAAGGAATGAGTTGAACATATTGGATTTCTCTAAATATGTGTTGATGCGTCTCCCCACTTATATGATATGTCTCTCCTTCGAGCAATCCAAGGTAAAAGTTGATTGGCATGGCATACATCCTTGCTAAGGACATGTTTAGTGCATCTAGTCATTTTTCACATTTAATAGGTTCATTCATGAAATTCAAAATGATTTTGATGTTTGTATGGCACCACTATTGCTTCTATGCTTAATTTGGTCTAGTGGTAGCATATGATATATTTGGGGGCTTGTAAACCTAGTGTTTGATCTAGAAAAATGAGCTATAAATGTTGAACTCAACATGGTACAAGATATCCCTTATTTAAAGGTGTGAAAGAAGCTTGTCCTTGGATCAAACCGAGTTAAATATCTTTGGCAAGTGATCTAGATTGGACCAAATTTGGGAAAATTATCCTCACCCCATTGATTGATATTGATAATCTCAACCTATTTAAAATTAAACCTTTGAGGTCATTGATGACAAAGGGGAGAAAGAGTGCACAAAGATAGTGAAAAAGATAACAAAGGGGAGAAATTGAGAAATTGACATAGGGGAGAGATATGACAAAGTAAGGGATCAATTAAACTTTTGAGCACACAAGTAGGGGAGCAAGCTCATAAACATGGTGGATGCATTTGAATGTGCATTTCATATGTTTGCTTGCATGGCACAAGTTTTAAATTTCAATATTTATGCTTTATGGTATATGCTAGTTATAGGATTGAATGATGAAATGAAAACTAGCATGCATAGGTTAAGAAACTAGACTTATGTTCATTTTATGGAAACTAGACCCTTGCTTCTAATGTTGATCTCATGGGGTATTCTAGTTTTTGTGTATGTCTTGTTACTAATGGTGCTAAGGATGGTATATTGGTGCACTCCTGATTGGTATCATGCTTCAAAGGTCCATCTCTTATACCTTAGCATCATTTGGTAGACATTGTCTCCTTATATTTCCTATCTAAGCATATGGGCAAGCTACAATCCAAACTCTTATCACATATGTAGGGGGAGCAAATGCTACCATTTGGGATTCATGAAACTTGTCTATATCATTTTACACATGGTAAATATGTTTGGGCAAGTAACATGGTTTCAAATGAATTTCAATTCATATCTTTTGTGAAAGGGGTTGTCATCAATTACCAAAAAGGGGAGATTAAAAGCTCTAGTTTGGTTTTGGTGAATTGATGAAACCCTAAGTGCTAACCTAGTTTATCAAAGTGATTATGAGATAGGTAGCACTACTCCAAGTGATGAAGCAATGGTGAAAATCATGATGATGGTGATGGCATGGTGATGGTCAAATGCTTTGACTTGGAAAAGAAGAAAGAGAAAACAAAAGCTCAAGGCAAAGGTGAACCTTGATAGGAGCTTTTTCGCTTTGATGATCGAGACACTTAGTGAGTGTGATCACATTTAGGATCGATAGTCGCATTATTAAAAGGGTGAAACTTGTATCGAAATGCGGTTATCAAAGTGCCACTAGATGCTCTAACTCATTGCATATGCATTTAGGATCTAGTGGAGTGCTAACACCCTTGAAAACATTTGTGAAAATATGCTAACACGCACAAGGTGATACACTTGGTGGTTGGCACATTTGAGCAAGGGTAAAGAGGATAGAGTTAAAAATGATTTAGTTGTGCTGGTCACGAGTGATCGAATACATCCTAATTGGGACCGGACGCGTCCCAGCATTTTATCCATCCTTGGGGTAGTCAAACGAGTGACGGACACGCCCGGAATCGTGGACTGACGATTCGATATTTGGACCAGGTGAGCGACTAAGTAAAAAGTGACCGGACTGCTTAGTGGAGTGGGACGCCGACAAGTTATCGCTCAAAGATTAGGTCAAAGTGATATAGCCGATCTAGATTGCATAAAGCGATCGACATAAAGTCGCCACACACGGACGCTGTCCGGCAGAACCAAAGAAGTCTGTGTTTTCAAAGGCAATAATTCATCGCACATTGGGAGCGCCCGGTCTGTGTGATCGGACGATCCGTCGGACCTTAGCAGCTCTAGGAGCTCGGACTTGACCTCGACGCTGCATCTCCCGGGTCCGATCATTTTCTAATAGCATCGATCCGATCACATAGTATTATTGTGTGCAGAGATAGCCATTGGACGCAATGGCCAAAACAATTTAAAAAGGGACACGGGTGGTCAGCCGTCAGACCGGATGGAGCGATCGGATCGTGTTCTGTCACCACACCGCACGCTGTCTGGTGCACACGACCTGCGGCGTCTGGTCATCCCGCTAGTCAGCCCAATAATTGAGCCAACGACTCTATTGTTTGGGGGGGTGTCTATAAATATCATTTGGTCTGGCTCTAGCTCACTCTCTGGCCATTTGCATTGACATATCAACCTTGTGAGCTTAGCCAAAGCCCTCCCACTCGTCTCCATCTTTGATTCATCATCTTTGTGAGACTAGGAGAGAATCCAAGTGCATTGCTTGAGTGTTTGCATCTAGAGGCACTTGGTATTCGTGTTTCGCTACGGGTTTGGCTTGTTACTCTTGGTGGTTGCTACCAACTAGACGCCTTGGAGCAGCGAGGATCACCGAGCGGAGGTTGGTGATTATCTCCGGCTCCGATCATGGTGATTGTGAGGGGTTCTTGACCTTTCCCTAGCGGAGAGCCAAAAGGTACTCTAGTAAATTGCTAGTGACTTATGTGATCCTCATCTTGTGTTGGTTGTGTGGCACCCTATTGAGGGTTTGGCGAGTGATGCCAATTAGCAAGTGAACCTCCAAGTGAGTGAATCACCACAACGGGGACTAGCTTGCCGGCAAGCAAGTGAACCTCAAAGGAAAAATCATTGTATCTTGATTGTCTCCTTGGTATTCATTGGTGTTCACTCATTGGTTACTTGCCACGGTGGTATACCTCTTTACCACTTTCTTGTATTTCATTATACATTCACTTGGATAGAGCTAGTGGTAGTTAAGACTAGATAGTGTATCATTTAATTGTATTACTCTCACTAGGTTGATCACCTAGGTGTTTATTAGTGACATAGCTTTGTTGTGATATACTAGAGATCATAGAAAATAGAATTGGGTAGGTGGCTAGCAACCCCAAGTATAGTGCTAGCGCAAAATTCGCTTCACCATCTTATTGACTAATCATTTGTCTTAGTGTTGTTGTAGAATTTTTTAACAGAAAAATTGTGGACGAAGCTCACAATTCCAAGTTATCCATTCATCCGGAAAGTCAAAATATGTATCATCATTTGCGTCACTTGTATTGGTGGCCAAATATTAAACAGGACATTACCAAATACATCTCAGAATGTGATATTTGTGGAAGGGTTCAGGCGAAAGTGACCATATGCGACACGCCTAGATTTCTATAGCCCTTGCCTATCCCTTTTTGGAAATGGGAGGATATTTCCATGGACTTTGTTGTGGGTTTGCCCTGCACGGCAAAGGGGTATGACTCTATTTTGGTCATTGTGGATCGCCTTACAAAGTCCACTCATTTCCTCCCAGTGGATATAAGGTATTCAGCCAAGAAGTATGCCAAGTTGTATTTTGACCAGATTGTGACCCTACATGGAGTTCCTCTTACTATCATCTCCTCGATAGAGGGTCATTTTGTCTCTTGTTTCGGGAGCAACTCCAGAAATGTCTTGGTACTAGTCTCCTAAGAAGTTCAAATTTTATCATCCATAAACCGATGGTCGACGTAAAGAGTTAATCAGTACTTGAGGATATGTTGAGGGCTTGTGTCATCTCTTTTCAAGAAAAGTGGGACGTAATGCTTGACTCTAGCTGAAGTTTTCTTATAACAATAGTTATCAAGAAAGCATTCAATGGCAACAATGTGGTGAAGTTTTATAAAAGTTCTTAGATGAAAAAGAAAGAGTGACTAGAAACAATGTGGTGAAGTTTTATAAAGTTTAGTGGCAAAATCACTTTCCTGAGGACTTAAGCAACGTGGGAGCAAGAAAGCTATATCTTGAAGCATTATCCCCACCTTCTTTCTAGTTCACCGAGGTAATTGTTTAAATCAAAAAAATTCTTAGCTCTTTTCCCACACTAGGCACATGAAATCCTGTGACTAGATTTTGTTTATAGAGTCAGAACACCCTTTGGTGTTACCGCTTAAACAACTTGCTAAACTATGTGCATGAGCATCATGTTTTTGTGATAATGCATGTGATAAAGTGTGTAGATCAATTTTCAAATCAAAATGATCAATAAAATGCTAAATGAAAGTTGATTCTGATAGTACATGCATATCAAGTAGGGTTTGAAACTAATTTTATTGAGCAAAAATACTATAGAATGTGTGTCATACTTAAATAAAGTTGTAAGTGCAAACTTTGTAGATGACAAAGGAAATACTTGTGGTTAAAAATGATATTACTAGATAATATTTCCACTAGCTTAGAAATCACAAATTGAAATCAAATCCAAATTTCAAAAACTTAGAAATTTTCAAATCACCAAAACAAAGAAGACATTGCTATATTTAGCAATTTATTGTGAGAGATTGGGTTAAATGGTGGTGTAGTGTTATAGCTTGATTTGGTAGCCTCATGTGAAGATGGTTTAGGTCCCAAGCAACCGCTTAGTTTTTATGGGCGCTTTTAAAATTGCACGACATCAAGCTGGGCTTTGGTTAGCTGCGTGGTCAAGCAATCACCGCTTTTACGCCGGCGTCACTTTGGTTGTGCGTAAGACGCTGTCACAAGACAGCCACCGTGGTAGCTCTCCGGCTCGGCTATGGTTCGGCCGCCGGCCGCCCCGCCGCCATTACCGCTTGTTCGCCCACGCCACGACAGCAGCCGCCACCGGTGCCATCAATCTTCGCCATTGCGTCTGCGACCGCTGCCTTCGCCTCGCATTGCCACTACCGATGCCATCAGGACGCTGCAACGGCCGCCGCTCACCTTTGTCCTAGCATGCACGTGGACCGTCCCGGCTGCCCCGCACTGCCGCTTTGCCTTAATGGCACTATGGTCGCTGCTGGCCACGCCGACGGGCGCTGCTGCGTTAATCGGCTAGTGCCGACGCGGGGTCTTCTCGATCTCGCCGCCGTGGTCCCGCCAAGGTGAGGACGAGCCGAGCCCACCCGCCGCTTCTGCCTCTCTTTCTCTCTTTCTTCCTTCTCGCTTTCGCCGCCGAGTCATGGTCACGACGAGACGCAGAGCGAGCACCTCTCATCAATTCCTCATGCCCGCTCTCTACCTTTACGCCTCCTTGTCGACGCCTCCCCACCCCACCTTGATTATGGCTGTGCCGAGCTCCAATTTTGGAGCTTTGCTCCCCAGGGCTGCGCCATTAAGGCTCTAGCCCGCCTCATCGTGGCCAGCTTCTAACCTTGCCATCTCACGCCGAATTGAGAGCACCACTAGCCTCGCCTTAGAACCCCTTTTCATCGTGCACATGTTAGTCATAGCCCTAGTGCCACCTCCATACCGGCCGACATGGTCGTGGTCACCGCGTTCGCCGCTGAGCTCGATGAGCGCATGCGCCGACTTGCTCTGGGCGTCTCCGCCGCCAGACACCACCACGGATAGGATCATGGTGCGCCATGATGCTTACCCATCACCTCTATTATCTATTGTACGCCAGGCTCACTAGAACATGGTTGCCGCCGCTTATAGGTCACCACCGCTGTGGAGAGCTCGCTCGCTTCACCCCTGCTCAGCACAACCACCGGCCCATCGCCGCGCTTTGGCCCATAGGTGAGCATCGGTCCCCTATCTAGGTCTGCAAGGGTCTCGGTGGCCGACGCATTCTAGGTGCCACCGCCACGTGCCATGCGCGCGCGTGGGGCATCCCGGGACCTCTCCGATGCGAAGGTGAAAAGATACGAGGGCCCCGTTGTAAAGTAGTTGTCTATAGAAATAGTACGTAGTGTTCGCGCTTATTGTCCGATAACGTGAGGGCGTTTTGTAAGAGTGCCAGCCACACAAGAGCTCCCCGACGCGGGCCGCCTCGCAGTGGGCTATGCCTCGCGTGGGCCGCGTTAGGCCGAAATGGGTTTATCTTTTTTGTGGAAAATAGAAATAGCTTTTCATTTTAATTCTGAGCTAAACTTTGGTAATTAATATAAAATAATGTAGATATGCAAATATTGTGAAACAAATTTTGTTAGGTTCCTAAAATTGTGCTCTATATGTTAGTGTATTTAGTTCATATATGTGCTGGTTGATACCAGGAGCTATTAAATCATTTGAGAGTGCTCAATATTATTAAGTTAATTATTGTATGAATTTTTGTGGTAGATTGGTGAGAGCAAAAACCCTGAAATTTTTATAGCAGCTTCATTGTATTATTATGTGCTCACTGTAATTTTTGTATCCCTAAAATAGACTATTTAATATGGTAGCTACTTAGCTGACAATCCATCTGCCCAAGGCAAGCTCCGGTGCATAACCCTTATTTCAAATGATCACTGGATATATATATGTGATGTGCATTTATGTTATAAGATTTATATTGAAACTATATGCATAGATATTCTACCTATGAGTCCTACTAGCATAGGTCGAGTAGCTGCTATGCTTGGACTATCGGTAGCGTGAGTAACCTGCCGTTACTCACAATAGGTGATTATTATTATTACTCTCATGATAAAATGGTGAAAAGAAATGGAGCCCAGGCAGGGATATGGTACGGGTATTGGTGGGTGTAATAGGTTTTGTCCCACGGCCAACGGGGTATAGCTTGGTTGCACTGTTTTCTCTATCCGTATCGGTTAAGGACCGTCCGTTACTGTGGATTCTAGTCAGGTCACAGACTTATTATCCTGAGCAAATACTTGCTTATGGAAGCGGGAAGGCTCGTTGCTCTCTTGTTGTAGGTTCCGACTCTTTCCAGACCCACTGATTGGATTTGGGGATGGTGGAGGTCTAAACACCACACTGATTCCGTGACTCAGGAGTGGGGGCTTGGAGTCCAAGTTTGGACGGGAACCTAGCCCCTTGATAGGAGAGTGGTGGGTTGGTCTTGCTTGTGCCTGGGTACAAGCGGGGCGTGTGTTTCGAGGTACCCAGCTGTGATACTTTGGTTCATGAATCGCCATGTGATATGGTATGACTTGTTACGATCTAGCACCATAGTAATAACTAGAAGATGAAAGATGGTGAAATGGATCTGATTGCTCAACTCTTGCTTGAAAGTAGAACAAATGCTTACATAGAATGATTAGCTAATGAACTAATTGTGACTGCTAATAAAACACATACATAAGGATTCACTACTAGTAATGCTTTTTTGTAAAAAGGAAACCCAGCAAACCATAAAGCTTATTATATCCTTTGGAGTCAGGAAATTATTCCCACTAGTCGGGTAAGTCTTGCGAGAACATTGTGTACTTAGGGTTTATTTACCCCTATTCCAGGTGTAGCTTGAGGAGTGGCTATTGTGTGAAGGATCCTTCTAGTGGGCACAGATAGATCCTTGTATCTTATCGTTAGATGTTTATTTCATTTTAAATTCCATACTCTGAACTTGGTATTGTAATAATATATTTCCGAGAACTCTTGTTGTATAAAATAGACTAAGTATTGTAAACTCGTTCTCATTATTGGATCCTAGATGAAAAATGTGGATTGTTCTGGAGTTCTTCCTTGGGGTATGCCTCGAGGGGACCGCTCGATGTAGCCAACTTTCGGGTGCTTAGCGCCTAGTGGAAGACGAGCGCCTTCTAAGCATGCTATTTGGGGTGGTTCTCGCCACAGGTGGTATTGGAGCCAATAATGAGTTCTAAGTTTCATAACTCTTTCAAAACCTAAAATTTGACCAACAAAAGCTTTGCGTAAAAATAGGATGTGATAAAATTATGTAAATAAGTATAAGCCCTAGCAATATGGTCTATCTAGGATAGCAAAGACCGGTTTTATCTAATTAATTTTTCACAGAACACTAACTTACGCCATGTAACAATCGCTTAGCAAGCGGAAAGTGAGTGTGTGATGTGCCTAAAATTTTACTTAATGCCGCTATATTCCGCTTGAGTGAATGGGTAGGTCGATGCATGCATCATGAAAAGAGAATCTTGCTTAAACTAAATTTCTCCCACACATATAATTTGGATTAGTGAATTGATAGGATAACCTAAAAGAATGCTTTAATAAAAGTCTTATCATTTCTCTAAGTCTCTTGTTCCTAATCTAGAGGGTTGTCCCTAATGGTTGGTTCTTATCTATGTATAGATGAACCTAAGGTCTGGTCGGGGGAGTACCAGCTTGGGTAGACTCACCAGTGATAACGGTCATGGTGAGGACAATGGCAACAAATGGGGACAACCACGAGGCCCCACTTCTCGCTCCTCCTTTGCCACCACCACCTTCGATGACCCATGGGAGATGATCACGGAGATGCCTTTGTGCCTCGACGCGAGTCACCTGTGCCTTGGAGATGCTTGCCAGCTATTGGTCACTTCACTGTGGAGGCCCTGGGTGGCAACGGTAGGAACGAGGGTGGTGCATGTGCTCTCAAGGGGCCCTATTCCTACTAGGACTTCCTAAAGACACACCCACCCACGTTCACACTAACTACTAAGCCTGCCGGATGCGGAGCATTGGCTTTGTATCCTAGAGCGTAAGTTTTAGCCGCTTCACCGTGGATCAAGAGCGTAAGGTGTGCTTTGCCGCACAAATGCCTTTCTGGTTCTCGCAAAGGCATGGTGGGATACTTTCAATGCCATGCACCTACGGACCACCGTGTGACTTGGCATGAGTTTACCATTGCTTTCAGGTGAGTACTATATTCCTCGCCGGTTTTGATGAATAGGAAGTTGACCGAGTTCCTAGATCTAAAGCAAGGGAGTATGACTGTGATGGATTATGTGAATAAGTTCAACCATCTTGCATAGTATGTCGGGACCCATGTAGACACCGGCGAGAAGAAGAGGGACCGCTTATCGTGGCCTCTCTTGCATCTTGCAACCGTGAGTTGTACAATCGGGGATATCGCACTTTTGGTGCTTTGATGAATGCAGCCATTGCTATGGAGGACTTCAAAGATGATTCTCGTGTAGAGTGGAAACACAAGTGGGTGATCACTAGATATTCTAGTCACAAACAGTTCAGAGGTGCAGGTTGTCGAGGATGTCCTATCACTCTTCGAGTGGATAGCCATCTCACCAGACTTCGTGCAGACGTACTAGGCACCTCCCACCTAGTACCGTGCACCTACTATGCAGTGCAACAACAGCCTCTGAGGATAGCAAGTTCTCCTCAAGGACAGGGCAGGGGAACAAGCCGGTGGTTGTTTCAAGTGTGACAATGAGGGCCACTATGCTTGGGAGTGTCCACAAAACTAGTCTCAAGTAGCTCTTTCTAGCCTTTAGCCAACTCCCGCCTAGTCAAGAGGACGATTATCAAGAAGAAGGTGCCCGTAAGTCAGCCTAGGCAAGTCAACTTCACTGAGGTTGAGGAGATTTTACCATTGATTCCCACCTAGCATATGTGTTGTTTGATTCTAGTGCATCACATCCATTCATGAGCATAGGGTTTGCATAGAGGCACAATATATCTCTTATGGCTATTCCTATTGCCTATAGAATCAGCACTCTAGGTGCATAGTTGTGTGTTAATACTCGGACGGACATAGTCAGATTAGTGCTAGCCACTCACACTTACCGCCTCTAGTTCATGGTGTTGCCCGGGCAAGGCATAGATGCAATTCTGGGCATGAACTGGTTGTGAGTTTATGGGGTAGTCTTGAACCTTAAGCAGAGAGTTGTTGAGTTATGGCTTCCTTCTTCATAGGATAGGATGTCTCTTCTTATGCCCTCCGATCTATCCTTACCAGTTGTTGCTCATATTGAAGCTTCTTCTGATCTAGCTTCTATTCCTATGGTCTATGAGTTTCTGGATATCTTTCCTGAAGATCTACCTAGGTTGCCACTAGATAGGGACATGGAGTTTACTATTGAGTTAGAACCTAGCATTGCTCCTATTTCATAGCATCCCTACCGCATGGCTCCTAAAGAACTAGCAGAAATGAAGAAGCAGTTAGAGGAATTATTGGAGAAGGGCTTTATCCATCGAGCTCTTTCACCATGGGGTTGCCTGAATATTTTTGTGAAGAAGGATGGCACTCTTCGGATGTGTGTGGATTATCACCCTCTCAATGTGATAACCATTAAGAATAAGTATCCCTTGCATCGTATTGATACTTTGTTCGATCAGTTGGCTGGTGCAAAGGTGTTTTCTAAGATTGATCTTCGTTCGGGTTATCATCAAATTAAGATCCGGCCACAAGATATACCAAAGATAGCTTTCTCTACTAGGTATGGTCTCGTATGAATACCTAGTCATGTCCTTTTGATCTCACCAATGCTCCGTGCATTCTTCATGTATCTCATGAATTTAGTCTTCATGCTAGAGTTGGATATGTTTGTAGTGGTATTCATTAATGATATTTTGATATACTCCAAGAACGAAGAAGAGCATGCACAACATCTTTTGGATAGTAATCGACTGATTAAGGGAACATAAGTTGTATGCCAAATTCAAAGAAGTGTGAGTTTTGGTTAGATCGAGTGCAGTTTTTAGGACATGTTCTAACACCTGAGGGTATCTCTGTCGACCCAAGCAGGGTTCAAGATGTGTTAAATTGGAAGTCTCCAAAGTCGATTGGCATCGATCCATCAGCCCTTGGTCTTGCTAGTTATTATTGTTGCTTTATCCCTGATTTCTCCAAAATAGCCCAACCAATGACCAAGTTGCTCCGAGAAAGATGTCGTTTTGTATGGAGTCCGGCTTGTGAAGAAGCTTTCCAAGCTTTGAAGCATTTTCTTACCCATACTCCTATTCTCGCTCAACTAGATATTGACAAGCCATTTGATGTGTATTATGATGCCTCAAGGACTGGATTGGGATGCGTGCTTATGTAGGATGGACGTGTGATAGCTTATGCTTCACGCCAGCAGAAAAATCATGAGGTGAATTACCCCACCCATGATTTAGAGCTAAAACTCATTGTGGTGCACGCTCTAAAAAATTTAGAGACATTATTTGTTGGGAAATAAAGTACACATTTTTACGGATCACAAGAGCCTCAAATATATTTTCACTCAGTCTGAGCTAAACATGAGGCAACAAAGATGGCTGGAGCTAATCAAGGATTATAATTTGGAGGTTCATTACCATCCTAGAAAAGCTAATGTGGTAGCTGATGCCTTAAGTCGGAAGTCGCATCAAGCTGAAGAAGAATTTTTGTCTCCCAACCATTCTGAGGTGTTAGCCCATATTGCTCTAGTCTCGGATTTACTTGAGCAAATTATTATAGAGCAAAGGCAAGATGTTTCAGAAATTTTGAGTATCAAGAAGTTAATTGCCGAAGGGCGTGGTCCTCATTTCAGTGTTGATGACCAAGGTGTAGTGAAGTTCAAGAACCGATTGGTGGTTCCCTCAAGTGATGAGCTTAACAGAAAAATTTTGGACGAAGCTCACAATTCCAAGTTATCCATTATCCAGGAAGTAACAAGATGTATCATGATTTGTGTCCATTGTATTGGTGGCCAAATATAAAATAGGACATTACCAAATACATCTCGGAATGTGACATTTGTGGAAGGGTTAAGGTGGACCATTGCGTATGCCTAGATTATATAGCCCATGCCTATCCCTTTTTGGAAATGGGAGGATATTTCCATGGACTTTGTTGTGGGTTTGCCCCGCACGGCAAAGGGGTATGACTCTATTTGGGTCATTGTGGATCACCTTACAAAGTTCGCTCATTTCCTTCCGGTGGATACAAGGTATTTAGCCAAGAAGTATGACAAGTTGTATTTTGACCAGATGGTGACCCTACATGGAGTTCCTCTTACTATCGTTTCTGATAGAGTGTCAGTCTTTGTCTCTTATTTCTGGGAGCAACTCCAGAAATGTCTTGGTACTAGTCTCCTCAGAAGTTTAGCCTATCATCTGCAAATGCATTTGTTAGATGAAAAGAGTCAATCAGGTACTTGAGGATATGTTGAGGGCTTGTGTCATCTCTTTTCAAGAAAAGTGGGACGAATGCTTGACTCTAGCTGAGTTTTCTTATAACAATGGTTATCAAGAAAGCATTCGAATGGCACCATTTGAGGCTTTATATGGCAAGAAATGTAGAACACCACTTAACTAGGTTGAAGTGGGAGACCGTGGTTATTTTGGGCCTGATTTTATCAAAGAAGCAAGAGAGCAAGTCAGTGTTATTCAAAGTCATTTGAAGACCGCTCAAAGTCATCGTAAAAAACTTATATGCGACAAGTGAAGAAGGCCTTTGCAATTTGAAGTTGGTGATCATGTATATCTCAAAGTGTCACCCATAAGAGGGGTGCATCGCTTTGGTCCCGGGAAAGTTAGCTCCTCGCTATGTTGGACCTTACAAGATTTTGGCCCGTGTGGTTCATCTTATTGCCTACCATATCCAAATCCTCCCGTGATATTTTGTCACGCAGTACATAATGTCTTTCATGTTTCCCAATTAAAGAAATGTTTATGGGTTCCTGAGGGAGTGGTGGAAATTGAAGGACTCACTCTCCAACCCGACTTGTCTTATATTGAGCATCCTGTCAAGATCTTAGATGAAAAAGAAAGAGTGACTAGAAACAATGTGGTGAAGTTTTATAAAGTTCAGTGGCAAAATCACTCGGAAGACGAAGCAACGTGGGAGCAAGAAAGCTATATCTTGAAGCATTATCCCCACATTCTTTCTAGTTCACCGGGTAATTGTTTAAATCGAAATTTATTTCTTAGCTGTTTCCCACACTAGGCACATGAAATCTCGGGACAAGATTTTGTTTAAGGGGGTAGAGCTGTAACACCCTTGGTGTTACCGCTTAAACAACTTGCTAAACTATGTCATGAGCATCAAGTTTTTGTGATAATGCATGTGATAAAGTGTGTAGATCAATTTTCGTAACTCAAAATGATCAATAAAAATGCTAAACGAAAGTTGATTCGATAGTACATGCATATCAAGTAGTGCTTGAAACTAATTTTTATTGAGCAAAAATACTATAGAATGTGTGTGTGATACTTAAATAAAGTTGGAAGTGCAAACTTTATTGATGACAAAGAAAATACTTATGGTCGAAAAAATGATATTACTAGATAATATTTCCACTAGCTTAGAAATCACAAATTGAAATCAAATTCAGCTCAAAAACTTAGAAATTTTCAAATCAGCCAACAGCAAGACATTGCTATGTTTAGCAATTGCAATTTATTGTGAGAGATTGGGTTAAATGGTGGTGTAGTGTTATAGCTCGATTTGGTAGCCTCATGTGCCATCTTGAGCATGGTGAAGACGGTTTAGGTCCCAAGCAACCGCTTAGTTTTTATGGGTGCTTTAAAATGCGTGGCACGACATGGTTTCAGTCGGTTGGCCTCGTGGCGCGATCACCGCACTCGGGCGCTTCGGCGTCACGCTTTGATCGCGTATGCGCGGCGGCTTCGCCGCTGCACGGCCGCCATGGTCTCCTCTAGCCTAGCTATGGTTCGGCTACCGCTTGGCCCCGCCGTGGAGCCACCGCTTGTCGCCACCGCCGCGCGTCGCGCCATGATGGAGCCACGCCAAATAGCCATCAACTCACCATCGTGGTTCCAGACTGCCCTGCCTCGCGTTACCACTACCGATGCCACTGCATCCGTGATGCGGCAACATTGCCGCTCACCTTGTCCTAGCACGCACGTGGGCTGTCCCTGCTACCCCTATGCCGTTGTTCTCACCTTAATGGCACTTTGGCCGCACGGGCCACGCCGGTCGGGCGCGCACCCCAATCGGCTAGTGCCGACGCGTGGGTCTTCCGATCTGTAACACCCCGGGTGTTTAAATACTAAAAAGCAGACATGTCATCATATGCATTGCAAGGCATTTGGTCATATTGCAAACTTTGATATGCATTCACTAGAACAAGTTTACATTTATGTTATGAGTGTTGCCTTGTAAGGTTTGAATTGGGTTCAAAATTTGGTTTGGATTTGAATTTTCAAGAAAACCCTGATTTTCAGTATTTAAATCCTACCCTGAAAACTCATTTCAAAATCTAAGCATATTTTGGGGTTAAGCTTAAAAGCAAAAGTGTAGAGCTTGTCAAGTTACACAAAGTTTGTTTTTGGAGTTTTCAAAGTTGTTATGAAAAATTTGAAGTAATTTGAAAAGGCGAAATGTTACTTAAAGTGTCCCCTTTTGAATTCAAATTTGCATTTCAAAATGTAGAATGGATTAGGGGGTGGTTATAAAAGCAAAGTTGTAGAACTTTTGATTTTGAACAACTTTTATTTTTGGAGATTTTTGAGTTGTTATACAAATTTGGGAGTAATTTGGAATTTTAAACGAATGACAATTCTGTAATTATAGTGAATGTGTTCACCGCCTAAGCTACATGGCTGCTGACCTTTTTTCGGCGTTCCTGCACGCACGTGGTGTCTGTCAGGGCGCGTCCGCCGCGAGAAAAGGCTCTGTCGTGGCTTCCTCGGCATCCCCGCCGCCTTTTTAAAAGCCGTGACGCTTGCCGCCGTTGCTCTTCTCCCCTCTGCCACCGCCCGCCGCCGCTACCATAGCTCCGTTGAGCTTTTTGCCGTCGCCGTAGCGCCTTCCAATCCTCGGTAACGCTTGCCATAGCTCCGCTAGTTCTTTGCGCACTTAGCCAAACCATCCTTGATGCTTGCCTCCACCGAGAACCCGCTGTCCACGCCTTTCTTCCTCGCGGCCGGCAACCTCACCGCTATGGGCGTGTCATCGCGGGCTTGAGCTCTCCTCGCGTGAGCTTTTGCTTCGCCGCTGCTAGCTCCAGCTCCGCCTTGTTCCCGTGATGCTCTATAACCGTTGATTGCTCATTTTGTCCATCACACCACCGGAAAATCACCATCAGCGTCGCTTGCGCGCGCCGATCACCGTGAACGCCGACCAACATATCCGTAGCTTCTCGACCTCGCTTTTGCTCCATCACGTTCGGGGTGAGCTACCGATCCTTCCTATGCCGCTTATTTAACCGCCATCGGTCTCCTATCGCCGGGCGTAGCGTAGCGCTGCGCACCGCATCCGCCATGGCCGGTGTGAAGCTTGAACCTTGCCGTAATTATCGAACCGGCGCCCATATCGCTGCGCCTTATTGTGGTGATCACCGTGGTGCCCTTGTCTTCGCCGTTGGTCTCGCCGTTGGTGAGTTATCGCCGGTCAGCGCGCGTGTCGCCGAAGTCAAAGCCGGAGGTTGAAGATGACATGTGGGGTCACCCCGCTGCTGACTCCGCTGCAAAATGGATTTTTTTCCTTTTTCAGAAATGAATGAATAGTGTCTGTTTTTGTTATTTTTGTGTAGGATTATTTAGAGCTCCAAAAATTATGAAAAGTTTTGTGTGACGTCTTTGTGATGAATACTATTTAGGAAAAATATGAAATGTTGTTTTTTAGTACTTTTTGGATGTGATAAAAATTGCTCAATTAATTAATAAATGAGTTTCCATGATTTTTCTAGGCTTATTTATGTATCCAAAAATTATGAAAATTGTTTTGCCACTTAGTTATCATGTGATGAACATTTACAAAAATTTTGAGGTCAATTGGAACAAGTTGATTTATTTCATAATTCTTAATTAATTAATTAATTCATAAAAGCAAATAGTAACCTTTAGTGATTTAGGTTTTGTTTGAATTTTTGATTGAGTGATGTCCTTGGGTCATTAGTTCGTAAGGATCCTTGGCAATTGAATTAGGTGTACGAAAAGGTTTAGTTAGTTTGACTTTAACTGTACCGCGAAGGAAAGTTGTATTCAAGTTGTTAACTTTTGCATCCATCATCGAGCATCATATTTTGTATCTCGCATCATGTTAAACATGGCATTGTTACTATGTGTAGTGAACGAAGGTGAACACGTGGTAGTTAATCAAGTGGTTGAGGAGGTTAATCCGTCTGTTGAGGTCGGGTTGGATAATTGTGGTGCGACTCCTGAACCGGACTTTTCCGTCAACGAAGGCAAGCCCCGGATGCATTCAAACCTACCTTGTGTTTTACAAATTGATTTTGCTTTTGCTTTTCTTTACTGCATTAAGTGATTAAGAGTTAAGTGAAAACCTAATTGATGCATCACCAACCTTATTTTTCCATATCTACCATATTACCAGTTTTAATTCGTATATGTCTAGTTATGCTTAGCTATGCTTAGAACGATGAAAGTCGGATGATTACCTGTCACCTGCAAGTCTTAAATGGAACTTTGGTTACTTATGTTATCATGTGATATGAGCATGTGGAGTAATAAATCTAGACCGGGCGAACTCGGTGTGTGTGAGCCACAAGACATGGAGGTCTTGTGAGCGGGTTCTTTCCACCTATGTCGATTAAGGCCCGTACCGTTGTTGAACTGTGTGTGGTGAGACTTTGTAGTACTAACCACATACTCCGATAAGCCTTAACTTGGCTATTCTATTACAAGAATGGCTACTCGCGCACTAGGAGTGGAGAGATGGCGGGAATAGCGTGTATCCATGTGGCAATGGGCTGGATTGGTGGAGTATTGTATTCTCGGGTGGCGCGGACCCATTCTTGTTTTAGAGGATCCGAGGGTAGGTTGATATATGTAAGTCGGGGACCTACATATGTCATGTGGTCTGGAATTCCCAGCTGGGTTTTTAATCGGTTCGAATCGTCGTTGCTCCTCGGTTATGGAGACTCACTTCTCTGTTCATCATCGTAGATAAATAACTAGAACTTGAGGATAGTTTGTGAAGGTGTTGGTTATGAAGTTTCATGATCTCAATACGGATCGTGTTAGCTTTGTCTACGATCTTATGAAGTTTTAAATGTTGATATAAGAATTTTGTTAAAAATCTTTTACGTAAAAGAACTTTGATTATTGCTAAAGCCATACCTTGAATCCCCTGAGTCTACAATCCTGAGTTCTATTAATTCTTATTTCGGTTAAGTCTTGTTGAGTACTTTTGTACTCAGGGTTCGTTGACCCTTGTTGCAGGTGAGGCTCATGAGCAGATCTGTTTTGGATCGTGCTGCATGATTGTTGTTCCATGTGATGACGATAAGTAAATGTGTGGCTCTTGGACAGGGCAACTTATTTGTGTGTTCTGTAATATGTTATAATGCCACTCCACTACTTTGGTTTGTATTATTTATCGAACTTAGTTGTATGGTTTGAAACAAATGGTTTGCAAACTATGTTATTGTAAGACTTCCGCTGATTTACTCTGGTGTAGATATTTGAATAAATGTTGTAATACTGTAATGACTCTGTAATGTGATCCTGCTCGGAAATCGTGGATGATTCGAGGTTCTCCGAGGAGACCCGACAGTCTTCTAAAGTTACCGGGAACATATGCATAGTTGTCAAAGGTCGTCGGACAGTGACGGGTGCATGTGGGCCCTATAATTTAGGAGGTTCTGCCACACGATCTCGCCGCTCGTGTCCTACCAAGGCGAGGACGAGCCGAGCCCACCTGTCGCGCCCCATCTCTCTCTTTCTCTCTTTCTTCCTCTACTTTCTGCCGTTGTCGAGTCACGGTCATGGCGAGACAGAGAGCGAGCACCTCTCATCAATTCCTCATGCCTGCGTCTCTACCTTTACGTCTCCTTGCCAACCGCCCCCACCCCGTCTTGATTATGGCCAGGCCGAGCTCCAATTTTGGAGCTTTGCTCCCGGCGCCACGCCATTAAGGCCTAGCCCGCCTCATCGTGGCCAGCTCTAGCCTCGCCATCTCACATCAAATTGAGCACACCACTAGCCTCACCTAGAACCCCTCTTCATCATGCACACGCTAGTCACAGCCCTAGTGCCACCTCCATGCCACTGACATGGCCGTGTCGCTGCGGTTCGCCATCGAGCTCGCCGAGCGCATGTGGCTAGACTTGCTCGGGGCGTCTCCGGCCAGGACACCGCCACGGGTAGGATCATGGTGCGTCACTGATGCTTGCCCATCACCTCTATTATCTATTGTATGCTGTGGCTCACTGGAACGTGGTTGTCGCCGCTACAGGTCGCCGACGCCAGGGAGAGCCTGCTCTGCTTCACCCCCGTTCGTACAACCACCGTCCATCATCGTGCTTTGGCCCATAGGTGAGCATCGGTCCCCTATCTAGGTCTGCAAGGGTCTCGGGTGGCCGGCGTACCTCCTAGTGCCACCGTCCGCCGCGCCGGTGACCGCAGGGCATCCCGGGGACCTCTCCGGTGCGAAGGTGAAAAGATACGAGGGCTCTGTTGTAAAGTCGTTGTCTATAGAAATAGTACGTGTAGTGTTCGCGCTATTGTCTGATAACACGAGGCGTTTTTGCAAGAGTGCCAGCACGCGCGCAAGCTCCCCGCCGTGGGCCGCCTTCGCGCATGGGCCACGCCTCGCGTGGGCCGCGTTGGGCCGAAATGGGTTTATCTTTTTCATGGAAAATAGAAATAGCTTTTCCTTTTAATTCTGAGCTAAACTTTGGTAATTAATATAAAATAATGTAGATACCTAAAAATTGTGAAATAAATTTTGTTAGGTTCCTAAAATTGTGCTCTATCTGTTAGTGTATTTAGTTCATATATGTGCTGGTTGATACTAGGAGCTATTAAATCATTTGAGAGTGCTCAATATTATTAAGTTAATTATTGTATGAATTTTTGTGGTAGATTGGTGATAGCAAAAACCCTGAACTTTTTTTAGTAGCTTCATTGTATTATTATGTGCTCACTGTAATTTTTGTAGCCCTAAAATAGACTATTTAATATGGTAGCTAAATACCCATTAAGGCTAAATGAATAATGGCATGATATTGGTTTATAAAAAAAATAGGCACTTGTAGGGTGAGCTTGGAATCTATTTGATAGCGATAATGATTAGCTTAGTATCTTAGTCATTAGAGCTAGCTTAGTAACTTAGCATGTGTATTCTTATTTTAAGAATTGCTGTTGCAAAAATACTAAGTGTTGCATCATCGTTGCATGCATGTAGAGAACGAGTTGGTGGAGTTCGTGACCGCCGGAGAGTAGGAGTATGAGAAGGTGATCGAGGAGTACGAGGAGGAGGTCCTTGTGCAGGAGGAGGTCCCAGAGACTTCACTGACTGACTTAGCTGACAATCCGTCTACCCAAGGCAAGCTCCGGTGCATAACCCTTATTTTGAATTATCACTGGATATATATATGTGATGTGCATTTATGTTATAGGATTTATATTGAAACTATATGCATAGATAACCTACCTATGAGTCCTACTAGCATAGGTCGAGTAGCTGCTATGCTTGGACTATCGGTAGCGTGAGTAACCTGCCGTTACTCACAATAGGTGATTATTATTATTACTCTCATGATAAAATGGTGAAAAGAAATAGAGACCAGGCAGGGATATGGTACGAGTATTGGTGGGTGTAATAGGTTTTGTTCCACGGCCAACGGGACATAGCTTGGTTACATTATTTTCCCTATCCGTGTCGGTTAAGGGCCGTCCGTTACTGTGGATTCTAGTCAGGTCACAGACTTATTATCCTGAGCACATACTTGCTTATGGAAGCGGGAAGGCTTGTTGCTCTCTTGTTGTAGGTTCTAACTCTTTCCAGACCGACTGATTGGAGGTGGGGATGGTGGAGGTCTAAGCACCACACTGAGTCCGTGACTCAAGAGTGGGGGCTTGGAGTCCAAGTTTGGTTAGGAACCTGGGCTGGTCTTGCTTGTGCCAAGGTACAAGCGGGGCGTGTGTTTCGGGGTACCCAGCTTCGATACATTGGTTCGTGAATCGCCATGTGATACGGTACGACTTGTCTACGATCTAGCACCATAGTAATAACTAGAATATAAAAGATGGTGAAATGGATCTGATTGCTCAACTCTTGCTTAAAAGTAGAACAGGTGCTTACATAGAATGGTTAGCTAATGAACTAATCATGACTGCTAATAAAACACATACATAAGGATTCACTACTAGTAATGCTTTTTTGCAAAAATAAAACCCAGCAAACCATAAAGCTTATCATATCCTTTGGAGTTGAGAAATTATTCCCACTAGTCGGGTAAGTCTTGCGAGTATATTGTATACTCATGCTTTATTTACCCCTATTGTAGGTGCAGCTTGAGGAGTGGCTGTTGTGTGGAGGATTCTTCTGGTGGGTACAGATGGATCCTTGTATCTTATCGTTAGATGTTTATTTCAATTCCGCAGTTTAAATTCCGCACTTTGAACTTGGTATTATAATAATGTATTTCTGAGAACTCTTGTTGTATGAAATGGACTAAGTATTGTAAACTCATTCTCATTATTGGATCCTAGATGAAAAACATGAATTGTTTGAGTTCTCTCTTAGGGTGTGCTCGACGGGACCGTCCAATGTAGCCAACTTTCGGGGTGCTTAGCGTTTAGTGGAAGACGAGCGCCTCTAAAACCGTGCTATTTCGGGTGGTTCTGCCACAAGTTATATGTCTTTCAAGTTAATTTATGAGTTTTATGCATTAATTCTATTTTCTGCCCAACGGTGATGTAGAATTGATGTAGAAGCATCTTGTAAGTTTTATTTTTTAACCAACGAGATCACTCGGTTGCATGCCAATGGGCTGCAATGCTGGGGTATGTGAATAAAAAGGCTTGAGTCAAGCTAGTTCAGGATAGTTTTTTTTAGTTTACTAATTTTCTGATTAAATTGGAACCAACGGAAAGATTTAATTGGAAAATGAAGTATAATTGAATGTTTTAGTCATCATGACTAAATTTTTTGTTTCGGTAATTTATATATAGATTTATCCTGCATGGGGAGAAGTTTGACATAGTACTTATGCTAGTCAATCCTACATGACGGGAGAAGTTTTGTGATGACTCATATATTTTTGTATCCCGCATAGCGAGAGAAGTTTGGGTAGCTCTTATGCTATCCTAGTATTGATCATGGCACAATAGAAATGCACCGTCATGATCAATACTAATCAAAGGACAAGAAAAAGATGCAATCGTGACTTGTAAAAGTATAGTTAATAAAAGACCTCGTCGAGTTCTTGAAGTGGAATGAGGAAAATGTACTCCTATACGGATCAAGAAATAACTTTATTTGCATGGCATAATCATGTCAATGAAGTAAGTCATAAGTGTCTCCTCGTTCACAGTTTTCTGAATAGTTCTCAAAATTATGGCAGTATAGTTCATGCCATATTTTGAGGGGGAGAATTATGAGATGAATTAAGAGTAAGAATTAAGATCAATTAAGAAACTACTCTTCATTAAGAGTGAGATAAAATGTTGATAATGTGTACTCTTCATTAAGAGTGAGACACAGATTTTGTAAGAAACTGAGTGAGATAAAGATTTTGATGAATGTGACCGTCGGTCATAACAATGATACCCCTAAGCAGAGAAACAACTAAATTCCTGAATTTTTTAAAGTTCTGAGAGAAAGATAGCATAGTCACCGTCAAAGATATTAAAGCGGCACTTAAAGCGCCATATAAGGTTTTAATAGATTGAACCCAAATAAGAAATTGTAAGATACACTATCTTTATAAAAGATGGAACGATTTGGGGGAGCACGATATGTAGAGACCTATGACTTGAAGAGAAGCGGGACTACGTGCCCACTTCAGTGATTCAAAACAATGAATTTCTTGATACCTGTTGATGTTGTATGACTTATACAACACCTGTTGATGGCTCTTCGAAAAAGATGAATAATGTAAACAAGGATCTTGTGATATAGGAGCCTCTAGAATTAATTGCCTCTTGGCAATGAAGATCAACAACCGCCCCACATGAAAGTGTCAGTGGCTGAGGCCCTAGAAGATCTCAAAGAATTAGTAAACCAGTTTTCTGATGACTATGAAGTCTATGTTAGTGAAGAAATTC
Source organism: Miscanthus lutarioriparius (assembly GCA_904845875.1). Taxonomy (NCBI): domain Eukaryota; kingdom Viridiplantae; phylum Streptophyta; class Magnoliopsida; order Poales; family Poaceae; genus Miscanthus; species Miscanthus lutarioriparius. The sequence goes on from CAJGYO010000001.1 coordinate 121,332,243, forward strand.
AAATGGAGGGTGATCCAACCTCATTTGAAGAAGCCATGAGAAGCGTTTACTCGTTTGAATGGCAAGAAGCTATGGAAGTTGAAATGAATTTGATGAATACCAACGATGTTTTGGGACTAGAAAAAATTCCTAATGGAGCCAAAATAGTAGGCTATGAAAGGGTCTACAAGACAAAATATGATTACAAAGGGAATGTGAAAAGATATAAAGCATGACTTGTAGCAAAAGGCTTTACACAAAGAGAATGAATAGATTATGATGAGAGTTTTCTATCTAGTCTCATGCAAGGATTCTTTTAAATCATAATGGTGTTATTGGCACATTACGATTTAGAGTTACATCAGATGAATGTAAAGACGGCATTCCTCAATGGGAATTTGTATGAAAACGTTTACATGGCACAGCCCAAAGGTTTTGTCGTGGAAGAAAAAGAACGTATGGGATGCCGCCTGTAGAAATCCATTTGTGGGTTAAAATAAGTCTCTAGACAGTAGTATTTGAAGTTGATGAAACGATAAGAAAGTTTAGGTTTAAAGAAAATGAGAAGGACAATAGCGTTTATGCGAAGTTCTAGAATAGAAAATTCTTTTTCCACACCCTGTGTATAGATGACATCCTACTCACTAGTAGTAATGTTAATCTACCATTGGAGAAGAAGAAGTCTTTGTCCTCAAGTTTCAATGTGATTGATCTTGGTGCAGCTCACTGGTTCTCGAAATTGAAATTCACCGAGATAGATGAAAATGGGTATTAGGACTATCGCAAAGACATACTTAGAAAAAGTTTCTAAAGGAATAAAGTATGCATGCGAGTAAACCTACACCTGCTCCTATAGTCAAAGGTAATAGATTTTGGAACTTTGAGTGTTTCAGGAACCGATATGAGATCGATCAAATGAACATGGTTCCATATGCTTCAGCTGTTGGAAGCTTAATGAATGTACAAGTAAGAACGTACCCTGATGTAGCTTACGTATCTAGGATATTTTGGTAGAACTCCAGTCCAGATATAGATCACTGGAATAGAGTTAAGAATGTCTTGCAATTTTTACAAAGTATCATAGGCCTCATGCTGAGTAAGAAAGAACAAGTACTCTCAAATAGTTGTGGGTATAAATGTTAAATTTTGGCGAGATGTGTAGTGAAATCCATAATAGTTGCTAACACTCGCAGTTGGAGTATTATTGTGGAAAAGCTCCAATAAAACAGTCGTGGTGTCATCAATGATGCATATCATAATATAGCTTGTCATGAGGCCTCAGGAACAGGCAAAAGTGGTTAAGGGAATATATACCCGGATTTAATAATGGTAGTCAACAGCAATAACCATTTAAAGTAGTTAACTCTTAAGACAACAGATCAAGTGTGCTGCCAAACATATTGACACTAAGTTATATGTTGTAAAGGAGAAAATCTAGAATTATTTTGAAAGCATTGAGCATATGAGTACCAAGCAATTACTTGCGGATCAGCTTATCAAAGGTTAACCACCCAGTGTGTTTAGAGAACACACAGTCGACATGGTTTTACAAGAAAGCCTATGATTTCTGGATACTAAGGGCCTAGTTGAGAATCTGTTTCAAAACAGAGGTGCATTGTAGCTGTTTAACCTAATGGCAACTGATCGTGACGATGAGACACACTCTATCCACTAATCTATGATAGAATGGGAAAAAATAAAGTAAGTTAAGTTTAAGTCATAAGGTAAGATCAATGGGGAAGAATGTTAGATTGATTTCCACCAGTTAGCCCAACGGCTAATTGGGCCCTTGATCTGGGCCCTGATCGGGGGTGCCCAGCCATTCTCCTGGCTGATGGGCCCCCGTCGCGCAGCGCTATAAAGAGAAAGGTGGAGGCCGGGACGCAAGGTACGAGGTTCACCGTAGCCGTCAGCGCCCCACCATGTACTAACCCTAGTCCGATCATGAGGGTGCACTGTAAGCGACGAGAAGCTCCACCGCCTTCACCGCTGCCTCCAGACCGCGCCTGCACTCCAGCCTTCTTCAAGACCTTAGCGGGCGTGTCAAGCTACTGCTACTTCCTCGCCGGCGCCATGGCCACGACTTCACTGGACGAGGTACATCATTAGGTTCCCTATCTAAGTTAAGTCATTACCCGCTAGATCTGCACCTAAATGTTCTACAAATCCTATCACTCACATCACATGATGCTTGGGCTTTGGCTGCCTCCGCTCGCCAGAGAGCGGTAGGTAATAAGAAATTCGGGATACCCGAATTTTTCGGGTCGGGTAGTTCGGGTAATGGAAAACGTTACCCGAATTCAGCCTCAGAAAACCACTACCCGAAATTTTCAAGTACCCGATTATTCGGATTCGGGTTCGGGTTCGGGTATTCTCGAACTACCCGATATTAAAAAAAACAACATTTGTATAGCACCGGGGTCGATCCTGCCTGGCACAGGAGTACAGCACCGGGGTCGCGGAGGCCGGGCGGCGGACGATCGCGCGTCAATCCTGCCTGGCGGTCGCGGAGGCGGGAGGCGACACGTTGAGCCTCATGGTCGCGCGGCGACGGTGTCGGGGATGGGGCGGGCTCGGCGCTTTCGGGCGCTGAGGCTCGGCCGCTGGGGAGCGTCAGGCGTCGGGGCTCGGGGCATGTTGTCATCGCGCCGACGGCGTCGGCGTCGACGTCGGCATCGGCAATCGCCGGGCGAAGGCTCAGGCGAGTCGGCGGTCGCTAGGGTTCGGGGAGTGGGATTTGGGGCACGCGCGTCCGGCCGTCTGGGCCTCTGGGTGGGGGAGTCGGGGGTCGGCTAAAGCAAGGCACATCGGCAGCCGCCTCTAGGCCTCTGGGGACGCAGTGGAGATCTGTGGACTTGCACTTGCTGGCCGCAAATGTGCCAATGCCGTATAGTGCCAGTCCATGGGCTCTAAAAATATCGGGTAATATGGGTAATCAGGTACCGGGCGGTGATACCCGAATTTCCCGAACTAATTTTGGATATCTGGAATCACTATCCGAAATTATAACCGGGTAGATCGGGTTCAGGTAGTTCGGGTACGGGTTCAGGTAGTTCGGGTACGGGTATTGGGTAGCGGGTAATTTGCCTAGGGTTAGCGGTAGGCACCAGGCAGGGCATCGCAGCTTGTGGATGTGGTAGCAGAGCACGAGCACTGGGAGCTGTGGAGCAAGAGCAACTACTGCCAAGGCAAAATGTGTGCTCCAACTATCAAGAGGGGGAGCGAGACCGAACCGAAGAGAACAGGGAAACTGGTCGATCGGCCCGCCCGGTTCACGAACGCGCGAGCGCCTGGAGTAAATAGCCCCTGCCACGCGAGCGTTCGTTGGCATTTCACTGGGCGAGCAAAGCAAAGCAAAGCAGCGGACGGGGTTGCGCCGCACCGCGCCGCGCGCTGGGGAGGAGGGGACTTGAAAAGCGTCACCTCTACCTCGTGACCGCGCAGCGCAGCAGCTAGCAGCGGCAGGCCGGTGGACGCGCGGATGGAGTCTGCTGCGGGCGGGCTCAAGCAGTAAAGTTTCTTTCTCACTCTCACCCTCTCTAGGAGTCAATGCCCCACAGTTTACAGCGTGTGTGTGTGTGTGAGCGTCACATTTGCGTCTTCGTCCTGTGGCCATCACATGGATGAAGCCCCGCCATTTTCTTCCTCGTATTTACCTGCAAGGATACAAAAGTCCTAGTTATTGAACTACAAGTACCAGTACTAGTTCGCACGTACCGCCACACACACACACAGTTATTGGCTTTAATTAACCCTACACGTAATTGCTCCTATGACATGACTATGTATGAAATGAAATGAAATTGCTGGGAGAAAAGGCCAATTTATTATGTCTTGCATGCAACAGTAGTACACCACGCCTTTTCCCTTAAACTTGCATAAAGGTTGAGGCGAGTACATGACATGTGAGTTCACTCACTTCACACCAATGGCGATGAAAGAAAACCCAGACAGACCTGTTGGCCCGGTTATAATCCGTACTTTTCAATTCGGAACAGTATTTTTTATAATAAATTAGCTGGAACAGTGTTTCGTTTGTTTTTCAGCGGAGTGAACGGGGCCATTTTCACGAGGCAGGGCCCGTAGTAGGGCCTTTCGGTTTGATCAATCATACTCGTGTGGGGCCATGTTCGCTGATGCTGAAATTTGGCTTATATTGATATTTATACTGAAACGTTGTGAGAGAAAAATATTGTTCCATAACTAAAAAATAGTTCTGAATAAGCTCCAGCAAATATGTTAGTACCTTTGGTTGTAGATTTGAGATTCTGCTTTAACAACTCACTGCTACACCATCCGTGGTACGCGCTGTCAAACTCACTACTGTCACTGTCATGGTCATAATAACAACAATAAAAACCCTAGAAAATGTTGTACCATAGCAGTATTGTATATTAAAAAAACTCCCAAAAAGAAATCTCTCAAAACTTTTTCAAAACTAATTTTAAATTTAACACTCTCGTTTTTTTTAAACTAACACTTTTGGCCGCGCCTATTGCCCTGGCACGGCCAAATGTCTGTGTCGCGTCATGCATAGCGGCGCGGCAAGGAGCTGACGTGGCGGCGACGACAGAGCGTGACGACCACGACGGGAGGGGCTCGCTGCACCACCGATCTTGGCGCTGCGATGCAGCCGCTACCGATCCATTGCGCTGCAGAGCCGGTATAACCTCCTCCGCGTCTGGCGTCGAAAGCGATCATTGTTCTCCGAGCAAGCGCATCAAAACAACACACCACCCGCGCATATCCGCCTTCCCGCCGCACGAGCCTGTGCCCGTGCCCATGACCTCCCGTCGCGGCGCGTCAGCGCCCGCCGCCGCCACCAAGCCAAGCCAACTAAGCCACCCAGCGTCACCCGGCCCACGCCAGCCCGTAGCCAGGCCACCGGGTGGTGTGCCAGCTGTCTTTCTGCCGCCGTAGCGCCCCCCTCCGGCCAAAACCTCCGGTCTCGCACGGCGGTTGCTCATACCGCACCTCCCGCCCGTCTTGCAGCAACGCAACGAGGTACTCCACTAATATAGTTAACACAGTTAATAAAGTTAGTAAAATTATTAAAGTATAGTTAGTAAAGTTAGTTAGTTTAGTTAGTATATGTAATATAATAAGTTAGTATAGGTAGTAAAGTTAGGTAGTTTAGTTAGTACAGTTATAGTATGCCTTGTATAAATGTTAATATTTGATTAGTTAGTATAGTTATAGTTAGAAAATATATTAATGTTAGTATGGACATTACGTACGATGATTTCGACGACTTAATGAAGTTTCTTGAAATGCTTTTGCAAATGGATTGTTGTGTTAGAGTTTTGTACGGAGGAAGTGTTAGGAGAGAGGATGGTATGTTTGAGGATATGGAAGAAGAATTAGAATGGTTTGAGTAACCTCCTAGCTTCAACGACCTTTATGTCCATTTGAATATAAAGTTTGACGGTGATTTCACACTAAAGGGTAGGTTTGATACTAGGAAGACTAGGGCACACTATGTCTTCATGCCCTTGCGCGACCCTGCTCACTGGTCCCGCTACACTAGGGTTCTCCAAGGTTCCAATGTGCCCATGACTGAGGTGGTGGTGGAGAATGGGTACAGGATGCATGGTGTTCAGGACGGGCCGTCCATTGATGGATTTGAAGGCAATGAAAAAGAATTAGGGGTCAAAGAGGAAGCAAGTCAGGATAACATGGATTTGGACGGTCAGTTGATGCAGGAGCAGTTTCATTCAACTGCAGTAGGCTGTATAAGCAATGACTTCGATGCGAATGAGTTCGAACGGGAAGAGGAGGAGCAGGAGGAGGAGGTCAGGATCGGTGATGTAATTAGCAGTGATTTAGACGATTCTGATGATGACCAAGGAGGTACAGATGCTATGGCAACAACGGCTGATGCCATGGCAGTACCGGTATATACTATGCCATTACCAGTACCAACTGAGGTTTTGCAAGGTGTCCATGCTCAGGGTAGACTAGTCACAGATTTGGCTGCAGATGATATCCCCTATGATTCATGGGCCAGAATTAGCGAAGCGCAGCAGTATGTTCCACCACCACCTTACACAGCGACTGAGCTTGAGCAACTAAGGTCCAAGAATGTACCTTTTAGGGGCGTTCCGAACTATAGGGATGTCAGCATGACGGATATGGCAGTTTGTGATATCGGTCTCTAGATCTGTAGGAATTCATTGTATAACCATGAGACAGAAACCCTTAGGAAGGGGATGATATTCAGCACAATGTCAGAGATAAAACTCTTCCTTCAGGACTATGTTGTGTACCACCATAGACCGTACACCATCACTCATTCGGACCAGGAGTTGAGGTACCACTTGATATGCAAAAACGGTTGTCTGTGGAGGTTAAATGCACAAAGGAGACAGAGTGATGGCAAGTGGAGGATAACTAAAGTTGTTGAACCCCACACTTGCCTAGACAATAGGGGGAAGGAAAATCATCAGCAGCTCACTGCACGTTACCTTGTTCGTCGTATATTGGGGCTCGTTGATGACAATAACGACATCTCGGTGTCTTCTTTACAACAATCCATATCTGGATTCGTTAGGTATGATGTGACGTACGGAAAGGCTTGGCGTGCTAAGCAAATTGCTCTGGCGATTCGATGGGGTACTTGGGAGGAAGCGTATAACAGGGTGCCCCGCATCTTATGTGCAATGAATTGTTACAACCCTGGCTTGAAATAGTTTGTGGACACCGGAGGGATGTTTTTTCGGGACCCATTGAGGCATGTCCTCTATCGTGTGTTCTGGTCGTTCGCGCAAACGGAACATGCATTCCAGTTTTGTCGGTCAGTCGTACTTGTTGATGGCACTTTCCTGACAGGAAAGTACAGGGGCACCTTGATGATGGCTGCTGCTGTTGATCCTGAGGACCATATAGTACCCATGACTTTTGCTTTGGCAGAGGGAGAGAACAATGAATCGTGGTCATGGTTCATGCGGCTTCTTTGTGTGTAAGTGCTTGGCCCAACTCGCACTATATGTTTGATCTCCGACCGTCACGCAGGGCTTCTTAATGCTGCAGCTGAGCATATAGATGGGTTCCCACCTCTAGTACATAGATGGTGCATGAGACACTTTGCCGCTAATTTCTGGCGGCGTCAGCGGAAGCAGGAGGTATGTGACAAGGTAAAGGCTCTATGTTGTGTACGTACAAAGCACCAGTTCAAGGAGACAAAGAGAGAACTAGACAAGATGGTAAATACAGCGGAAAAGGCCTGGTTAGAGGCGCAGATGGAACAGAAGGCTCAGTGGGCATTAGCATATGACGAGGGGGGTTTCAGGTATGGCATCATGACCACTAACTCCTCGGAGTCCTTCAACCGTGTATTCACCGGAGTTCGATCGTTGCCTGTGTCTGAAATTGTTGAGTTCTCCTTTCATAAGTGCAATGAATATTTTGTGAAAAGGTGGGAGCTTGCACAGAGGAATATAGCTGAGCAGGGGCGTTTTGGAAAGGCCGGAGCTGATCACTTAAAGGAGGCAGAGGAATTGGCCAAGCAGCACACCGCCGAGCCGTATGGACTCCGCCGCCATATCTTTAGTGTACGGGGCAAGGGTGGCACAAGCCTGGGCGACGAACGTTATGGTGGACGAAACTATCGATTTGATCTTGAAAAGGTAGAGTGCAGTTGCAACGTCCCTCAGATCATGCATGCCCCTTGCTCTCATATGATCATGGCCTGCAGGGTTCGCGGGTACAACTATGAGGATCTACCATATATGTCACCCATTTATCTCCGTTCGAACACCATTAGTATTTGGGAGAAGAGCTTTGAGCCATACCTTGACCCAACACAGTGGCCATCTTATAATGGTTATGACTACGTGCCGTATCTGGATCTAATGAAGGTAGGGAAGGGTAGGAGAAAGAAGAAGCGACTGAAGGGGGACATGGACGCTATGAAAGGGTATGGCGAAGACATGTACGGCGGGATGGCCTTTGTTTATCATTTTGTAACAGGATGGCCCCTCCCACGCCGCACCAGCTGATCCCCCTTCTTGATGCGGAGTACAACAACCCCCTTCTTGTACCGGACGACGAGGTTCATTACGTCGTGGGACTTAGTTCATTACGTCGAACTTATGTCGAACAAATGTTGTCGTCAAAAACTTATAGACTCATAAACCAATAAAAATGTTGTATGGCAACTTATCGTCCATTTATTTGCTTCATGTTCGTTTTGTACAGCACTTGTAGTTTTGTACAACACCGACAACAACTCAATTGTAGCTGGCCGTTGTCCGTCCACGCACTGACGTGCCATGTACTATGGCGCGGCACAGACGCGCCGTGGGCTCTGGCACGGCAAAACCATGCCTATGGGGTACCAGAACCTGGCCTATGGCGCGACAAATGATTACGTTCGTTTTAGAAATTTTGAACGCATGATACAAATAGATGTGATCACTTAAGATCGATCATGGGTAATCCGAGTGCATGATACATGGGTACAATACATCAGTAGTTCAAATAGAATATAAGACAACACAATAGAATTTCTACTACATGGCTACATTGATCATTAATAAAGCAAGGAACTAACAGACGGCGCAATCAAAAACCCTCAATCAGAAACGTACTGAGTAAGCAACTCATCGTCCGAGTACCAATCCTCAACCACAACCCTGTTGCTATGGCTATGCTCACCTGCGTTGCTCTGACCTGCCTGTCGCCTGTAGTAAGCGGCCTCCGCTTCATCTACGGCCGCTGCGGCCTGAGTGAAGAACACGTCATCATCCTCCTCCGCCTGTAAGCCCATCTCTGCTAGAGCGATGAGCTCGCTCAGTCTGCCAGTGTCATCCTTATCCTCCTACGCCTGCAAGCCTACCTCTGCTAGAGCGATGAGCTCGCTCAATCTGCCAGTGTCATCCTCATCCTCCTCCGCCTGTAAGCCCGCCTCTGCTAGAGCAATTAGCTCACTAAGCCTGCCAGTGTCGTCCTCATCATCGTCCCCCTCATCAGGCAACATAATCGGTGATTCAACGGTGCGACCAGCTCGCTTTCTGTGCTCATCTAACTTCTTTTCCTCGTACCTTGCATGAGCCACCTCTGCAGCATGTTCCTCGCTGCATCCAATCCCTTCATGTATAAAATATAATCATTTAGTAACGTGGTTATATTACATTTAAAATCAGATAACGAAAAAAGACGTTCAAGCACTCACTGGCACATAATACAGCAGCATGCTCGTTCAAGACCTGCATCTGTACTCTTGTCTCCTCCCTTGCCTCCTTCCTTGCCCTCTCCTCCTCTAACGTCATCCACCTCTCCAATCTCCATTTGTTAAGCCCAACATCGATCGGGTTACAAATACCGCGTTGTCTAGCAAACTCACGCATCTTTTTTTTGTGATGTTTAACGAATAGGTTGACGTAGTCAGGTCCATATCCTCTCTTCCTTGCAATTAGTTGCCTCTTCTTCAGTTCATCCAAGAACTTAGCTTGACCATCGTAACGTTCCCACCTGTATTTTCTAGTGCTCTGTTCAAAATAAATATTATATCATATATGTCTGAGCAAAAGAAACAAAATATGATTTCATGTTTACCACAAAAATAACGAACCTCTTCGTACTCAACCATATGGCCACAATAATGGCCTATTCCAAGCTCCGAAGGGACTAGGCTATAATTAGAATTAACACCACATTCGCACTTGACGGTGGTGCTTTGTAAATTAACCTTTCTTTCTTCTTTTCTTTTGCTTTTGGAGGTTCTTCGGGCCATTTGTTCTTAGGACCATACAACCACTCCTTGAAACGACACTTCGTCATTGAATACACATAAATAACGTGATATTAGTACATGACACATATAGCTCAATATTTCAACACATATACTTTGCACTTACTTCATGCTTGTTTGGACACATAAATTCCAACGTATTGTCAGAGTTTATCATGGCTCGGTCTCCGCAATGGCACAGAGGAGGTTCCTCGAGTCGTCTAACTGCGGCTAAGTGCTTCTCCTTAGCCGTCATTGGAGGGGGGTTAGGGGGAGGTGGAACCCACCGCTCGATGTGCGCTCGTGGTTGTCGTCCACTCCACCAATCATCGAAAAGGAGGTACCTGGGGTCAAACTTGTCTGCACCGTCGATCCACTGAGAGAAAAAGCACCTCTCATGGTCCTACACAACAAAAAAATTTAAAAAAATATTAGTAATCTAGTAATACAAATGAAGAAGAAAAAGACAGTGGAAATAATTACTTACATTAAAACGATCGCGACGTAGAAAGCAACGAGCCGTTGTGCGGAGGATGTCTCGATTGAAACACGTCGGTCGACGACGACCACAGATCCTAATTAGGGAGACGAGAGAGATCGGGGAGGGCGGGGCATCTTTGTTAGACTTCGTCGGGGTACATTTCTCTAGGACGACCCCGTTTTCGCCATAACTGCTCTCGAAACATGTCTTCCATCTAATAAAACGGTTCAAATTAAACATTAATCAAAATAACACAAATTAATATAAAATGTAATCATTTGCGATGCAACTAAAATATTATAAACAACAAGTATAGCAACAAAAATATACATGACAAACATACTTCTAACTAAATAATTAACCTTAACATTGACAAAATCAAACTAATATGTTCACCATAGTTCCAAACATAATTTTCCTAGTAACCTTAACTCCCATTCATAATATCCTATCCACCATTCAAACGAAAATAAAATGTGCGTCATTACCTTGGACTAGGACGAGGAGGGAGGGAGTTGGCCGAGGAATGGAAGGAAAGGGAGGGAGGCGGCAATGGAGGGCCGGGCTGCCGTCGTTAAATGCTGCCGCTGTTGCCGACGTGTTGGCGACGGGCGGAGAGCGGAGCGACGCTTAGGTCCGCTTTTTGCTCGGGCGCGTGGGATCGGCCAGCAATGGAGGGTATACCTGCTCTGCCGCACCATGGATCGGTATGCTGCTGCATTGCCAGGCCAAGATCGGTGGCGCGGTAGAGCCCTGCCCCGTCAGCGGTCAACGCTTCTGGTCGCCGCCACGTCAGCTCCTTGCCGCGCCGCCATGCATGGCGCGGCACAGGCATTTAGCCGCGTCAGGAAAATAGGCACGACCAAAAGTGTTAGTTTAAAAAAAACCGAGAATGTTAAATTTAAAATTAGTTTCAAAAAAGTGTTAAAATTATAAAAAAAAAAATCTCCCCAAAGAGCCACCACACGCCCTGCCTGGCTGCCTCCCTCCCACCAGAAAAGCACACCCACCTTCTCTCTCCCTCTCGCTCTCTCCTCAAAACCAACCAGCCTGTCCCCAACAATGCACACCAACATCCACTCTCTCATCAGCAGCCTCTTCTTCTCCCCCAAATGAGTGCTGAGTTTTGTGCTGCTGCGGCCATGGAGCTCAGGTCGGGGATGTGATGGGGATGCAGCAAGGCATCGCCATCACCGCGCCATCACCCAGGGACAGCTGCGACCTGGGTCTTCTCAAGCGAGCAGCCCTCACCCAGGCAGCGGCGGCTGCTGTTGCTGGCCCCTACCCCTCCCCATTCCTCGACGAACAGAAGATGCTCAGGTTCTCCAAGGCGGCTCACACATTGCCCTCAGGTTCGGATGCCTCCTCAGTCCTCAACAACACATTTTCTTCCATCATGCTCATTCGTTCTTCCTTACTTTCATACGCACTGTAGAACCAAGATGCCGTGCCCATTCATTCCTCCTTTCATACGCACTGTAGAAGTAGAAGTAGAACCAAGATGCCATTTTGCATGTTCTTGGATGGATGGATATGTTCTCTGCAAAACATGTTAGACAGCGGCAGTAGTAGTGTCTCTCTATTGTAAGTAATATTCAAAAAAAGAGAGCAAAAGTCTAAAGGAGAACAGAGGTGCAGCATTCATGGAACTTGATGAGCTCTCATGAATGCTATGCTACATGGAGGGGCCTAGCGTAGCGGCCATAGGGATTTGCACAACGCTGGAGCTCTCCTGGAGCCTGGGCCCCTCCCTCCCCGGCCAAGGCCAAGGCTGCCCCGTAAACATTTCATCTGCTTTTTTACCTTTACACTTTTGTCTTGGCGCTCCCTTCACCATGCACGTCTCAGGAGATAAGGTTGCTGTTTTGCTTCAGCATTTCAGATTTGGTCAGACTAAATATTCTCCTTGTTTCGCCATCATCTAGGCTTGGTTTTTGGAGGCCCAAGCGAGCAGGCTTTCCTGCTGTCCAGGACCAAGAGGCCATTTACTCCCTCGCAGTGGATGGAGCTGGAGCACCAGGCTCTGATATACAAGTATCTCAATGCAAAGGCCCCATACCTTCCAGCCTGCTCATTTCAATCAGCAAGAACTTCAGATCATCCAATAGAGGTATGCATGCAAAACTACTAGCACTTGCAATAAACCAAGATAGAAAAGAAATACTATTTTGCACAGACGGATGGCTTTGTAGTGTTACATGGTAAATAAAAATGTTGGCAACTCTGTAGTATCTGAAACCACAAATCATTAAGTTCAATGTATGAATGTCATGGAACTACAAAGATATTACACCAAAATGTTACCACCATTTTGTACCCAAACAATCATATGCCATAAAGAATAACCACAGCATTGCTTTGAATATAAATGTAATCAGAGCTTGACAGACTTCTCTAATGCAGTGAGCTGGAGGCCTCTCTATCAAGGCTACACAAATGCAGACTCTGACCCAGAGCCTGGAAGATGCCGACGAACAGATGGAAAGAAGTGGCGATGCTCCAAGGAGGCAATGGCTGATCACAAGTACTGTGAGCGGCACATCAACAGAAACCGTCACCGTTCAAGAAAGCCTGTGGAAAACCAACCCAAAAAGACCACCAAGGAGGTGGCTGCTGCTGCTGGCTCAGTGCCATGTGCTGGGCCACAAGGTAGCTTGAAGAAGGCAAAAGTTAATGACTCCAAGCCAGGCACTATCAGCTATTGGACAGATAGTTTAAACAGGTAAATACTATATTCTTACACCAGAGTCATGTCTTTATATGAGGCACCCTATTTTAGCATCATATCTGAATAATAAAATCCCAACTTAATACTTGTGCATCCTATTAACAGCATCGATGATGTTACATTTTGGAATAGTACTAGTATGTTACATTCTGGAATAGTGTTAGTATGTTATGGTTCTATATAAGATTATTTTGATTTTAGTTGCCACTTAGCAGTCATAATAATTCCCATTTCTAAAACCTTCTACACATTTTCAGGACAATGTTGAGCAGAGAGAAAGCAAACCAACCGATGGAAGACAACTCTTTGCTGCATAATTCTACGAATAGCCAACCCACCTTGTCCCTGCTCTCTCAACTGAAGCAGCAGAACAAACCAGATAAGTTAGGTCCCACACTGGAAAATGAGTCGGACACAATATTGAAAACCTGGGGAGGCAACCAGCCTAGCCATAAGAGCATTTCCTCCACACAGCGCCATGATGCTGACTCCCTCCAATCAGTCCTTCAAAATTTCAGCCTAGCCCAGAATGAGAAGATGGAGTCAGAAAAGAACAAATATTCTGATTCGATGCTAGTTTCATCGACTTTCTATTCTGCAGACGGTCCACGAAGTACCTGCCTTACACCTAACATGACACAAGTGCAGCAGGATTGCATATCAAGCTCTTGGGAGATGCCTCAAGGTGGACCTCTAGGCGAGATCTTAACAAACTCCAAGAATAGTGAGGACTTAAGCAAGTGTGAATCAGGTCATATGGTTGGCTATTGAATCTTGACCATGTACCATGATTCCTCAATCCATGGAGAGCTTGACATAGATATCTCACCATGGAAGCAAACAATGGTCAGAAAAAGAAGGTTCGAATGACCACATTGTTTGCCCCATGCATGCTCGCTGTCTACATTTGTATTTCTGTTTTGTAGTATTTAGCTAGTTGAATTATCAGTTCTTTTGAATCTGGCTGTATCTTAAACAAATTCTAGTTTGCGTCAGATGATATCTTGCTTGCTAGATGTTTCATGTTTAACTTTCAACAGGAACTTCAGAGATCCACTTTGATGAACAGAAAACTGTTTGAAGAACCAGCTCTAGTAAGCAAGGTTCCAAGGAACTACTTTAGTTATGGACATTTTTCTCACTTTTTCCGGACATGCAGGAGAGCTGCATCATCATTATATTAAATTAAATAAGAGTTTAGACACACCCTTAATTATATTTTTCTCATGGACTACTGAAATATAGATTTAACGCATGAAGATAAACATGTAACTGTCATTGCAGACATTGAGGTCATTTGACCTTCACAATGGCTGCAACGTAGGGTTAGATTTTACAGGAATAACAGAGTACCATTTGTAGGAAACCCTTTGATAAGTCACAAAACTAACTACTGCAACCACACAGTTATTCATTTCATATAGAGAACTTTTAGAGTGCGTTTCCAAAAACAAACCTGCCAGGGTTCCAAACATAATTCCTGCTCAACAGCTATACCTGTCAAGTTGTCAGTAGACCTTTAAGTAGTTTCTGTTGCTGTATTTCTAGCTCTGAGACAGAGCTTCTAGTTCTATCTTAGCTGGTTAGCCTCAGGTCCGGGGGATGCCCCTGATATCTTCTTCTGGTTCTGTCTGAAACCTTCTAAACTCTGTATTTCCGTTACTGTTAATGGAAATGGGACTTGTCTCAGGTGGAAAAAGCTATACCGATATATGGGATTCATGTATGATAATTCGAACCATGGCCTCGATAGGAACAGCAGCCAGGTGGCCACAAAAGGACCCATGTTCATGTATGACAATTCGATGGCCACAAAAGAATCCAAGTTCATGTATGACAGTTCGATGCAAGAAAAGGATCCATGACAGCTCATACTGACATGATCATCCAGAACAGCTAAGATGACAGACATCTGAGAATGCAAAAGACCGATAAGCAGTGCAGAGCAATTTATCCATGTTGGAGCTTAGGGAGCGTAGGGCGTAGGACTGCGAGATGGCTGACCTCGACTTGAATCCCCGGCGGTGAACAGGAGTGCGAGGATGGGCTTTGCACCGCCGGCAGGTCCAATCTCATCCGCGTCCAAGAGAGCTTATAACGACTTTTTCGCAAGGAACTAGACGTCGAGCAAAGTGCAAGCACTGGACGAGCTGTTCTCGGCGGCCACTGCTACGATTGGTACAAGGCTCTTCTCGGATGACAGAGCAGAGTCGCGCGGCCATTAGCGGAGACGCACAGCTACATAGGTTACTTGCGCTGCTCGTAGTTCGATTGTTTACTTTTATGTAATATCGACGTTTGAAACAGTCTACTAGGAAGGTCCAGTCAAACTGTAAGACCTCTTAGGGCGTTCATTAGAAGCGTGTCGTGTGTATGGTTAAACCCCTTTTCTTCTTAATTACAATGATACGCAAATCTTTTGCGTATTCGAGAAAAAAAAACTGGAGGCGCCTGGTGCAAAGCGTGAACGAGAGCGAGAGGGACTGAGGACAACACGCCCAAGAGCGAGAGAGATAAACTCAATCTCTGGCTAATCTTATTAAACAAATTGTGTTCAGTACTTATACAAGCAATCTTAACAAACCAATGCTACGTTAATGGAATAACAAACCAAGGTGATAACTCTCCTAAACTGTAGGATCCTGCCAACTAAACTGAATTCGCGGTGACTGCGTCCAGGTGCATTGCGCCGCCGCGGTGACCGTGCGCGGGCGCGCCGTGGCGAGGCCCACTACTCAACCACGGTGTCTGCGCTGATAGACCCTTCCGGTCATAACATCTCTCCCCTCCTCAGAAAACAGCTCGTCCTCGAGCTAGAACCAAGGGAAGAGAGCACGGAACTCGTCGACGGGCTCCCAAGTAGCATCAGCTTCCGGCATAGACTCCCATTGGATGAGCACATGCCAAACCCCGCGGTGGAGCTAGGCACGCAGAGCACGAGCAGGTCGATGAAGAACGCGGCCGTTGTGAAGGGGTGGTAGCGCCGGTGTAGCCGTCGGAGGTGTACCACGAAATGGCTTAAGCACGCCAACGTGAAAGACGTCGTGGATGCGGGCGCCGTCGGGTAGGCGCAGGCGATAGGCGACGGGTCCGACACGCTCCACGACCTAAAAGGGGCCAGCGAAGCGTTGGCTGAGCTTGCCGCGGAAGCCCGGCACCAATGATTGCGCCGGACGGTGGAGGATCCACAGCAGCACCCAATCATCAACGTTGAACTCCAGCGGCCGGTGTCGCACGTTGTACTGCTTCTTGGCGTACTCCTGGGCCTGCAGCAGGCGAGCGCGCATGTCCGCCAGGAACGCGTCACGGTCGCACAGCAGGTTGTCGACGGTGTCTGTCCTCGCGGTCCCTGCAGTATAAGGCAGCAAGGCGGGCGGAGGCCGGCCATATACTACCTCGAATGGCGTTGTCCGAAGCGCGGAGTGAAAGGAGGTGTTGTAGCAAATATTCAGCCCACGGGAGCCACTCCAGCCAAGCGCGAGGGCGATCACCGGTGAGGCACCGCAGATACATGGCAATTGTGCGGTTGACCACCTTGGATTGAACGTTGGTTTGCGGGTGGAATACGGTACTCATCCGCAGCTTGACGCCGGCGAGCTTGAAGAGGTCGCGCCACACATTTTCGGTGAACACCGGGTCGCGATCACTGACGATCGAAGTAGGAAACCCGTGAAGCCTGATGACGCCCTCGAAGAAGGCCTTGGCGACGGTCGCTGCAGTGTAGGGGTGGCTGAGCGCGAGGAAATGCGCTTGCTTGGAGAACCGGTCGACCACCATCAATATCACGCTCTTGCCACCGTCAATATCGAGCGCAATGTCGGACCACACATGGGATGGCACGTCTAGAGGCTGAAGGAGGCCGGCGGGGTGCAGGTGCTCCGTCTTGTTGCGTTGGCACGTGAGGCAGGCGCTCACGAACTCCCGCACTAGTCGGCGGTCATGGTCGACCACGAAATCTTGACGGAGGCGCTGCAGCATCTTCTGTGTGCCCTCGTGCCCCGCGGTGTGGGCCAACTGTAGAACCACCGGGAGCGCTGCCGACATGGCGGGCACGAACACGCGGGAGCCACGCATGATGAGGCCGTTCACCACGCGCCATGGCTCACCGCGGTCCGCGACCACGAGTCCCGAAGGGCACGGAGCTCTGTGTCCTCCTGAAGTTCATGGCGAAGGTCATCAAACAGCTTGAAGGAGGGGCCAGTGAGCGCACTTAGCTGCGCGTCTCCATCCTCACGCCTAGATAGAGCGTCAGCGACGGCGTTAAGGCTGCCCGGTCGGAATTCCACGGCGAAGTCGTACCCAAACAACTTGCTTATCCACTGATACTGGGGCACTGTGGACAAACGCTGATCAAGCATGAATTTGAAAGCATAATGATCAGTGCGGACGACGAAGTGTCTGCCCCACAGATAAGGGCGCCAATGGTGGACTGCTTGAACCAATCCAATCAACTCATGTTCATATGCAGCGACTTTGAGATGGCGAGCTGCAAATGGCCGGCTAAAAAATGCAAGGGCGCCGGCACCCTAATGGAGAACCGCCTTGAACCCAGACCCCGAGGCGTCACAACCCACCATGAATGCCTTGTCGAAGTTCGGAAGATGCAGGACCAGGGCGGTGGACAGTGCCTGCTTGAGCCCGTCGAAGGCCAATGTCGCCTCCGGAGTCCAGCAGAATGCCTCTTTCTTGAGCTGCGCGGTCAGGGGAGCAGCAATGGCGTCGTAGTCCTTGATGAATCGGCGGTAGTAGCTCGCGAGGCCAAGGAACCCACGGAGGCCCCGCACTGACTGAGGCTGAGGCCTGCTGGACACGGCTGCAACCTTCTCGCGATCCATGGCGACACCGTCAGACGAGATCACGTGCCCTAGGTAGTGCACGGACGACGTCGCGCAGGAACATTTGGTGCGCTTGAGGCGGAGCTGATGATCACGAAGCGCGGTGAGGACCGTGTTGATGTGTTGTAGATGCGACGACCATGACGGGCTGTAGATGAGTATATCATCGAAAAACACGAGGACAAACTTACGAAGGAATGGGCGGAGAACCGAGTTCATGAGGCTTTGGAACGTTGCCGGTGCATTGGTGAGCCTGCAAATAGATTGACAAAGCTATGATTGGTAATTGATTCTGTAAAAATTAAGTTTAGGAGTGGTGTCATTCTTTAGCTCTTGTTGATAGCCTAAGGTGCCCTCTTTAGAGTAGTGAAGGTGGTTTGGGGATTGGATCAACTGTGTAGTTGTTTCGAACGCTTTAAAATCAGTGCACAGCGTGTTCTCGGGCTATTTTTCCCGGCTGGACGCGATCACCATTCCGAGCGGCCTCGAAATTGTGGCGCGCGCGTGGTCGTGCGCTAGCCGGCCAGAGTTGCCCGCGCTCTGGCCGCATCACTGGCGGCCTCGGGCTGCCGACCCATGAGCCGCCGTGGCTGCCCGACTTCGCCACGTCATACCGCTTCGCTTGCGGCCGTTGCCGCGACGTTGTTATCGCCCTCCGTGTTGCGTGCCACGACAACGCCATTGCCGCTGCCCCGCGTCGCCGTCGCTTCGCCGCCATCGCCCGCTTTGGCGCTACACGCCGAGGTCGAACCGCCGCCGCCATGCCATTTATGGCACTGCGGCCGCGTGGGCCATGCCGACCTCAAGCGGCGTGTCGTCGCCTGGTGTAGTGCCGGTGGGGTCACTCCGGTCGCGTCAACCGCATCCCGCCAAGCCAAGACAGCCGAGCCTTGACTGCATCTCCACCGTCTCTCGCCCTCCTCGTCTCCTCTTCTTTTTGCCGCCGCCGAGCCGCGCCAACCCACCTGCATACGAGAAGCCATCCCCCGTCAATTCCACGTGCCTACGCCTCCGCTCTCACACCCTCTCGCTGCCCGCCCCTACCCAGACTTGAACCGTGCAAGGCCAAGTTCCAATTTGGAGCTTCACCCTACCACCGTGCCGTTAAGACCCGTCACCGCCCTCACCGTGGCCAGCCCCTCCTCAACGTCTCAAGTCGAATTAGCTGCACCACTAGCCCCGCCTAGACCCCCTCCTCGTCATGCGCACCTAGGCTGCACCTCTACCGTTGCCTCCTCGCCGCTGGCACGGCCGTGTTGCTGCGGTTCGCCATCGAGCTCGCCGTGTGCACATGGTTAGGCTCACTCAGGGCAACTCCAGCCGAACCATCACCTCCGCTAGGTCAGTGGTGAGTCCCTGTTGCTCACCCGTTATCCCTACTGCCTTTGTTAATACATCGTGGCTCACCGGAACGTCGTCGCCATTGCCGCAGGGTGCCCACCATCATGGAGAGGCCCTTCATCGTCTCTCGGTTCGTGCAACCACCACCCATCGCTTAAGTCAAACCCTAGGTGAGCGTCGGCCTCGTAGATAGGTCAACGTGGGTCCCGTGTGTCGCGCGCAAGCGCCGGTACCACCATTCGCCGCTGTCGGCATCGCGGATGGTCGAGACCATATTGTTGTAAAGGAGGGAGATTGCGAGGTGTTCTTGCAAAGTTGTTGTCTATAGGAATAGTACGAAACGGTCAAAGGCCGCACGAATACTAGGTAGCGCAGTATGCGTCTCTACAAAGCGCCAAATGGTAGCGGCTGTCACCACCCGTGGGCGGCCCTTGTGTAAAGCGTGGGCAGCGCATTGTGTAATGCGTCTTTATGCGCAAGATCAAGGCGCTGCAAGTGGGCCGAGTCCACGTGGTTGTGGGCCGCGCTGGTGAATTCGTTTTTCCTTTTCTTAAGTAATTAGAAATAGTTTTATGTTTTAATTTCTGAGCTGAACTTTGAAAATTAATATCAATTCGCATAGGTGTCCAAAAATTATGAAATAAATTTTGTTGAGTTTCTAAAAATGTTGTCTATCTGATGGTATGACTAGATTATGCAGGACTGAGTTGATGCTAAGGCTTATTAAATCATTTGAGAGTGTTTAACATTATTTAGGTTAATATTTGTAGGAATTTTTGTGGCAAATTGGTAATAGTTTTGTTCATAAAATTTTTACGGTAGGTTCATTGTATTATTATGTGCTCACTGTAATTTTTGTGGCCCTAGAATAGACCGAGAAATAAGGTAGTTAGGTGCTCCTTATTTTAATATACATTAAATCGTTAATAAAAGAAGAAATGCATTTTAGTTGCTAAGATAATACTTGAATGTTTCATACCTATTTAGTGGAAAGGATGGGTAGCTTAGCATCTTAGTCGTTAGAGTTAGCTAGTAGCTTGGTAGATGTATTATTATTTTAAGAGTTGTTGTCGTAATACTAAGTGTTGCATCATCATTGCATGCACGTAGAGAACGAGTTGGTGGAGTTCGTGACCACGGGTGAGCAGGAGTACGAGGAGATGATCGAGGAGTACGAGGAGGAGGTTCTCGTACAGGAGGGAGCCCTAGAGCCACTAGTGACTGACTTTGCTGACACCCCGTCTGCCCAAGGCAAGCCCCCGTGCATAACCCTTATTTTGAATAATCACTGGATATATATGTGATGTGCATTTACATTACATGCTTATTGTTGAAACTACATGCATAGATATACCCACCTATGAGTCCTACTAGATTAGGTCGAGTAGCTGCTATGCTTAGGTTTTTCGGTAGCGTGAGTTACCTGCCGTTACTCACAGTAGGTAATTATTATTACTGCTCTCATAGTAAAATGGTCAAAGGAAAATAGAGACTGGACAGGGATATGGCACGAGTATTGGTGGGTGTAATAGGTTGTGTCCCGCGGCCAATGGGGCATAGCGTGGTTACACTGTTTTCCCTGTCCATGTCGGTTAAGGACCGTCCGTTGCTGTGAATTCTAGTCAGGTCACAGACTTATTAGCCTGAGCACATACTTACTTATGAGAGCGGGAATGCTCGTTGCTCTCTTGTCATGGGTTTCGGCTCTTTTTGGACCGACTGATTGGAGGCGGGGATGATGGAGGTCTAAGCACCACACTAAGCCCGGGACTCAGGAGTGGGGGTTTGGAGTCCAAGTTTGAACGGGGACCTGGACCCCTTGATAGGAGAGTGGTGGGTTGGTCTTGCATGTGCCTGGGGTACAAGCGTGGCGTGTGTTTTGGGGTACCCAGCCGGGATACATTGGTTCATGAATCGCCGTGTGATACGGTACGACTTGTCTACGATCTAGCACCGTAGTAAGAACTGAAAGATGAAAGATAATGAAATAGATCTGATTGCTCAACTCTTGCTTGAAAGTAGAATAGGTGCTTACATAGAATGGTTAGCTAATAAACTAATCATGACTGCTAATAAGAAACATACATAAAGATTCATTTCTAGTAATGCTTTTCGCAAACAAAAAGGAAACCCAGCAAACCATAAAGTTTATCATATCCTTTGGAGTTAGAAAATTATTCACACTAGTCGGGTAAGTCTTGCGAGTACATTGTGTACTCAGGGTTTATTTACCCCTGTTGCAGGTGCAACTTTAGGAGTGGTTGTTGTGTAGAGGATTGTTCTGGTGGGCACAGACGGATCCTTGTATCTTATCGTTAGATGTTTATTTCAATTCCGTTGTTTAAATTCCATACTCTGAACTTGGTATTGTAATAATGTATTTCCGAGAACTCTGGTTGTATGAAATGGACTAAATATTGTAAGCTCGTTCTCATTATTGGATCCTGGATGGAAAACGTGGATTTTTCGGGTTCGCCCTTGGGGTGTGCTCGACAGAACCGTCCGATGTAGCCAACTTTCGAGGTGCTTAGTGTCTAGCGGAAGACGAGCGCCTCTGGAAGCGTGCTATTTCGGGCGGTTCTGCCACAACCATGTCGTAGGTGTCCAACGAAATTGTGTAGCAGTCGATGGAGAAAATTTCATCGACGATGCAGATGCCCACGTCACGCGTGATGCCGCCTCAAGCGACGCGGTCACCGTTGGCCACGATGACGCCAGCGCCTGGGCACGGCAAGAACTGCAGGCCAACACGGCAAGCGACGTCCCCCCGAACAAAGTTATGGGTGGAGCTCGAATCTAGGAGCGCCACGAATTGCTCGTTGCCGATGGTCACATAGAGTTGCATGGTGTCCTCCGTGCGGATCCCGGCTATGGCATGGAGCGAGATCATCGGTGTGTCGGGATCGAACGGCGCCAGCTCAGTGGTGGCTGCTTCCTCAGGCTCCTCTGGTTCCTCAATGATATAATCCGACACCTCCAAATAGAACAGCCGGGAACACTTGTGGCCGCGAACGTACGGCTCATCGCAGTTATAGCAGAGGCCCTGCTTCCGGCGCTCGGCCATCACCTCCGGCGTCAGGCGTTTGAATGGACGGGGAGGAGGCCACAGAGGACACGTGCACCGATGTGTTAGACGCCGGCAGGAAGGGCATTGCCGGCGGCGCGGGGAGCAGCTCCGAGATGACCGGCCCCAAAGCCGAGAGCGCGGGCAACCCGCCGTATCTAGGCAGGCCGAACAGCGGGAAAGGGCGGCACGGACGACGAGGGGCGACTCTCGACAGCCGCGAGGCGCATGGAAATATCCCCCATCTGACGTTGCATGGCGTGGATGGCCGCCGTGAGGGCATCGGTGGAAATGGCAGTGAACGTCGACGACGGCGCAGAGAGCAAGGGTTGTGGAGCGGACAACGGCGTGGTGGTGACGATGGCAGCGTTGGTGATTGCTGGTTGCGTGGCGGAGGTGATGGGGACGGTGGTGGGAACGACGGCGGCAGAAGAACCAGGACCAGCCATGGCTGATACCAGATTGTTGGAGCTTAGGAAGGGTAGGACGTAGGAGTGCAAGATGGCTGGCCTGGACTTGAATCCCCGGCGGCGAACTAGAGACACCGTGCTCGGCGCCTGGTGCAAAGCGTGAACGAAAGCGAGAGGGGCTGAAGGCAACACGCCAAAGAGCAAGAGAGATAAACTCAATCTCTGGCTAATCTCATTAAACAAATAGTGTTCAATAGTTATACAGGCAATCTTAACAAACCAATGCTAGATTAATGGAATAACAAACCAAGGTGATAACTCTCCTAAACTGTAGGATCCTGCCAACTAAACTGAATTCGCGGCGACTGCGTCCAGGTGCATTGCGCCGCCGCGGTGACCGTGCACTGGCGCGCCGTGGCGAGGCCCACTGCTCAGCCACGGTGTCTGCGCTGATAGACCCTTCAGGTCATAACAATCCAACTTGAGAACTAGCCAAAAATCACAACAGACAAGTAACAACTAGCATAATTTTGGAGAATATTGTCACCATAAGTGAATAAAGAAATCAAAACTGAGCTAAACAAAACTCAAATAAGCCAGGGACAACAGAAAAAGGTCATACTTTTCGTGCGAAGCATAAAGATAGGTAATACTGATATCTCATCCAGAAAATACGGTCCTTGAATAAATCAAGTCTCAGCATCGAGAAACGAATATTTTTGTCATCACAGCCACCCTAAATAACCCAGATGCATGAAAGGCCATAACCATGTAACAATAAATAAGGAAAACATGCTCATTTGCACTGGCTCAGACACACACAAAGGTCATCAAAGTTTGGTCCTTGAAAAAAATCAAGTATCAGGATCGAGAAACATATGTTCTTGTCATCCCAGCCACGCCAGATGAGCCAAAGACACTAATAAGAAATCCAATCAACACACAAATACAAGATGAAATCTATCCCTTTGCCATTTATCCTGTCAGCTGCAGATAAAAGGATATTTGCACCCTGACCATCCCACGACCAAAATCAAATAAACAATAGTGCAAAATCCTTAGTAGAGCAAAAGTTTCAAGAACACAAAGGATCGGACTCGAAACTGCCTCTGCCAGGAAGTAACCAGCAGGAATAAAAATCAAGGATGGAAAGATCAGCAGAAAGGTTGGTAAACCACTCTGCATTGCATTGGCTCAGACACGCATAAATAAGGTCATCACGGTTTGATCCTTAAATGGCATTAAGAATCATAATCAACCAAATAACCTTTTTATCATCACTGCCACGCAGCAGCAGCAGCAGAGGCAGATCTACTCATCACCAGGTCCCAACTAACATTGATTGAAGAGAAAAAAATGGCTACCACATAGAGCTGCAGCAATCAAATTGATGTGCGAGGGTGCGTAACCAGAAGCCCATCGTTTATTCGGGCTGCGGCTATTAGAGCCCCAGATTGATCTGGGTGCGGCTGGAAGAAGAACGCCATAGCCATCGAATCTAGAAACCACAGCTCCTCGTAAATGACCAACCTCCCATTAATAACTTGGTGGAGCAAAAATTCAAGCAAGAAAAGAAAGTGTGATCGACACAACAGACTCAGGAAGAGCAAACTCTCGGTCTCAGCAATCTAGAGAGGGCAAAGGCCAAATATCTATCCAAATCGATAAGGCTGCGATAAGGAACTGAGAGCAAAGAGAAGGGAAGGGAGAGATAAAAGAGGTTCATAGTTTTCAAGCAAAGAATGAATGTGCTGACTCAGACACGCACAGAGCTCATCAAAGTATGGTCCTTGAATAAATCAAGTCTCAGCATCGAGAAACGAATATTTTTGTCATCACAGCCACCCTAAATAACCCAGATGCATGAAAGGCCATAACCATGTAACAATAAATAAGGAAAACATGCTCATTTGCACTGGCTCAGACACGCACAAAGGTCATCAAAGTTTGGTCCTTGAAAAAAATCAAGTGTCAGGATCGAGAAACATATGTTCTTGTCATCCCAGCCACGCCAGATGAGCCAAAGACACTAATAAGAAATCCAATCGACACACAAATACAAGATGAAATCTATCCCTTTGCCATTTATCCTGTCAGCTGCAGATAAAAGGATATTTGCACCCTGACCATCCCACGACCAAAATCAAATAAACAATAGTGCAAAATCCTTAGTAGAGCAAAAGTTTCAAGAACACAAAGGATTGGACTCGAAACTGCCTCTGCCAGGAAGTAACCAGCAGGAATAAAAATCAAGGATGGAAAGATCAGCAGAAAGGTTCGTAAACCACTCTGCATTGCATTGGCTCAGACACGCATAAATAAGGTCATCACGGTTTGATCCTTAAATGGCATTAAGAATCATAATCAACCAAATAACCTTTTTATCATCACTGCCACGCAGCAGCAGCAGCAGCAGAGGCAGATCTACTCATCACCAGGTCCCAACTAACATTGACTGAAGAGAAAAAAATGGCTACCACATAGAGCTGCAGCAATCAAATTGATGTGCGAAAAGTGCGTAACCAGAAGCCCATCGTTTATTCGGGCTGCGGCTATTAGAGCCCCAGATTGATCTGGAAAGCGGCTGGAAGAAGAACGCCATAGCCATCGAATCTAGAAACCACAGCTCCTTGTAAATGACCAACCTCCCATTAATAACTTGGTGGAGCAAAAATTCAAGCAAGAAAAGAAAGTGTGATCGACACGACAGACTCAGGAAGAGCAAATTCTCGGTCTCAGCAATCTAGAGAGGGCAAAGGCCAAATATCTATCCAAATCGATAAGGCTGCGATAAGGAACTGAGAGCAAAGAGAAGGGAAGGGAGAGATAAAAGAGGTTCATAGTTTTCAAGCTAAGAATGAATGTGCTGACTCAGACACGCACAGAGCTCATCAAAATATGGTCCTTGAATAAATCAAGTCTCAGCATCGAGAAACAAATATTTTTGTCATCACAGCCACCCTAAATAACCCAGATGCATGAAAGGCCATAACCATGTAACAATAAATAAGGAAAACATGCTCATTTGCACTGGCTCAGACACGCACAAAGGTCATCAAAGTTTGGTCCTTGAAAAAAATCAAGTATCAGGATCGAGAAACATATGTTCTTGTCATCCCAGCCACGCCAGATGAGCCAAAGACACTAATAAGAAATCCAATCGACACACAAATACAAGATGAAATCTATCCCTTTGCCATTTATCCCATCAGCTACAGATAAAAGGATATTTGCACCCTGAATTAATTACCATCTCACGACCTTAATCAAATAAACAATACTGTAAAATCCTTAGTAGAGCACAAGTTTCAGGAACACAAGGATCAGACACAAAACCACCTCTGCAAGGAAGGAATCAGCAGGAATAAAAATCGAAGATGAAAAGATCAGCAAAAAGGCCAGTAAGCATGGCTGCATTGCATCGGCTCAGACACGCACAAATAAGGTCATCACGATTTGATCCTTAAATAGCATTAAGAATCATAATCAACCAAATAACCTTTTTGTCATCACAGCCACACAGCAGCAGCAGCAGCAGAGGCAGATCTACTCATCACCAGAGCCCAACTAACATTGATTGAAGAAAAAAAAAATGGCTACGACATAGAGCGGCAGCAATCAAATTGATGTGCGAGGGTGCGTAACCAGAGGCCCATCATTTACTCGGGCTGTGGCTATTAGAGCCCCAGATTGATCTGGGAGCGGCTGGAAGAATAACGCCGTAGCCATCGAATCCAGAAACCACGGCTCCTCTGAAATGACCAACCTCCCATTAATAAATAGGTGGAGCAAATTCAAGAAAGAAAAGAAAGCGTGTCCGATTACATGACAAACTCAGCAAGAGCAAACTCTCGGTCTCAACAATCTAGAGAGGGTAAAGGCCAAATATATATCCAAATCGATAAAAGGAGACTTGAAATGATGGAATATACCCAAAGACTTAGCCTTAGATAAGAGTGCTTGGAAAACAGCTATTCACGTGCCTGAACCTTGATTGCTTCTGCTGGGTTTCAACTCTAGGCTACCCCAACTTGTTTGGGACTTAAAGGTTTTGTTGTTGTTGATAAGGCTGCGATGACAAACTGAGAGCAAAGAGGAGGGCGTTGGGAGAGATTTGGTCTACGTGCGTTTGTTTTGGGGTTGAATTAAGAGCAACTCCAAGAGCATCCATAAAACTTGGATAAAAAACAAAACTCCAAAAAAATAGACCCCAAAATACAACTGTACCACAGCAAAAAAGGGTGTACCCAGTGCAGAGAGCTCCCGCTCTGTGCGGGGTCTGGGGAAGGGTGTCAGTGGCAAGCCTTACCCTCGCCTGTGCAATGCGAGGAGACCGCGACTCGAACCCGGGACCTTCCGGTCACAGGCGGTAAGACTCTACCGCTTGCACCAGGCCCGCCCTTCACAACTGTACCACAGCAGCTACCCAAAATCCTTTTTTTAAGTGCCACGTAATTAGTTATCTTAATCGAGTTTCTCCTGACTTCATCGGATTGCAAGGTTCAGCGCCATTTCCCGTTGCGCTGCCCATGTCCCGCCACGGAGCAGTCATCAAGCCAGCTGAGGCCAGCAGCATCCAGCTGCCCAGCCAGGACAGGACACAGGGAGGCAGCCATGGCAGCTGCCAGCAAGGAAGGAGGCTTCAAGTGCCATTGATTAAACCAGAATTTTCATCGTTTTGACATAACAACTTGTAGTGGAATGGCCAGGAAAACTAAAAGCTACCCTGTCACGGTTATTCCACCCCTAACTGAACAACTCAGTTTCCTGGTAGTGGTAGCATGACCAGTGCCGAAACATAAGCTAAAAGGCAATTCATCATTCATTTTTTCAGAAGCAACATATGAAAGGGGAAAAAAGCCATGGTATAGGGACAATAAAATAAAGAAGATATGGGACACTCAGATTGGTAAGGAAGGTAATAGGTAGCTGTGAGAACATTACATAATGTCAAGTAAATCAAATTCAGAGTTAGTCAAGTAATCTATGCTACTAGGTAGTAGTACATGCCAACATTACTACATTAGGCAGTACTGCTGTAGTACTGCTCATTATCTGACAAAGGGAACTGAACATAACATAAAGCTACTAGCCACTGGAAGTCGGAGAAAGTTGGTTTGGGAAAATCCCAGATTTCCTCATAACCTTGAGTTCTCTTAATCAACTCAATTTGCATCGCCACAATGAGCACGAGAAGAACAGAACATGTTAAGATATTGTAGAGGCAGCAGAAACATTGCAAGATCATTACACCCCTGAAGCCTGACATGTTTAGTTTTGCTAGAGAAATTATTCAGTACTGATCATGATGCTTGCTCAACACTTGCCCTGCCCGTGTTCTGAATTCTGATTACATAAAACTTGCTTTGCCCTGACCTACCCTATTCTGTAACATATAGTGATCTTCAGGCAATTGTATTGTGGAAGTGACACCACCTCATAGGGATGCTCATTAGTCATTAGTAACACAAACGTAAGTGCTCGCCAGTACAAACTAAACTTCTGGGGATGATGTAGCTGAATGTCAAACATGCAAACACAGGAAACTCACCGGAGGAGAACAACGCAGCAGGAAACTCACCGGAGGAGAGTGGCTTCCGTAGCACTAGTTGAGGGGAACTCGTCGTCACCACCTTCTGCTGACAGCGCATCCGGAGCAACTTATGCAGTGGCCGGCCGTTGACGCTACTAGGACCTGCTGTCTGCAACGGAAAGGATACGCCGCTGCAGAGCGTCTGGGGATAGGGATCGACTTGCCGGCGCCGCGATTGGGTTCTCCCCGGGCCATGGGTGGCGGAATCGCTTCACGGGGGTGCGCCGACATGGCGTCCCTACAGAAACGGCGGCACGCGACGGGGGGAACGGGAACGCGGCAGTCGGCGGGCCGCGCGGGAGACGGATGAAGACGGCCTTCGGCGCGCGCGGGAAAGGAGCGCCGTGCTCCTCGCGCTCGCAGGACAGAGCGGAGCCGGATCTCCACCTCTAGCTAGCGAGGATTGCAGGATGCGGCATGGTGTGCAGAGCGTCTTGTAGTCGAGTGCCAGTGAGAAGATTCTAGAGGGAACTGGGAACCCTACCTAATTGTGATGGGCTTTCTGGTCTGGAATTTGTACTGCTTAGACATACGGCCCAAGAAGCCCACGAGTTAAACTTCCTCATTGAGTATGACGCGAATTCTGGATTTTCTTTTTTCCTTCAAAATCTACGATTCAAGTTATTGCCATCAATTTTCCTAAAGACAATGTTAGTAGTATTTTGCATCAACGTATGATGCGAATTCTGCATTTTCATTTTCCTTCTATAATAAATCTACAACTCAAGGTTTTGCCACAATTTTATAGTAGAGAGCTAAAGTCTCCAAACAGATAAAGTTAGCTAGCTCACCTTTAGGCTTCAAAAGTGAGCTAAAGTGCTCTAAAATTTTTAGCCCTCGGTGGTACTTTGCATCATTGTTGACTCGAATTCTGTTTTTTCCTTCTAAATTTATTGGCACAGAATTATAGTAGAAATAAACTGAAGCGATGTGTTGATACGAATTCTAGATTTTATTTTCCCTTCTAAATCTACACAAATTTATTTATATAACAAGAATCTTGCTTCACATTTAAAATTACACAAAAATAGATTTTTCATCGGAAAAGATGCGCGTCTGAAGACATTTGAGAAAACGTCAACATTTGTTGTCTCATCTAGCAAATAAACATAAGAGTAGTTGGTTGAATATTCAAGAGAAGTAATTTAATCATTCAAATTTTTTCTTGTTTTATTATTAGTCTTAAAGTAGTCTTAGATTTTTTTTTACATTTTGATGAGCCTCATTTCAAGAAATTTATGGAATAAAGAATAAGAACAAAGATAAACTTAAGATAATGTTAGTGCGGAGTATCTAGTATCACCATATGGCAGTTTGAGTATGACGCCATGGACTTTAAGGTCCTGTTAAACTTCTTTTATAATCCATCTTTTTCAAATTTTTGTTTTTTTAGTCGGAATAGTATTTTTCTCGATATTAAATCAGTAAAAAACAGTGTTTTGATTGTTTTTTTTCAATGAAAGCTAAACGGGCCTTTGTCGTTGTATTTGCTTCAGGTTTTTACCAGATCGAAAATGACTATGTTGAAAAGGAAAATTTAGAGGTTGCTGAGCAGTTTGGATGAGTGGATCCCTTGGATGACCCCAACTCCCCCAGGATCTCCACAAACCCGAGATCGGAACAAAAGAAACAAACACTGCTCGTAAAATACAGTACATTATCAGATACTTGAAAGCAGAGCCTGTAAAATATGAGCCGGCTAGCTAAAGCATGTGCAATCTGGAAAATATTATATTGCCACGCCACAACATCAGATTATCCACAATAGAAAAAGACTACAACTTGACAGTTTGATTCAGTGTCCCTATGCCATGAGTCTCATGCAAACTATCCATATCTAAAGGTGAACAGTGTAACAAGAAAATCATTAGTGTTCTATTGGTTTGGCTGATAAACCATAGCTGAAGATATCACTGACTGATTTATTGTGCGAAAAAAAACTATTTGTTGATTGGAAAAAGACGGCTTATAAGCCAAACGAACGGGGCGTAGACCTCTCTATTACAGTTGTGTTCGGGGCGAAGATATGAGAAAGGTACCACTATTAAGGTACACCTGGGAAAATCATAGTAGGCGTAAAAAAAACGAAAGACGACAGGATTGGGATAGCGAGAAATTCAGCGCATGCATGTGCGAGGCGCGTATAACCCAAGAACCCATCTTTTCACCGGGCCAAGGCTATGTAAACTTCGTCGAATCGATCTGGGAGCGTCGGGGGCACTGGAGCCGCGGCCATCGAATACGGAAGCCGCGGCCTGCGGATGTGACCCAGCTCCCTTCATTAAAATCAAATCAAATGAGGGGCGAAAACCCTCGAGAAACTGGAGCAATCTGAACTAGAGATTGATTTCAGGAACGGAAACTGGAGGGAGAGGTCGCCACGAGCGCGGATCGAGAGAGATCTGCACGGCAGCAAGGGGATCTGAGGATGATTTTGGAGGGGGCAACAGAAATTGTTATATGCGGATTTGGGCGGCGTCGGCGTCACGAAGACTCCTTCCTTCCTGTCCTCCTATATAGGCAGCCCGTTCCACATGGCAGGGCGAGGGGAACGGGAACGGGATCGTGACGTCATCATCATGATTCATGAGGCCTCGTTCAGATTGTTTCTGATGCATTCTGGCCTGTTTAACGGGTCCGCATAACTGAACTGGTGGCCCAAGCAGGCTTTTTTGTCCCAACGAGGCCCGAGGCCACTTTGCCGCGAGGTCGTCACGCACGATTCAGTCGATCTCGCGTAGAAAGCCCAAAGCCACAAACCATATACCATCTGATCTGCCAGTGTTTTCCCCTCTCAAAAAAAAAAAGATCTGCTAGTGTTCTAAAAAAAATCTGATCTGCCAGTAATGATAAATAACATAATATAAATAAATAAAATAAAATCATCCCATCGAACAACAGTTCGTACAGGTGTTGCACGAGGGCACGTGTCAGGACTCTGGAGTACGTCTTGGAACAAAGAGGTAACAACCTGCATGCCCTTCTCCTTGCGTTAGGAACACATCACCCATCAGCAGCCGTAGAGGCCGACCGAATTTTTTTTATTTTTTTAGCCTTTTTTTTTTAATTTTCACATATATGTTTCTGGAGGTAAAATTTTAAAATCTGGATCCTTAGCTCGACGCCATCGTTGCTGGCGCTGAGCTCTTGGCTCGACGCTGTGGCAGAACCTCCTAAATTATAGGGCACACATGCACCTGTCACTGTCCAACGACCTTTGACATCTATGCATATGTTTCTGGTAATTTAAGAAGACTGTCGGGTGTCCTCGGGGAACCCCGAATCATCCACGATTTCCGAGCAGGATCACATTATAGAGTCATTGCAGTATTACAACAGTTTATTCAAATATATACATCAGAGTAAAAGTAGCGAAAGACTTACAATAACATAGTTTACAAACCATTTGTTTCAAACCATACAACTAAGTTCGATATTAATACAAACCAAAGTAGTGGAGCGACATTATAATATAATACAAAACACACAATGAGGCTGCCCTGCCCAAGGGCCACACAATTACTTCTCATCGTCATCACAAGGTACAACTGTCATGCAACACGATCCACAACAGATCTGCTCATGAGACTCACCTGCAACAAGGGTCAACGAACCCTGAGTACAAAAGTACTCAACAAGACTTAATCGAAATAAGAACTGATAACTCAAGAATGCAGGCTCAGGGATTCAAGGTATGGTTTTAGCAATAATCAAAGTTATTTTGCGTAAAAGCTCTTTAACAAAATTCTTTATTTCAACAATTTAAACTTCATAAACTCATATACAAAGATGACACGATGAGATCATGAAACTTCATATCCAACACTTTCATCAACCATTCTCAAGTTCCAGTTATTAATACTACGATGATGAACAGTGAGTTGAGTCTCCATAACCGAGGAGCAACGACGATTCGAACCGATTATAAACCCAGCTGTGAATTCTAGACCATACGACATATGCAGGTCCCCGACCTACATATACCAACCTACCCTCAGATCCTCTGAAACAAGAACGGGTCCGCGCCACCCGAGAATACAGTACTCCACCAATCCAGCCCATAGCCACGTGGGTACACGCTATTCCCGCCATCTCTCCACTCCCAGTGCGCGAGTAGCCATTCTCGTAATAGAATCGCCAAGTTCAGGCTTACCGGAGTATGTGGTTAGTACTACAAATTCTCACCTCATGCAATTCAACAACGGACGTGCCTTAATCGACACAGGCGAAAAGAACCCGCTCACAAGACCTCCATGTCTTGTGGCTCACACACACCGAGTCCGCCCGGTCTAGATTTATTACTCCACATTCCCATATCACATGCTAATATAATTAACCAATGTTCCATGTAAAACTTACAGGTGGTAGGTAATCACCCGACTTTTATCGTTCTACGCATAGCTAAGCAAAACTAGGCATATACGAGTTTAAAAACTGGTAATATGGTAAATATGGAATAACAAGGATGGTAATGCACCAATTAGCCTCTTACTTAACTCCTAATCACTTAATGCAGTAACGGAAAGCAAAAGCAAAATTAATTTGTAAAACACAAGGTAGGGTTGTATGCATCCGGGGCTTGCCTTTGTTGACGGAAAAGTCCGGCTCCTGCGACGTTTCACAAGTATTCGGTCCGACCTCAACAGACGGATTAACCTCCTCAACCACTTGATTAACTACCACGTGTTCACCTTCGTTTACTACACGTAATAACAATGCCATGTTTAACATGATGTGGAATACGAAACATGATGCTCGATGATGGATGCAAAATTAATAATTTGAATACAACTTTCTTTCGCGGTACAGTTGCAAGTCAAACTAGTCAAACCTTTTTCGCAACACCCAATCAATTTCCAAGGATCATTATCAACTAATGATCCAAGGTCATCACTCAATCAAAATTTCAAACAAAACCTAAATCATTAAAGGTTACTATTTGCTTTTATGAATTAATTATTTAATTCAAAATTATGAAATAAATCAACTTATTCCAATTGAGCTCAAAATTTTTGTAAATGTTCATTACATGATAACTAAGTGGCAAAACAAATTTCATAATTTTTGGATAAATAAATAAGCCTAGAGAAATCATGAAAATCCATTTATTAATAAATTAAGCAATTTTTATCACATTCAAAAATTACTGAAAAACATTATTTTATATTTTTCTTAAATACTATACATCACAGAGAAGTCACACAAAAATTTTCATAATTTTTGGAGCTCTAAATAAATCTACACAAAAATAACAAAAACAGACACTATTCATTCAAATCTAAAAATAGAAAAATCCATTTGAACGCTGAGTCACTGACAACCCGACCCCACCTGTCATCCCTAACCTCCGACGTTGACCACGGCAGCGACGGCTCTGACCGGCGATTTCTCGCCGACGGTGAGGTCACCGGCGACGACCAACGTACCAAAATGATCACCAAGTCTAGGCGCATCGATTGACGTCCCTATCAGCACTGATTACGGCCCTATACTAGCTCGTCGTCGACCATGGCGGACACGGTGGCACGGCAGCGCTACGTCGGCGGTGTACGACCGGTAGAGCTCAAACAAGGGATTCAGGAAGCACCAGAGGCTCACCCCGAACGCGTTGAAACAAGGAGCGAGGTCGGAGAAGCAACGGAGAGGCGTGACAACGATCACGGTGACCACGGCGGAGCAAAACGTCGTCGCCGATGGTGTACCGGTGACTGCAGTGATCAAAATGAGCAACCAGCTATGGATTAAGTACTACAACATCGAGACGAAACAGAATCAGACAAAACCAGGGACGAAGATGCACCGTGGAGCTCTGGCCGCGGCGAATCGCGCTCGGCGGAGGAGTTGCCGGTCGCGAAGAAGAAAGACGTGGACAGCGAGTTTCCGGTGGAGATAAACTGAATTGTGGGTCGGTTGGACGCGCAAGGTTAAGGCAGAGCTGGGACAGGCTTTGCCGAGACGGCAACGGCGCTAAGTCGACGGCGAGAGCTCGACGGAGCTGCGGTGGTGGCGACGGGAAAAGCAGAGGAGGAAGAAAAACGACGACGACGGCGTCTCGGTTCTTATAACGTGACTCAGAAGCTCAAGGAAGCCACGACGGAGCCGTTTCCATGCCAGCGCGACGCCAAGGACGGCCACGACGCGCCTGGAACACCGAAGAAGGTCGCCTGCGGTGTAGTCTCGACGGTGGACACTGTTCACAGTAATTACAAGTTTGTCATTCGCCAAAATTCACAAATTACTCTTAAATTTTCATAACAACTCAAAAATCTCCAAAAACAAAAGTTGTTCAAAATCAAAAGTTCTACAACTTTGCTTCTATAACCATCTCCTAATTCGGTCTAGATTTTGAAATGAACTTTTGAATTTGAATAGGGAAATTTAACGAATTACGCCTTTTTGAATTACTCAAAATTTTTCTAAACAACTTGAAAAACTCCAAAAACAAACTTTGTATAACTTGCCAAGATCTACACTTTTGCTTTTGGGATCAACCCCAAATTATGCTTAGATTTTGAAATGGATTTTCAGGGTAGGATTTAAATGCTGAAAAGCGGGGTTTTCTCGAAAAATTCAAAAATCCAAACAAACTTTGAATTTAAGTCAAACAATACAATTCAACACATACCACATGAATATAAACTTGTTTTAGTGTATGCATCTCAAAGTTTTCACCAAATGCCAAATGCTTTGTAATGCATATGATGACATGTCAGGTTTTAGTATTTTAAACACCCGAGGTGTTACAATCCTTCCCCCTAAAAGAAATCTCGCCCCGAGATTCAAAGCCATAGAGTAAGTAATGGAAAAGGAAATGTGTCAATCCAAAAACATCCAGAACTTTTCCATAAAACAACTGAGGTTCTTTTACAAAGCACAATTTGTAGTAACCGAGCTCAACTAATATTATTTTATTCTATATTGACGCTAGAAACTCTGGAAACTTTTCTAACAAGTAATCTTCTGATTCCCAGGTAGCTTCCTCTTCTGAATGTTGATTCCATTGTATCTTGTAGAACTTTATTGTTCTTCTCCGAGTAACACGATCTTTCTGATCCAACACTCGGATAGGATATTCTGAATAAGTCAGATCTGGTTCAAGTTCCACTCCTTCAACTTCAACATTTTGCTCAGGCACTCGGAGACACTTCTTCAACTGAGACACATGGAACACATCATGTACAGCTGATAAATGTTCTGGTAATTTCAAGCGATAGGCCACTTTTCCATATCTCTCCAAAATTTGAAATGGTCCAATATATCGAGGTGCCAACTTGCCTTTAACACCAAAACGGTTAACTCCCTTCATTGGTGATACTTTTAGATATACAAAATCTCCTTTGTTAAACACCAATGGTCTCCGTCGTCTATCCGCATAACTCTTTTGGCGGGACTGAGCTATTTTCAAATTACTCTGTATTTGCCTAACCTTGTCTTCCGTTTCTTTCACAAGGTCAACTCCAAAGAATCTTCTTTCTCCGGGCTCCGACCAACTCAGCGATGTTCTGCACCTACGGCCATAGAGTGCTTCAAATAGAGCCATTTTAATGCTTTCCTGATAACTATTGTTATATGAGAACTCGGCCAAAGGTAAGCATTCGTCCCACTTGTTGGAATAATTAAGGACACAACACCTTAACATATCTTCAAGCACTTGATTGACTCTTTCAGTCTGTCCATCAGTCTGCGGATGATAAGCTGTACTATACAGGAGCTTGGTATCCAAGGAAGAATGCAATTGTTTCCAAAAATTGGAGACAAACTTTGTACCCCGATCGGACACTATGGTCTTTGGTATTCCATGGAGACTCATAATTCTTGCTAAATATATCTTGGCGTATTGGACAGTGGGATATATAGTCTTGACAGGAAGAAAATGTGCTGACTTAGTGAGTCGATCTACAATAACCCATATTGAGTCAAATCCCTTTGCTGTCTTGGGTAGGCCAACAATAAAGTCCATACTTATGTCCTCCCACTTCCAAGCTGGAATAGGTAATGGTTGTAGTTCTCCAGCAGACCTCAAATGTATAGCTTTCACCTTCTAACAAGTATCACACTCTGCTATATATCTCGCAATTTCTATCTTCATTTTTATCCACCAAAACCTTTGTTTTAAGTCATGGTACATCTTGTTGCTTCCCGGATGGATAGATAACCTAGTAGCATGTGCTTCTTCAAGAATTGACTGC
Source organism: Miscanthus lutarioriparius (assembly GCA_904845875.1). Taxonomy (NCBI): domain Eukaryota; kingdom Viridiplantae; phylum Streptophyta; class Magnoliopsida; order Poales; family Poaceae; genus Miscanthus; species Miscanthus lutarioriparius. The sequence continues at coordinate 121,368,593 of CAJGYO010000001.1, forward strand.
CGCAACTCAGGAACTTTTGGTACTACCAAACGATCCTTGAACCATAGCACACCTTCATTATCTATACTGAAACATTCCGCCTTTCCATTCCTGACTCTTTCCTTGATATGGGCTACACCCTTGTTTTCCTTCTGAGCAGCAATAACTTGATCTCGAATAGTGGCTTCAACAATTATGTTGGTCAAACTACCTTGTTGAATTACTTCTACATTTAGCTTCTCCATCTCTTGACATAAAGTCAAACCCATTGTTCTTACTGTCAGGCAATTGTAATAGCTTTTTCAACTGAGAGCATCTGCAACTACATTTGCTTTACCAGGGTGATAATGTACTTCCAAATCATAATCCTTAATTAGTTCTAACCATATTCTTTGTCGCATGTTCAACTCTGACTGAGTAAAGATATATTTTAAGCTCTTGTGATCTGTATATATATGGCACGTATTACCAAGCAGGTAATGCCGCCAAATCTTCAGAGCATGAACCACAGCTGCTAACTCCAAATCATGAGTAGGATAGTGTTCTTCATGTTGCTTAAGTTGCCTGGACGCATAGGCAATGACTCGGCCTTCTTGCATCAACACACATCCAATACCAATACCTGAAGCATCACAATAAACATCAAACGGCTTCTCGATATCAGGTTGAGCTAACACTGGTGCAGTAGTCAATAGCCTTTTTAAAGTCTGGAAAGCCTCTTCACAATCTGATGACCAGACAAACTTGACTTGGTTCTTCAACAATTCAGTTATAGGTTTTGATACTTTAGAGAATTCTGGAATAAACCGACGGTAATATCCCGCCAATCCAAGAAAACTCCGAACTTGATGAACTGTGGTTGGTGGTTTCCAATCAAGCACATCCCTCACTTTGCCGGGATCAACTGCAACTCCTTCGGCTAACAAGACATGTCTAAGAAATTGCACTTCCTTAAGCCAAAAATCACACTTGCTGAACTTGGCATACAACTGATGTTCTCTCAAACGAGTCAGAACAATTCTGAGGTGTTCTGCATGTTCTGTCTTATTCTTGGAATATACTAGTATATCATCTATAAATACCACTATAAACTTGTCTAGCTCAGGCATGAATACTGAGTTCATCAGATACATGAAATGAGCGGGAGCATTTGTCAAACCAAAAGACATCACCAAGTATTCATATAATCCGTATCTTGTGGTAAATGTCGTTTTGGGAATATCTTCAGGCTTTATCTTAATTTGGTGATACCCTGATCTCAAATCTATCTTGGAGAAAACTTTGGCTCCGGCCAACTGATCAAAAAGCAAATCTATCTGAGGTAATGGATACTTATTCTTGATGGTCACTTCATTCAACGGACGATAGTCAACACAAAACCTCAGGGTCTCATCTTTCTTTTTCACAAAAATTGCCGGACATCCCCAAGGTGAGGAACTAGGTTGGATAAACCCCTTCTCAATTAATTCTTGTAACTGAGCCTTCAACTCGGCCATTTCCTTAGGTGGCATTCTATAAGCTCTCCGAGAAATCGGAGCTGTTTCAGGTTGTAACTCTATGCTAAACTGTACATCCCTATCAGGTGGTAGACCGGGTAAATCCTCAGGAAACACATCAGGAAATTCACGTACTACCGGGATATCTCTAATCTCTTTGACTGGCGGTTGCACAAACTCGCCTAATCGATCTTCTTAAGGTTGGAAGTTGGATGAGAAGTTAAGAATTACTATCAGGCAAACTTACTCTTAAAGTCCTATTCAAAGCATCTATAACAGCCTTATGCTGATACATTCAATTCATTCCCAAGATTACATCTATATCCTGATCCTTAAGGATAATCATGGTAGTCGGAAAAATATGCCCACCTAGGTTTACGGGTACCTGGTACACCATTTCCTTAGTACACAGACGTCCCCCATGGCATCGTACAAAAACTTTTTCTTTGTTGCCCCAATTGAAATTTCATACTTCATGACAAATGTTCTATTGATGAATGAATGCGATGCGTCAGAATCAAAAAGTATAACTGCAGGGTGATTGGCAACAGGAAACATACCCATCATCACTAGCTCCCCCTCTGGAATTTCTCCAGCTTGAATATAGAACACCCGTCATGTCTTCCTCTTATCTTTGCCCTTCTGAGTATTCTGATTGTGGTTCTTGTTTGGTGCCTGACCCTATTGTTGATTGGCAGGGGTCTTCTGATAATTTTTATTAGCCTGCCTAGGATATGGACATTCCCTGGAGAAATGACCAGTCCTTCCACAATTGTAACACGGATAGTTGTGACCCTATGACGTTGGAGCATTACCACCAGGAGCATTGGTTGACTGTGAGTTCGGATAGGTTATAGCAGAGACGGACATTTGATCGCTGTTCGGCTTGGAATCACGGCGACGATAAGGAGGCCGATAATGGTTTATTGGATGATAAATCACTCTCTGCCTCTTTTGGTTTCCACCAAAAGGTCCAGATTTATTACATTCTTTTTTCTTCTTGAGCTCCTTATGTCATTGATACTTTGCCTCTCAAGCAATTGCAATATTTATCGCCTCATGATAAGTGATATTGGTACAGTGTCATCATTGTCTGCAGCTTTGGTATTCGGACCTCTCATGAACCATTTCTTTTCTTAGCATCCGTATTGACATGTTCGGATGCATACTACGACAGATGATTGAATCTTCCCACATCTTGCATAACTGCTTGATCCCCTTGCCTCAAAGCAAGGAATTCATCCACTTCATAGCCATCACTCCTTCCGGGATATAATGGGCTCAAAGCGGTCGAAATTCTGTCCAAGTTAACGGAATGCTGCGGGTTGCATGGCCATCGATTTGCATACCAAGCACCAACAGCACCTCTAAGTTGTCAAGCAAAGAAACACCGATTTCAAACTCAGGCAATGAATAAGATTAAATTTCGCTCCATGGTCCTAAGCCGGTCATCGCCTCTAGTGGTTCATCCGCCTTGGTGAACACCGGGTTTTGTATCCGTGAAATCCACATAGGTAGCCTCATGCCTCATATGATTGCGCCCACGGTTTCCATGCATCCGATTCTCGATTACTTTGAGCCATCTCATGAAGCAAACGAAATTTTCCACACCACATTGACTAATGCAAATGATAGCATCGGCCAGATTGGTCGGCATCGGTGGCGGGTTGGGGATATCATCATCATCTTGTGAAGTACCGTGAATATGCGATCCTCAAGCATTTACGATCCGCTCATAACAAACCAAACCTTATTCACAAGCCTTTATTGAATTGCACAAAAGCTTACTCCAGACACATAACATAGGGTTTATTACTATAAACACCAGACCCTATATGTACCAAAACAAGATACATAGCTTAACCATAATTAACTATTATACAACTCTACTCTTTTACGTGATTACTTCAAACTTTAGGCTCGGTATCCATTCCGGAATTATTACCGCCTTCATCATCACTTTCATTGATCATTACTAATTCTTTAGGATCTTCTTCTTCTTCCTCTTCTGATTCGTTATCATCGACAAGGATGACACCGGGGTCCATGACATCAGCTTGAGGCTCATGATTCGGGTTTAGTAGATTGCTAAGCCTATGAACTTCCTCATGTAGATAGGTATTATGTTCTTCTAAATCTTCTACATAGAATTCTAGCTCATGAGTTCTAGCTCTAGCTACATTTTCCCTATGCCAAGCCTCATTTCGTCCCTCCACCGTACGAACTAACATGCTTTCGCAGTTCCTATGTGCGGTGGTGAGATGCCTCAATTGATCTTATAATTCTCCTACCTGTATAGCATCCAAAGCCCTATCTCTAGTAGCTTGTGCTAATTCTATAGAAATTCTCTGTATCTCCGCCTGGGGATCAGGCCTAGAACTGCTACTGCTAGCACCATCGTTTCTAGGGGCAAGTTGGTGACGAGGAACTCCTTTGGGTCTAGTGGACTTACGGGGCGTCATCTTGGCACGAGCCATACTGTAGGAAACCAATTTAATCTAAGTAAGACCATTTGATCAAAGTCTAAAGAGCAGCTATGATGGATTACATTACTCAAACCAGTCTCACTACTCAACTCCAGACTAAGAGGTGAAGGAAGTAACGAGTGAATTAATAATGATGCATGAATCGTTCTTACGAACAAAAACATCAAAGTTTATAATGCACATACACAACATTTATTTTTATATAGGGCATAGTAAGATTACTACTCCAACACACAAGACCCTTTTAATTAAATACGAAATGGTGAGAAAGAAATAAGACAAGTCAGAAGCAATTTCGACCAAATCAATCAAGTTAAATTTAGTCATCCCAAATCATTTTGAAGTTTTTGTAAACCAATACCACAAAAACTTTGTAACGATCGCTCTGATACCATTCTGTGGCAGAACCTCCTAAATTATAGGGCCCTCATGCACCTGTCACTGTCCAACGACCTTTGACATCTATGCATATGTTCCTGGTAATTTAAGAAGACTGTCGGGTGTCCTCGAGGAACCCCGAATCATCCACGATTTCCGAGCAGGATCACATTACAGAGTCATTGCAGTATTACAACAGTTTATTCAAATAGATACATCAGAGTAAAAGTAGCGAAAGACTTACAATAACATAGTTTACAAACCATTTGTTTCAAACCATACAACTAAGTTCGATATTAATACAAACCAAAGTAGTGGAGCGGCATTATAATATAATACAAAACACACAATGAGACTGCCCTGCCCAAGGGCCACACAATTACTTCTCGTCGTCATCACAAGGTACAACTATCATGCAGCACGATCCACAACAGATCTGCTCATGAGACTCACCTGCAACAAGGGTCAACGAACCCTGAGTACAAAAGTACTCAACAAGACTTAACCGAAATAAGAACTGATAACTCAAGAATGCAGGCTCAGGGATTCAAGGTATGGTTTTAGCAATAATCAAAGTTATTTTGCGTAAAAGCTCTTTAACAAAATTCTTTATTTCAACAATTTAAACTTCATAAACTCATATACAAAGATGACACAATCCGTAATGAGATCATGAAACTTCATATCCAACACCTTCATCAACCATTCTCAAGTTCCAGTTATTAATACTACGATGATGAACAGTGAGTTGAGTCTCCATAACCGAGGAGCAACGACGATTCGAACCGATTATAAATCTAGCTGGGAATTCTAGACCACACGACATATGCAGGTCCCCGACCTACATATACCAACCTACCATCAGATCCTCTCAAACAAGAACGGGTCCGCGCCACCCGAGAATACAATACTCCACCAATCCAAATTTATAGCCACGTGGGTACACGCTATTCCGCCATCTCTCCACTCCCAAAGGTCGCGTGAGTAGCCATTCTCGTAATAGAATCGCCAAGTTCAAAGCTTACTGAGTATGTGGTTAGTACTATAAATTCTCACCTCATGCAATTCAACACGGACGTGCCTTAATCGACACAGCGAAAGAACCCGCTCACAAGACCTCCATGTCTTGTGGCTCACACACACCGAGTCCGCCCGGTCTAGATTTATTACTCCACATTCCCATATCACATGCTTACATAATTAACCAATGTTCCATTTAAAACTTGTAGGTGACAGGTAATCACCCGACTTTCATCATTCTACGCATAGCTAAGCAAAACTAGGCATATACGAGTTTAAAAACTAGTAATATGGTAAATATGGAATAACAAGGATGGTAATGCACCAATTAGACTCTTACTTAACTCCTAATCACTTAATGCAATAACGGAAAGCAAAAGCAAAATTAATTTGTAAAACACAAGGTAGGGTTGTATGCATCCGGGCTTGGCTTCGTTGATGGAAAAAAGTCCGGCTCTCGCGACGCTTCACAAGTATTCATCCGACCTCAATGCATTTGATTAACCTCCTCAACCACTTGATTAACTACCACGTGTTCACCTTCGTTTACTACACGTAATAACAATGCCATGTTTAACATGATGTGGAATACTGAAACATGATGCTCGATGATGGATGCAAAATTAATAATTTGAATACAACTTTCCTTCATGTGATGCAGCTTGCAAGTCAAACTAGTCAAACCTTTTTCGCAACACCCAATCAATTGCCAAGGATCATTATCAACTAATGATCCAAGGTCATCACTCAATCAAAATTTCAAACAAAACCTAAATCATTAAAGGTTACTATTTGCTTTTATGAATTAATTATTTAATTCAAAATTATGAAATAAATCAACTTATTCCAATTGAGCTCAAAATTTTTGTAAATGTTCATTACATGATAACTAAGTGGCAAAACAAATTTCATAATTTTGGATAAATAAATAAGCCTAGAAAAATCATGGAAATCCATTTATTAATAAATTGAGTAATTTTATCACATTCAAAAATTACTGAAAATCATTATTTTATATTTTTCTTAAATACTATACATCACAGAGAAGTCACACAAAAATTTTCATAATTTTTGGAGCTCTAAATAAATCTACACAAAAATAACAAAAACAGACACTATTCATTCAAATCAAAATAGAAAATCCATTTGAACGCCGAGTCATCGACAACCCGACCCCACCTGTCATCCCCAACCTCCGACGTTGACCACGGCAAATGACGGCTCGACCGGTGATTTCTCCGACGGTGAGATCACCGGCGACGACCAACGCATCAAAATGATCACCAAGTCTAGGCGCATCGATTGACGTCCCTATCAAAGACCGACACGGCCCTATACTAGCTCGTCAGTCGACCATGATGGACGCGGTGGCACTAAGCAGCCTTCGTCGGCGGTGTACGACCGGTAGAGCTCAAACAAGGGATTCAGAAGCACCGAGGCTCACCCCGCACGCGTTGAAACAAGGGCAAGGTCGAGAAGCAACGGAGAGGCGGACAACGATCACGGTGACCACAATGAGCAAAACGTCGTCGGCGATGGTGTACCGGCGATCGCGATGATCAAAATGAGCAACCAACTATGGATTAAGTACTACAACGATCGAGACGAAAAGCAGAATCAGCCAAAACCAGGGGACGAAGATGCACCGTGGAGCTCGTCATGACGAATCGCGCTTCCATGGAGGAGTTGCTTGCCGCGAAGAAGAAAGACGTGGACAGCGAGTTTCCAGTGGAGATAAACTGAATTGTGGGTCGGTTGGACGCGCAAGGTTAAGACGGAGCTGGGACAGGCTTTGCCGAGACGGCAACGGCGCTAAGTCGACGACGAGAGCTCGACGGAGCTGTGGTGGTGGCGACGGGAAAAGCAGAGGAGGAAGAAAAACGACGACGACGGCGTCTCGGTTCTTATAACACGACTCAGAAGCTCAAGGAAGCCACGACGGAGCCGTTTCTGTGCCAGTGCGACGCCAAGGACGGCCACGACGCGCCTAGAACGCCGAAGAAGGTCGTCGGCGGTGTAGTCTCGACGGTGGACACTGTTCACAGTAATTACAAGTTTGTCATTCACCAAAATTCACAAATTACTCTCAAATTTTCATAACAACTCAAAAATCTTCAAAAACAAAAGTTGTTCAAAATCAAAAGTTCTACAACTTTGCTTCTATAACCATCTCCTAATTCGGTCTAGATTTTGAAATGAACTTTTGAATTTGAATAGGGAAATTTAACGAATTACGCCTTTTTGAATTACTCAAAATTTTTCTAAACAACTTGAAAAACTCCAAAAACAAACTTTGTATAACTTGCCAAGCTCTACACTTTTGCTTTTGGAATCAACCCCAAATTATGCTTAGATTTTGAAATGGATTTTCAGGGTAGGATTTAAATGCTGAAAAGCGGGTTTTCTCGAAAAATTCAAAAATCCAAACAAACTTTGAATTTAAGTCAAACAATACAATTCAACACATACCACATGAATATAAACTTGTTTTAGTGTATGCATCTCAAAGTTTTCACCAAATGCCAAATGCTTTGCAATGCATATGATGACATGTCAGGTTTTAGTATTTTAAACACCCGAGGTGTTACAGACGCTGATGTGGCGGTGATTTAGCTGAAGCTTCGGCGGCAGAGATCTTGGCGCCGAGCTCAAGATCAGATCTTGGCGCCAACTCTAAGGCCAGGGTTCTCGGTGCTCACTTGTCTTACGATGAGCCCCAATCCTTTCTCTCTTCTCTCTCTCTCTCTCTCTCTCGACTTTGCCAATACGCGCTTGCCCAAAGCACGCACCGCCGCCATTGCCAGCGCCATCTCCCCGCTTTCACCACTGCCCGGCCACACACTCGCCCTTCGCCGTGTGCCAGCGCTCCTCTCCCATGCCGGTCCCAGCGCCACAGGTTACCCCACGCCCGCCCATTGCCATGCCGCCATACCTTGCCCTCGCCTCGACATGCCACCTGCAAGGCCACGTGCGGCATCGCAATGTAATGACTGCGGTGTACACGCCCGCCCGCCCCTGCCTCGCCGCCAGAGCGCCAAGCCATCCATACCATCACAAGCCGCCATTGGCGGCCCTCAGACTTGCAGCGCCGTGGTACCACACGCCTACCCAGCTCATCGTCCTCACCCACGCCCGACGTCCGCTACGACTCCATCGACGTCCGCGATGAGCTCGCTCAGTCTGCCAGTGTCGTCCTGTGCCTCCTTCACCTACAAGCCTGCCTCTACTAGAGCGATGAGCTCGCTCAGTCTGCCAGTGTCGTCCTCTACCTCCTCTGCCTGCAAGCCCGCCTCAGCAAGAGTGATGAGATCGCTCAACCTAGCAGTGTCGTCCTCATCCTCGTCCCCCTCATCAGACAACACAATTAGTGATTGAACGGTGCGACCAGCTCGCGTTCTGTGCTTGTCTAACTTTTTTCCTCATACCTTGCACGAGCCACCTCTGCGGCATGGTCCTCGCTGTATCCAATCCCTTCATGTATAAAATGCAATTAGTTAACAACAAGATTATATTACATTTAAAATCAGGCAACAAAAAAAAGGCTTTCAAGCACTCACTGGCACATAATGCAACAACATTCTAGTTCAAGACCTGCATCTGTACTCTTGTCTCCTCCCTTGCCTCCTTCCTTGCCCTCTCCTTCTCTAACGTCCTCTGTTTCTCCAATCCCCATTTGTCAAGCCAACATCGATCGGGTTACGAATACTGCGCTGTCTAGCAAACTCACGCATCTTGTTTTTGTGATGTTTAACGAATAGGTTGACGTAGTCAGGTCCATATCCCTTCTTCCGTGCAATTGCTTGCCTCCCCTTCAGTTCATCCAAGAACTTAGCTTGACCATCATAACATTCCCACCTATATTTCCTAGTGCTCTGTTCAAACAAAAAATTATATCATATATGTCTTAGTAAAAGAAATAAAATATGATTTCATGTTTACCACAAAAATAATCAAACTCATCATAGTCAACCATATGGCCGCAATAATGGTCTATTCCAAGCTCCGAAAAGGACTAAACCGTAGTTGGATTTAACACCACATCGTACTTGACTAGAGGTGCATTGTAAATTAATCTTTCTTTCTTCTTTTTCTTTGCATTTGGTGGCTCCGACCATTGATTCTTAGGATCATAGAGCCACTCATTGAAACGACACTTCGCAAATCCATAACGCTATAAGAGAATACATTAGTACATGCACACCTATAGAGATAAACATTTAAACAGATACACTTCCCACTTACTTCATGTTTGTTCGGACACATAAACTCTAACGTATTCTTAGGGTTTATCACAGCTCGATCTCCGCATTCACACAGAGGAGGTTCCTCGAGTCGTCTAACTGTGGCTAGGTGCTTCTCCTTAGTTGTCATTGGCGGGGGGTTAGGGGGGTGGAACCCAACGCTGGAAGTGCTCACGTGGATGTCTCCCTCTACACCAATCGTCGAAAAGGAGGTACCTAAGGTCAAACTTCTCTACACCATCGATCCACTAAAAGAAAAAACACCTCTCATAGTCCTACACAATAAGATTCTAACAAAATATTAGTAGCCTACTTACATAAATGAAGAAAAAAAGATAGTGGAAACAATTACTTACATTAAAATGACTGCATGTGTAGAAGTAACGCGTCGCTGTGTCTGGATGTCTCGATTGAAACATGTCGGCCGGGAAACCACAATCACAGTTAGGGACAGGGAGGTCAAGAGGGACGGGGGCATCTTTGCTAAACGCGTCGAGGTATAATTCTCGAGGACGACCCCGTTTTCGCCAAAACTCCTCCCGATATATTTCTTACATCTAATAAAACGGTTGTAATTTAACAAAAAAAAATCAAAACATTACAAATTAATGTCAATGAGAACCATAACTACAATACAACCAATTTCGTTCTAAGAACCGAAAGCAATTAACATTAAACCCTAAACCTAGGGTTTCCCATTTGATGCACAACAATGAACCCATAACATAACAACATGCGCTGCGGTTACCTAGGTTTGCTAGCTTTTTTCATGCCTTGACATCATCCTATGGTTGTATAATACAAATATTAAAAATTGCATTAAACCCTAAGTAACGACGATTCTTAGGTTGAAAAATCCGACTAATATACCGAATCGATGCGAAAAAACTAGGAGGAGAGCGAGGATACCTTTCTCTCGAAGATCTACAGATCAAATCAAAGTTTTCAAGGTCCAATATGCCGATTCGTGAGGTAGGACGAAGTGGAAAGAGAAAAACCCCGAGAGTGAGGAGAAAGAAGAGGAAGAAGGCTCGGGCAGGAAGGTTGGGGCCGGGGTTAAAACATCACCTCGGCGCCATAGATCATGACGCCAAGCTCGGCGCCAAGATCTACAACGTCGAGCTCGGCGTCAGGATCTACGGCGCCAAGCTTGGCGCCAGGATCTATGGCGCCGAGCTGCCTGCCAAGTCACCACCACGTCTGCATCGAGCCCAAGACCTCGGCGCCAGCAACGATGGCGCCGAGCAGTGTGGGATGCCGAGCAACGATGGCGCTAAGGGTCCAGATTTTGAAATCTTACCTCCAGGGACATATTTGTGAAAAAATTCAAAAAAAAGGCTAAAAATAAAAAATCGGAAAGGCCGACGAGGTACTGCACGCGTGTGGGATGCTATAGCATTAGCATGTGCTAAAAACCAAATCGGGATACCGCACTGTGGGATGCCAGCATTAGCATGTGCTAAAAACCAAACCGGACAAAAAACGCATTATTTGTTATTTTGTTTGTCACTAGTAAAATCGCCCGTGCGTGTAACAGGTTAATAAAAAACAAATACTAATTTTTATTTGACTAAAGATTTAGATGTAAAAGAAATAATTGTTTATGTCAAATGGTCGAATTTGTTTAGTGTGCGAACATCCATGGCAGTTGTGGTTTGTCTCTTTCACCTGATCGATCTCCTCAAACACCGCTACAATCTCCTCTAACTCGCCCATGCAGTGTGCAGCGTTCTTCCTTCGTAGCTTTTGAAGTGTGCACTCCCACCGCACCACAGCATTGCTGCTTTTAGCGTAATGTGTGATAACATAGTGCTATGTGGTCGGAACGCCAGCACCGCGCCTAGCGCACTGCTGATGAGCAGTGTCCCAAATAGAGCCTCATCGCGGGCGGGATGCTTCACATGTAGCAGGACCACTAAGCTTCGAGAGATTGGAGCCCTAGTTGACGAGCTTGGCTCTGCTCCATGGCATTGCACTCCATGAACACCACGCGGGCGCCTCGCTGTTGTGGCCTTCGAGCCATGGAATCCTGATCTTCCTATTTAATGCATGTTTCTGACGCCGATGCAATGAAGCTCTTCTATGCGGTGGCGACAAGACCAAGCGGTAGGGCCAAGCCATGCAGATACACAAGTTTTATTGTAAGCGGCTGATACGGCATCATGCACGCCGACTGTAGGAGTATTAAGCCAGTTTGCATCACTATTTGCGGGAAATTGACCTGTCACCTATGATGGAGTGGCCTCGAGTGCTCTATGTTCCTTCGTTGTATTACATTTGGACGATTCTTTTAAACTTTAACTCTGTCAATATGTGTCCATTGTACATGAAATTTTTACCACATATATTGTACGTGTCAATAGAAATTACCATAAAAAATTCACTGTAAAATTAAAGGACTACGGAAACATCCTCTATCAGTTTATGAAAGATAATACACTAAGTATTTTATACTAAAGTATAGACCTAGTCAAGGGAAGTTTTAAAAAATAGTTTTGCTATTTTTTATTTTATACTAAAGTGTAGACCTAGTTAAGGGGAGTTAAAAAATAGTTTTGCTATTTTTTTTATTTTTGTGTGATTTTGCTCGTAATTTATAAGTGTGCTGTTTTACGAGAAAAAGATAAAAATGAAAAAAAAACAAAAGGGGCCAGCACTTGGGCCATGGATCGGCCCAGTCCACTGGAGCAAAAGGTCCACGTGGTGGATTACAGCCCAGCAGCAGGAGGCCCAATTTAGGGTGAACTTTGCCATCAGGAATCTCTTAGTTTCTCGAATTCAATTTAAATTCCCCCACCTTTTTTTCCCTCTTGCACTTTTCCACCTAAAACCCTTCCTTCTCGTCTAATTCTTTTTCTCATACTGTTCTCCAAACCACGAACAGAGGCGCCTATCTCGGGCGGACTCTTGGTGCGTCCACTATGTCGCGCTCTGCCTCGCCCGTCATAGTACTCACGCGCCGTTGAGGGATTTGAGGTGGAGCCCTGGAGTCGGACGCTGCACGCAGAGCGCCCACGCGACCAGCGATGGGAAAGGTCGGCAAAGCACGAAAAGTATTCCGTATAGATAGTTTGCAAACGGAAACACATCCGGATAGGAAAAAAATACGAATAGGGCAGACAAAAAATGACCGGACCAAAAATTAGCTGAAATTTTATCTCTTTATTATTAGATATAGAATTGCGGAGCCAAAGAGTCGTGGGCAAAAGAGAGCACAGCTCTCTCAGCCATGTGGAATTCATGTTGCCAACCGAGTTGAGAAAAAATGACATGTGAAAAGATGTATACATATGTGTGACTGGACCATCGCTTGTGACTAACAGGTGGCCCCTCCCCCTGTCTCTTCTTCATAAAAATGTTATCGCGACAAGGCTATTGTTAGGGAAATCAAATTTGTTGCGCACATGGCTCCTCCATTGAGGGATTGGGTTCACCGGACCTTTAGGGAGGGCAATCTTGTGGTTGTAGCTGACAGTGATGGCACGTCGTTGGAGGGGTGATATGGCGCTACCAACCACGAGATAGGTGGAGGACATCTATGGTTGAAAGCATTATATAGGAGAGTCTTGTAGCATCTGATATAATTATTCTACCATTTCCTATTGTTTCTATTTTTAGTAAAACGTAAATATTGTCATTTTGTTATTTTAGCACAACCGCTTCTTATTGTGTATATCTTCATAAATATGGGAAAATCCTAGACAACCAATGGATGGCCGGCAAAGGTGGCATCAGCATCGTAACAACACTGGCGGCGGCTTAGCATTATAGCAGGAACCACTGGAGGCAGTGAAGAGTAAGTTCAAGGGCAGGAAATTGAAGGAGTTAGCGGAGGACTGGGCAGACGCACGGTGATATAGGCCACTGGCACTGGCAGTGCCCGAAGTCAAGCAACGTTTTAGGATGGATTGGGAAAGAAAGTGTTCGGCTAAGATAAAATTAACCTTCAGCGATTACATTGACTCTATTTGCTCAAGTGACATATAACATCCCACGCTTCCTTGCTCGACTCCAATGATACAATCGCTGTCTCGCTACCGCTAACCACCATTTTCTTCCATTCCGGCTCTCGACCGATTTCAACGTTGTGTCATCCTTCTGCCACCAGATGTTTCTTTGGACCTCAATGCACCTCCCATCCACCTGCACAACCCGTTGTGAACCACCTCCATCATTATTTTGGCGACCTCCTACTCCTAGAGACCCTTTTACATGGTCGCCATGGATACCCTAAACCTAACTCTAAAGACGAACGATATATCCTCAATTTCATAGTATCTTGCTCCTATAAGAAGGTTCCATACGATCCTACCTAAAATTTCATAGTAGCTAATACTATGATCCTACGGTACCATACAATAATTGATACAAAATGACCTCTTAAATGTTTCAGTTGTGATAAAATACTATTTTAAGTTAAGGGATGTTCAAGAATTGCACTTAAATGTAAATAATAAAATAAGTTAATCAAAATCAATATTACAATACATGAAGTATATCTCTACCTAATAATAAAAGAGAAGGGTTTCCTCCAATCCGCTTTTTTTATTCCAAAACTTCCCCACGTCCTCCAATGTTCCGTATGTGACTTAAAATCATGACCCGTGTTATATATATAAGTTAGAATAACTTGCGGCCCTGTTCGTTTGAACTACTTTAACGGTACTTTTCAGCGAGTGAACAACGATTTCCTGTCACAACAAATCAACATAATTATCAGCATAAGCCAAATTTCAGCAAAACGAACAGGGCCTTGTTGCCGCGAAAATTTGATTAGGTATACAGTCCAGTTCTAAGACGCTAGTAATTTGTAAATATCAATGGCTACGACAATCCTAATAATTGTTGTAAAACATATGGACTCTATCGTAAAAGAAAATAAGAAGGAGGAATCCTAATCCTAGTCCATTTGTACGTGGCCTCTTACTAAACTCTTAGACCTTGACAGGACTATATACTATGTTGTAATCACCGAATACTCAGAGAAATAAAGAATGGTCTCCCTATCTTGTGTCTATTTATTTTTCTACTTTCATCTACTATATTGATTATGAGAGACGGAGAGAGAAAGGTCCTAACCGCTGGCAACATGTTTTATAACATGTTATCGGCACGACAAGCTCTACGTCGACATCGCCGTTGAAGCCGCTGCCGATCTTCGACGCTGACGCTCGTACCGATGTCTCGCCGCAACTATTTCGACAACGCCGACATCCCGACGTTGTTAGCGGAACAGATCTGCAACCTCTACCTGCATCTAATTTGCACTGCATCGACATGCATCACCGTTGTAATCAAGCAGGTAGCTCTACGACAATGCCAAACGCCCAATGCAGTGATAACTGCCCTACGCGGCAAGTGGAGTAGATCACACAACTAGCAGACTGCGTTTGTCACTGGCATCGGGCTAGACAATTGATTTTACCGTACACGTAGTACGCAAAGAGTTGTACATGGAAAAGATATACATGAAGTATATACGTGCACGAACATTATAGTAGCATCTACAACAGTTGCATCTACGAGAGTTAAATCTAGAGTCTATTTTTTAAAAAAAACAAATGATGGGTACAGCCTTGTTCCTATGCAAACTCGCCGAGCAATGCTCCAGCATGAGCACGGCCACGCGTTCCATACGCCGCCTCCGTCCTGCCCTTCGGCCATGCCGCTGCACTGGCTCCTTGCAAGGCCTGCACCTGCACCTTGCAAGGCCTGCATGCCGACGCTTGGAGGCTACTACATCTCGCAATGTAGTGTTGACAATGAGTGCCCCTGGATCCCATCGCATCATAATCTTGCATGAGCACACTGCACACGTACCGCATACCACCTGCGTCTCGCTCGAAGCCCGCGCAACTCACGAATTCGGCGGTACGTGTAGTCGTGGCTAGCGCGCCACTTGATGCTTCGCGCCCGGCTTGCACGCCGACAGGCGTCGACATGCTCGTTGCCGCCAGTCATGCATCGCACATCCTCCTTGGCATCCCGCACGCTGCCACACCAAGTCAACCTCCCGATACTCGATGGCCAGCATCGTCGTTTATTAGATGCAAAGGCTTGCATGCCCGCATCTACTATGGTAGCCTCGCTGAATCAGGCCACCGTCGGTTTTCGCCCGCACGCGGACCTCTTGCACGGCATGCTCGTAGCTCGCCGCCCACACTCGCAAGGAAGCACCTCGTGGAATCGTCCGCAAGCAAGTGTACCATCACGTTAGAAATTGGCCTGGTGGGGAAAATGAATAGAATAGAAAAAGGCTAAAAGCCTTTCCGGCTGAAGGAGAGAAGACAGGATTGAGTTTTGCAGGCTCTAAACGTCTCCTATTCTTGCAGAATAGTACGTAGACAGTGATACCCCCCTTAGAATTTGTAGTTTTTACGACAGTTTTCTGAATAATTAGCTCTAGACTCTCTGTTTATGCATTATTGTATTTCTTATATACCACATATATAAGAGCTAGTATACAACATTGAATCTTCAAGTTGTTGTACTAGTGCAATTTCATTACGAATTGTTTACTGTACAATTGTAAGAATAAATCTTAAACGATTACACTAAAAACATGGTATAAGTTATATGAGATCTCTAAATCCTGTAGTCCTTAGATTTATCATCTTTGAGATGCTTATTTGTTTTTCTTATCATAATGAATTTTTTGAATGAACGAATATATGGCATTAATTCTAAAAATTTGCATATACCATAATCTAAAAAATGTTAGGATGCTTCTGAGAATATTTTGCACAACCATCCACTATCTTTTTGCACCTTGCTACTTGTTTACACACAATAAACCTATATGCACATGATGATTCTGGTAATAATAATCAGCATGTTCGGTTGGCTTGTGCTTGTCGTAAACGATCGTAAATTTCCAGCCGGAACAGTATTTTTCTCTCACACCAAACAAGCCAACAATACTTTTTCACGAACCAGCAACGAACAAACCCAGCCAAACGAACAGACTGAATATATGCATTCCTTCGTGAAGAAGGAATATCGTGGATTTGTCCTGAATGACAGAATTATATAGCATGGTCATTTATTATATCCTAGTAGGATATTTTACTGTCACTGAAGTGGAGTGGATCTTAAGCATTATAGTTCCTTATAAGGATGAAAACGGTCGAACTCGGTCGAAAAACTCCTCAACCGTTTTCTACTTTTACATTTGAAATACGAAAGCGAAAGCGAAAGCGGACAAGCCGGACACGAAAACGAACACGAACTTACGGAATATCTAGAATTTCGAAAACGAACCAATTCGAGCGTGTCGGTGTTTCGGACCGGGGGGTCCTCAACCAACCAGTGAATTTGAACTGCGTGCCCCCAATCCCGGATGGTGATGCAAAGAGACACAAGGTTTATATACAGGTTCAGGCAATTGGCGCCCTACGTCCAGTCTGAGAGATCGATCTTGTATTTCTTACACCGAAGTGCTTGTGGTAGGGGGTTACAAGCTGGGTGAGAGAGGGAGCTAGTCCCAGGTCTCGGCGTGAAACGGTGCGGGCTGCTTGAGACGTTGCTCTCGGGCAGCTTGGGAGAGCGTGTGTTACAGAGTGTTACTTGCGCGTGTGTGAGAGCGTGGTTCTTTCGTATGTTTTTCCGCCCCCCAGAGCTATCCCTGGCTGCTCCCTTTTATAACCACAAGGAGGGAGCCAGGAGTACACGAGTGAGCTACACGTGGAGCCTAATGTAGTTCAGTCCTATAGCAGCATGGTGTTGGGAATGGCGATCGGTACTTGACTGGCGCGCCGCGCTGGCCAGGCTTGAGGTTGTTGAGGTCGTGGGGTCCTTGTTGATGTCTAGTCAGTATGGCCTCCACGGTAGGAGACATGCCGTGCCTTGTGGATTCTTGACTTGGTGGAGTGCCGAGGCCTAACGGGTGCTGTAGCTGATTGTGCCGAGGCCTGCTTTGTCGAGGCCTTAGAGGTGACCCGTGTATGATGCGGGGGTCTCGGTGGTTAGCGTCGTATCCGGTTCAGGTGGAAAAAGTATGGAGCGGGTGTCCACAGGGCACGATAATCCCTGCACCGTCAGTAGGGGATGGTAAAAAGGAGATTTGACCGCCGTCCCATCGCCCCTGTTGTTGTACCCTGCCAGTCGTGGCTGACGTAGTAGGTGTGACCAGGTGCACTTACACAGATGGGACAGCTCGCCAGAGGGGTGGTTGAGGCGGAGGCAACGAGGATGCGGGACGAGCCCAGCCCCGGCCGAGGCGGAGACGACGAGGATGCGGGACAAGCCCGGTCTCGGCCGAGGCGAAGGAATAGTACATCCGAGGCCCTGCCGGGGGGTCTCGGTCGAGGCGGAGGACGAGCAGTTGGTCTTTCCTATTGTTTCTGAGATTACAGGGAGACAGACTTGACCCTCCACGCCGCTTTGTCCTTGGCGCAGGGGTTAGGTAGCACAGGGCAGTATGGGTGTCAGTAGGGGGCACAGTGACGAGCACAGTGGCAGGTAACCCCTGCTGCGCCCGGTCCCCTGTCCCGTCGGTCGTTCTGCCTGTACTGTACCAACGTGCGGCTGATGTTGCGGGAGTAGTTGGGCGCATTAACTGGACGTGACGTTTTGTTAGAGGAGCCAGTCGGGATGGAGGTGACGAGGTTGTTGCCGAGCCCAGCCTCGGGCGAATCGGAGAATTGGTATCCCGTCCGAGGCCTTGCGGGGCGGGGTCTCGGCGAGAGGGCCTCGGCGGGGCGAAGGGCTTTGGCCTTTCGTCTGAGGCCTTGATGCAAGCCTCGGGCGAATCAGAGAATCTGCTGAGACCTCGTGGTTGTCCTTTGGCTTTGATTTTTGCAAGGCTTAAGCAATATTTTTGGTTCTTGTTTAGGGTACCCCCTCTTGTGGTATCCGACAGTAGCCCCCGAGCCTCGGGGGGAGTGCGGGCACTCTCCCTGAGGTTTTTGACGAGACTTGGCTCGCAGCAGCTCCCGTCAGGATTGTGTTTTGTACTTGGTGGTTCTGGTGGGTGCGCGCGAGCGCACTCGCCGGGTGTAGCCCCCGAGGCCTTGGAGGAGTGGGTTTACTCTTCCAGGGGCTTTTTTCTCCGTTGAGCAAGGAGTTTTATCATGTTTGCCGGGCCCACGAATGCGAGTTCGGGTCACTGGGACTTGGCCTAGTTGCAGGAAGAACCCTCGAGCCTCCGCACGGAGCGAGAGGGCGATTAGTGGTTTCCCTGTCTTTTTTTGATGGCCCTCACGCATCCTTTTCGCTCGGAAGGAGGGATTTGTTTGCCGAGCCCCCTCGAGTGCGAGCCTAGGTCGCTGGGTCTTGGCAAGGTTGTAGGGAGAGCCCCCGAGCCTCCGCACAGAGCGAGAGGGCGGTCAGGAGTTCCCCTGACTTTTTATGCGACCCTCGCGCATCCTTTTCGTTCGGAAGGAGGGGTTTGTTTGTCGAGCCCCCTCGAGTGCGAGCCTAGGTCGCTGGGTCTTAGCAAGGTTGCAGGGAGACCCCCGAGCCTCCACACAAAACGAGAGGGCGGTCAGGAGTTCCCCTGACTTTTTATGCAACCCTCGCGCATCCTTTTCGCTCAGAAGGAGGGGTGGAATATGCTAGGCTACCCTTGGTGGGTGCGAGCGGTCACACTTCCGGTGAGCTGCTATCGGGTAAATCCGAGAGGAGGCCCGTGCCCCATTCGATAGGGGTCGGCTAGTGGTCCAGAGACGCACTCCAAAAGTACCAGAGGGCTTCTCTAGTGGGTCCCAGGGCCATTCTATTGGCCCCGAGGGCTCAGCGCCTCCCTACGGTGGGATCCCATTCGGAGAACTCCCCGTTGGTCTCGGACACAACTTAGGGCATCCCGAGCGATCGCTTGCTCGGGCCTCGGCCATGTACGGGCTCACCCATAGCTGTCCCTGACTCTATTGTCCTGGGGCGGCTGTCGAAACCCTCGGGGGTCCAGCCTTTGAACCCCTGGACCGCAACGGGCTCGACGCCCTTTTTGTCGTGTTCTTCTGAATCTTCGAGTGCGAGCTTGGGTGGCCTTCTTTTGTTTTGGGTGCAGGGAGAGCCCCCGAGCCTCCGCGTGGAGCGAAAGGGCGGTCAGGAGTTCCCCTAACTTTTTATGCTACCCTCGTGCATCCTTTTCGTTTGGAAGGAGGGGTTTGTTTGCCGAGCCCCCTCAAGTGCAAGCTTGGGTCGCTGGGTCCCAGCAAGGTTGTAGGGAGAGCCCCCGAGCATCCGCACGGAGCGAGAGGGCGGTCAGGAGTTCCCCTGGCTTTTTATGCGACCCTCGCGCATCCTTTTCGTTCGGAATGATGGGTTTGTTTGCCGAGCCCCCTCGAGTGCGAGCCTGGGTCGCTGGGTCCCGGGAAGGTTGCAGGGAGAGCCCCCGAGCCTCTGCACGGAGCGAGAGGGCGGTCAGGAGTTCCCCTGGCTTTTTATGCGACCCTCGCACATCCTTTTCGCTCGGAAGGAGGGGTGGAATATGCTAGGCTACCCTTGGTGGGCGCGAGCGGTGACACTTCTGGTGAGCTGCTATCGGGTAAATCCGAGTGGAGGCCCATGCCCCATTTGATAGGGGTCAGCTAGTGGTGCAGAGACGCACTCCAAAAGTACCAGAGGGCTTCTCTAGTGGGTCCTAGGGCCGTTCGATTGGCCCCGGGGGCTCGGCGCCTCCTTACGGTGGGATCTCATTCGGAGAACTCCCCGCTGGTCTTAGACACAACTTAGGGCATCCCGAGCGATCGCTTGCTCAGGCCTCGGCCATGTACGGGCTCGCCCATAGCTGTCCCCTCGACTCGCTTGTCCCGGGTGGTCACCAAAACCCTCGGGGTCCAGCCTTGATCCTCGAACCAGAACGGCTCTCGCCGCTGGTTCCTTAGTCTGGAAGGAATTGGCTGGGGGAATATTCCCCTCCCATCGGCTGACAACGGCAGGCATTCCCTTTGAGGCGGTTTCTCGGGGCCTGCTGTTGCTGCGGTTGGATGCGATGCGGTGTCAGCGGGTAGGGCATAACCGTCCATGCGATTAATGGGGAAAAGGTGGATGCATGGGCGGTGGAATCGGATCTAGATTAACTATGCCTAGACTCGAGGGAAACTTCCCCGATTTCGTCGCCTGACTGTTTCGTCCTTTCCCTACATAAATACGAAACGAGTCTCGCCTCTCCCCTCCTTACCTTTCCCGTACTTGCCTTTTCTGCCTTCGAGTCATTGCCAAGAACAGAGAACGCCGGGGAGAAGAAGGGAGAAGAGCGAGCGAGAAAGAGAGAGAGAGAGAGAGAGAGAGAGAGAGAGAGAGAGAGAGAGAGACTTACCGCCGTAGCCCTCATTCTCCATCACACAATGGCCGGTGGCCCTTCGGTCATCCTCCCGGCGGATCCCTAGGAGCCGTCCGACGTGTCTGTGGAGGTGCTGTAATCGCTCGTCGACAACGGCCTTCTTCGTCCGATCACCGACCCCAATAGGCCGGAGCCAAGGCCGCGCGAAGGGTACGTCATGAGCTTCATATCTTTCCATGAGCGTGGTCTCGGCGTGCCGGCGGACCGATTCATGTGGGCGCTCCCGCATTACTACGGGGTGGAGCTACACAACTTCAACCCTAACTCCATCGCGTAGGCGGCTATTTTCGTCGTCGTCTGCGAGGGGTATCTGGGGATTGCCCCCCATTGGGAGCTGTGGCTCCATCTCTTCCGAGCGGGGCATACCACCAAGCCAGCGGGTACGGCGGGCACGAGGAAGATGATGAGGGCCGGCGGCTGCACTCTCCAGGTGCGCCAAGACTGGTAGCACCTTTACATCCCAGTCCAGCTCGCATCGACGAATCGCCGCTGGTACACCAGCTGGTTCTATCTCCGCAATGACGACAACGGACTTCCCCCCTACACTGGGCGGACCGTGGAGGACTGTCCGGAGAAGTGGAGGTATGGTGTGCCGAGGGAGGAGCAGCCCAAGCTGCAGCCGCTCCTGGAGGGGCTGGAGAGGCTGCGAAGCCACTGCCTTATGGCGGCTGTGGTCGTGGCGGCCTTCCACCGTCGGAGGGTGCTGCCGCTGATGGCTCGGCGGCGGCACCTGTTCGATATGAGACCGGGTGAGCCGATCGAGGGCATCCGGATGTCTGCTGCCGCCCTCTCCGATGAGGTGGTTCTACATCGGGTGAGGGAGACAGTGGATGGGAAGCTGAAGAGCGGTGGTCTGACCCACATCATCATGCGCCCATCGCAGGGGTATGTCTCCTTGGTAAGTCACGCGCCGCTGCAGCCCCCGTGGTCTCTTCGTTCGTCACCGTTTTCCCATTTCCTTACTTGCGTTCGCCGTTCCTATAGGGGATGAGGGATGTGCGAGACTCCCCGCTAGACGTTCCCGAGGACGCGAGGCGGCGAGCAGTGAACCGAGCACATGCTAAGGCACAGAAGAAGAAGAAGGACGCCAAGGAGGCAAGGCGCAACAAGAAGATACTCGAGCATGAAGCGCTGGAGAAACGTCGCCAGCGTTAGAAGCAGGACGGTCTCCCGGTGGAGTTGTCTTCGTCGCCGTCGCTATCGGAGGATTCTTTGGACGATGATGACGGGGAGACAGTGCCCGGGGCGTCGGTGAGCAGCCCAGCGTTTCCAGGGGGAGGAGGAGATGGCGCCACGGGGTCGGTGATCGCTCACCCCATGTCCGAGGCTGATACGCCCGAGTTATGGGCACTGGGGAAGCGTGCCGTCAGCTCGTTGGGCTCGATGGTAGTGGTGGAGCAGGAGGCAGTGGGGGCGACGCAACTACCCCCGTAGAGGGTCAAGGGGGCGCCGGAGTCCAACGAGGGTCGGCTGGCACCAGTGGATACCGAGGCCCTGCCCCTGCCACCGCCGCTGCCATTGCAGAGGAGAGTCGCGGTGCCGAAGCGGCTGCAACCCCGCTCGAGGTGAGTATTTTTTCAGCGACGTTCGTATCGTCTCTTGCTTGCTTCATGGTCATATGCTGACCAAGTGGGTGTTTTGCCTTCAGTCGAAAATGTCGGGTGGAGGTACCAGCCTTGGCGCCACGCAAGGCACCCAAAGTGAGCGTTAGTCCCACTGCTCAATAGGCGGCAGAGGCGCAAGCCGCCATGCAGCGTGGTGCGGCGTCGGCCGGGGCTGACTTGGAGGGGCCGGTTGTTCAGGAAGAGCCTCCCGGGGTGGCCACAGAGCAGATGGAGGAGGAAGGGCCTACGCCGCGCATTGTCGAGGCCCACGAGTCCGATGGGGCCGGGGCACCCCCAGTTGCCGAGGCCGGGAGCAAAGCCGAGGCCCCTAGGACTTCCGAGGCCGAGATGGTTGAGGCAAGCGCGGCGGGCCCGGTGGACCGGGATTCGGAGATGGAGGTGGGGCAACCTTTGGTGCCGCCCCTAGCCCAAGGCATGTCGCCGTTGCAGGAGAGCGCCCGGGAGTGGAGGTTCAGGCGACCTCTCCTATCGATACTTCCCGGGGGAAGGAGGCGGCAGATGTCGAGGCGGCCAGCACCGCCGAGCAGCCAGTTTTGGCTTCTGGCGAGGGAAACTCGGCCCTCGCGTGGGTATGACCCGAGCCCCGCGGGTGGAATCACCCACGTGTATCATGGCTGAGCTGGGACGACCTAGAGGGGGAGCCTCTATTCGCCCTCGAGGATGCGGTCGAGGGGGGGCGCTGGAGCTCCTTCAAGCAATATCACCGACTGGCGGTGTAGTTGCTACGAACAGTGATGTCCGTCATGGATGACGATCTACCCGGCGTCGCCCAGGTATGCGTCTTCTTTTCTCGTGCGGTGTCGTCTTGTTCTGAGTCTTTTTGTAATGCATGACCCCTGTTCTACCTATCCAGGAGCTCGAGGCCCGATCTCTCGGGAAGTCGTTGTTCCTCCGTCAGGAGAGGGACATCTGGGACTAGCTCGGGCAGCAGAAGGACCTGCTCGCCAACGCCAATAGGCTTCTATCAGCGCGAAGCGCGGAGGTGGAGGACCTCCGCCTTCGCTGTGCAGATGTGAAGGCCGAGGCAGCCACGGCTCGGGAGCAGGTCGCCCCTTTGGCAGCGCGAGTCAAGGAGCTGGAGGGGGAGCTGACCCGGGTGGACGGCGAGCGGGACGTCCTCTTATCCCGGGCTGACGAGGCCCTCAAGGCGGCCGAGGCCTCCTGGGTCGATGCCTTGGCCTGGAAGGGGAAGTACGAGGGTGAGTTCTGTTCCTTTTATTTTGCTTGTTTTTTCTCGTGCTCGGCCCCTAACTCCTCAGAGTGGTACAGAGCTGGAGAAGGAGGCTTCCATGGAGGTCGAGGCCTCACGGGTCGAGTTCCAGGGCTGGAAAGAGAAAACCGAGGGTGAGTCCCATAGGCCTTTGCCCCTGTTTGACTTATTCTTCTTTCGCGCTTAACCGCATCCTGCTCGTTTTGGCGCTGGGTTGGAGAAGGAGGTTTTCCGGGTGGCAGAGGCCTCTGTCGTAGTGCAAGCGACGCTCGAGGCCAAGATCGAGGAGCACGACGTGCTGTAGGCCGCCACCCATACCGTCTGCGAGGCCCTGGCTGTTGAGGGGGTTCAGTCGGTAGCTCCCTCAAGAGCCGCCTGGCTGCGTTGAGTGGCCAAGTGCGGGAGCGACTTCGGGCGGTGTTGCATACGGGTGTCAAGCGTGCCCTGGCCGTCGTCTCCTCGCACTACGCCATCAACCTTGAGGCCGTCAGCGACGGTTACATCTTGCCTGATGATGACGAGGAGGCTGATGAGGAGGTCACCAAGCTGATGGAGGTGGCTGAGGTCCCTGGTACAACGCTAGCCAGCCTGTTTGAAGAAGAGGTGGTTCCCCCGCGCCAGCCATCGATGCAGGAGATCCTGAGCCTTGACCTGGGCCGAAGGGGCCATGTAAACGAATTGAGTTATTGTCGTGTCGTGACATTTTGTGGCCGTCGAGGCCTTTGACGTACTCATACGCTTTTTTAATTGGTTTATATTGTTTTTCCAAGCCTCTGCCCTCTTCCTGTTTCTAGACAAGTCCTTTGCAAACGACTTCCTCGGAACCTGAGCTGCCCCTCTGGCAAAAGGTGGTGACGGAGTTCCGTAGCCCAGAGGTGTAGCTAGTCTCGCGGCTCGGCCGGCCTTTTGCACTCGAGGCGCGCTTTCGGTCCTTACATTTTTTACAATCGACCTGTCATAGTACGCGAGAGAGTTTGGCGTGGAAATTTATTCGAAAAAACGATTAAAAAATAGTGCCTAGGACTTAGGGGGGTTCCCCCCGCTTCTAGCCCCCGAGGGAGGCTTGGTTCTGCAGAGGCAGAGCCGAGCCTCGCTCATAGCGTTATCGCAACGTCGATCCCCCGTCGATGGGGGGGTTCTCAAAAAATTAGAACAGCTAAAGAACACTTCTTTAATATATTTCAAGAAAAGATGTATACAATGCTTGGAAGTTTAAGGGTAGAAACGACATAGTTGTTCTATGTTCCAAGCGTTGGTGAAGATTTTGCCCTTCTCGTTGGCCAGCTTGTAGGTCCCGGGCTTTAGCACTTGGGCGACGATGTACGGCCCTTCCCACGGCGGGGTCAACTTGTGGCGGCCCTTGTTGCTCTGCCTTAGTCTCAGCACCAGGTCGCCCACCTTCAGGTCTTGGCTTCGAATGCACCGGGCTTGATAGCGTTGTAGGGCTTGCTGGTATTTGGCTGAATGTAGCAGCGCAACGTCTCGGGCTTCCTCCAGTTGGTCGAGGGCGTCCTCGCAGGTAGTGTAGTTGCTTTGCTCGTTGTAAGCCTGCAACCTTGGGGAGCCGTACTCCAAGTCAGTGGGGAGGATATTCTCGGCTCCATAGACTAGGAAGAACGGCGTGAACCCTGTGGCTCGGCTTGGAGTATTCCTCAGGCTCCAGATGACCGACGGGAGTTTGACCAGCCATTTCTTGCCGAATTTCATCAACCGGTTGTATATCCTTGGCTTGAGGCCTTGTAGAATCATGCCGTTGGCGCATTCTACTTGGCCGTTCGTCCTAGGGTGTCCTACGGTCGACCAGACCACACGGATGTGGTGGTCATCGCAGAACGTCAGAAATTTATGTCCGGTGAATTGTGTACCATTGTCGGTGATGATGGTATTTGGAACCCCGAACCTGTGGATGATATCAGTGAAGAACAATACCGCTTGCTTGGATTTGATTTGAGTGATCGGACGAGCCTCGATCCACTTGGAAAACTTGTCAATAGCTACCAACAAGTGGGTGTAGCCCCCAGGGGCTTTCTGCAGAGGCCCAACCATGTCCAGTCCCCACACGGCGAACGGCCATGTGATGGGGATGGTTTGGAGGGCTTGAGCCGGGAGGTGCGTCTGTCGCGCATAATAATGACATCCCTCGCAGGAGCGTACCAGCTTGGTGGCGTCGGCAACTGCCGTTGGCCAGTAGAACCCTTGGCGGAAGGCGTTTTCGACGAGCGTCCAAGGCGCAGCAAGGTGCCCGCAGGCTCCCGCATGCAAGTCCCAAAGCAGGGCTTGGCCTTCCTCGGTGGTGATGCATCGTTGGAGGACGCCAGATGGGCTTCGTCAGCAGGAAGCACTCCTTGAGTGAGGCAATCAAGGAGGGGGACCCGCCAGTTCACCCCTCGGTCGGCCTCGGGAGGCCCTGCATCGACTTCCATGGCCTCGGGCTCGGCCTCTGGGGTCTCGGCAACAGAGAGGGCCTTGGGCCCTGTGGTGGGCTCGACCGGTGGGCCCTCTTATGCCGTCGAGGTGTAGTCCACCGAGGGCTTGTGCAGGTCTCTGGCGAATATGTATGGGGGGACCGGAGCCCATGCCGATGCCATCTTTGCCAGTTCGTCCGTAGCCTCGTTGAACTTCCACGAAATGTGGTTGAGTTCGAGACCGTCGAACATACCTTCAAGGCGACGTACCAGTTTGCAGTATGCCTCCATTTTGGGGTCGTGACAATTTGAGTCCTTCATGACTTGGTCGATGACGAGCTGTGAATCGCCCCGCACGTCGAGACGCCACACTCCAAGCTCGATGGCGATCTGCAGGCCATTGACGAGAGCTTGGTACTTGGCTGCGTTGTTGGAGGCGGCGAAGTGGAGCCAGATTATGTAACGCACATGCACTCCGAGGGGAGAGATGAAGAGTAGACCCGCGCCTGCCCCGGTCTTCATCAGAGACCCGTCAAAGTACATGGTCCAGCATTCCGCTTGGATTTGAGCAGGTGGCAGCTGGGTGTCGATCCATTCAGCCACAAAATCGACTAAGACCTAGGATTTAATTGCTTTTCGAGGCGCAAAAGACAGGGCCTCTCCCATGAGTTCAACAGCCCACTTGGCTATTCTACATAAGGCCTCCTAGTTTTGGATTATCTCCCCCAGAGGGAAAGATGACACCACGGTCACCGGGTGAGATTCGAAGTAGTGACGCAGCTTGCGTCGAGCCAAGACTATGGCGTAGATCAGCTTCTGGATGTGGGGGTAGCGTGTCTTAGTTTCGGAAAGTACCTTGCTGATGAAGTAAACAGGTCGTTGGACGGGTAGAGCGTGCCTCTCTTCCTGCCTCTCGACTACTATGGCCACGCTGACTACTTGGGTCGTTGCGGCGACGTAGAGTAAGAGGGCCTCGCCCTTGGCTGGCGGTACCAGGACGGGAGGGTTGGTGAGCAGGGCTTTGAGCTTGGCGAGGGCTTCTTCGGCCTCGGGGGTCCAAGGCGCGAGATGAAGCGGCTCAGGGCCGCAAGACATCCCATAACTCTCTGTACTCCCTTGAGGTCTCGGATTGGCCCCATGTTGGTCATGGCCGAGACTTTATCCAGGTTGTCCTCGATGCCATGCTCTGAAACTATGAACCCCAAGAGCATGCCTCGGGGGACCCTGAAGACACACTTCTCGGGATTAAGCTTGATGCCCTTTTCTCTGAGGCATTTGAAAGCGATCTCTAGGTCACCGACGAGATCACTGGCCTTTCTGGACTTGACCACGATGTCGTCCACATAAGCCTCGACAGTTTGCCCGATATGCTCGTCGAAGACCTGGGTCATGCACCGCTGGTATGTGACCCCTGCGTTTCTGAGACCGAATGGCATGGTCACATAGCAGTACATGCCGAACGAGGTGATGAAAGAAGTCGCGAGCTGGTCGGACTCTTTCATCTTGATTTTTGATGGTAACCAGAATACGCATCAAGGAAAGATAGGGTCTCGCATCCTGTAGTGGAATCAATGATTTGATCGATTCGAGGTAATGGAAATGGAACATTTGGACATGCTTTATTTAAACCGGTGTAGTCTACACACATCCTCCATTTTCCATTCTTCTTCTTAACTAATACAGGATTAGCTAACCACTCTGGATGGGACACTTCCTTGATGAATCCGGCCACCAAAAGCTTCTGCACCTCCTCGCCGATGGCCCTGCGCTTCTCCTCGTCGAATCGGCGTAGGCGCTGCTTCACCGGTCTAGAGCCGGCCCGGACGTTCAAGGCGTGCTCGGCGACCCCCCTCAGTATGCCCAGCATGTCTGAGGGACTCCACGCGATCATGTCGGCATTCACGTGAAGAAAGTCGATGAGCATGGCTTCCTATTTGCTATCGAGGGTGGCGCTGACCCTCAACGTTCGGCCATTGGAGCAGTTGGGGTCGACCGGGACGAGCCTGACGGTCTCTCCGGGCTCGAAAGTCCCGGCACGGCGCTTGGAGTCAGGTACTTCGCTACCGAGTTGGTCAAGGTTGACGATGAGTGCCTCAGCCTCCACGATAGCCTCGGCGTACTCGATGCATTCGACATCGCAGTCATATGCATGCTCGTACGTGGACTCGACGGTGATGACGCCGTTGGGGCCCGGCATTTTGAGCTTGAGGTAGGTGTAGTTCGGGACCGCCATGAACCTGGCGTAGCACGGGTGCCCTAGAATGGCATGGTAGGTCCCCTTGAACCCAACCACTTTGAAGGTGAGGATCTCCTTGTGGTAGTTGGAGGGAGTGCCGAAGCAGACCGGCAAGTCAATGCGTCCGAGGGGTCGTGCGCGCTTCCCTAGCATGACGCCGTGAAAGGGCGCGGCACCACCTCGGAGCCATGACTGGTTGAGCTCTAGGAGCTCCATGGTGTTGGCGTAGAGGATGTTGAGGCCGCTACCTCCGTCCATCAGCACTTCGGTGAGTCGGGTGTTGCCGATGATCGGGTCGACGACGAGCGGGTATTGCCCGGGGTTGGGGACATAGTTAGGGTGGTCTTCCCAATCGAAGGTGATCGCTTCCCGAGACCAGTTGAGGTACTGAGGAGTGGCCACCTCGACCGAGAAGACCTCTCGGCGCTCTCTCTTTCGCTGACGCACCGTGAGGCACGCTGAAGGCCCGCCGAAGATCATGAAGGCATTGTGCACTTCGGGGAACCCATCATCCTTGTCGTTATCTCCGTCGCCGGCGCCCTTCTTCCTGGCATCGTCGTTGGGGAGCCCGAGCTTGGCATAGTAGCGTCGAGCATGGTGCATTCTTCGAGGGCATGCTTCACCGGGCCCTGGTGGTAAGGACAGGGCTTCTTAAGCATATCATCGAATACTCCGGGGCCCCTGCCGGGGCCTCAGAGATTCTTGCGATCCACGGCCGCGACGAAATCGGCCTCGAGGGCCTCTTGCTTCCCTGGGCGTCCCTTTTTCTTTTTCTTGGGGAAACGGGAGGCCGAGGCCCCAGGGGCCTCGTCCCTTCGCTTCCCCTTTGTGTCGCCTTCGGGGAAGATGGCCCCGACGGCCTCTTCACCCGAGGTGAAGTTGGTGGCGATGTGGAGGAGCACGGCCGCTGAGGTTGGTACGTTCCGGCCTAACTCTCGGACCAGGTCTCGGCAAGAGGTGCCGGAGAGGAAAGCCTGGACTACTTCCGAGTCGCCGACGCTGGGCAACTCAGTACACTGCTTGGAGAATCACTGGATGAAGTCTCGGAGAGACTCGTTCAGCTTTTGGCGACAACTCTTGAGGTCCCAGGAGTTCCTAGGGCGCACGTATGTGCCTAGGAAATTCCCGACGAAAATCTTTACCAAGTCGCGCCAGTTGTGGATCTGCAAGGGAGGGAGGTGTTCGAGCCAGGCTCACGCTGAGTCTGACAGGAATAAAGGGAGGTTGCGAATGATGAGCAGGTCATCGTTTGCGCCGCCTAACTGACAAGCCAGGCGGTAATCGGCCAGCCACAACTCGGGGTTGGTCTCGCCGCTGTACTTTGCGAGGTTGGCCGGTTGCCGAAACTGGGCGGGGAACGGGGCACCGCGGATGGCCTTGCTAAAGACTCGAGGGCCAGGTGGCCCAGGAGAAGGACTGTGGTCCTCGCCACTGTCGTAGCGGCCGCCTCGGTGCGGGTGGTAGCCTCGGGCGGGTCCATCGCTGTCGTGGCGTCGTCGCCTGCTGACCACATCGTGGTCATCTTGCACCTCATGTCGGTCGCTGAGGCGGTCGTGCACTGAGGGGGCCCTGAGGCGGTCGTGCACTGAGGGCCGTTTCGAGGTGTCCTCACGCCGTCGAGACGCGGAGCTCTCGGCCTGCTGTACCGCGGCGGTCTCGAGAAGGTCTCGGAGCTCACCGTGAACCCGTCGCCCCTCCATGGTAGAGGGCTTAGGCATCGCCCAGACTAGCATTGCCGCAGCCGCGACGTTCTAGCTAGCGCAATTGAAGATTGGGGGTTGCTCACTCCCCTCGTTGTTGTTGATGCGGCGGTGTACGTCGTGGGCCCTTCGCCGGGCCCTTCCGCCACCACCGCGGCCTCGCTGCTCCTGCTCGAGAGTGTCTCGGAGCTGCTGCAGCAGGAGTCGGTCTTGGTCGACCTTTGCCTGGAGCTCATGGAGCTGCTCTAGGTCCAGGCGTCAGAGTTCCTCGGGGGCGGCGTTCACGTTCTGTGCCGCCCAAAGCTCGACGAGCGGGGGTGTGGCGTCGCCCGCCCCTTAGCGGAGCCAGGAACAGTTGCCTGCCCCTTCATTCTCATTACTTGCCCCTAGCATTCTGAGCCCGATGTGGAAGCACTCTCGAGTGGGATCGTAAGTGCTTTCGTCATCGGAGTCGGAGTAGCCGAAGCAGTAGTCGCTTGGGCCAAAAAGCGGCGCATAGCCTCAGGGTCACGAAGCCTGGAGAAGTCTGCTCCGGCCCATGCCTCGTCCTCCTCTGAGGAGTCGGTGTGGGTGTGAGCCGAGGTTGTGGCCAAAAAGTCAAGGGCAAAACGTTGGTGGCACCCTGAGGGTTCCGTGTGAGCGGAAGCATAGGCGGAAGCGTAGGTGGCGGCGGCATTTCTCAACCCGAAAGGGTATGGAGATGGGGCCATCGCCGGGCCCTGCTCTGCCGGAGTTGGCTCCTTAGGTGGTGGCGGTGCGGCACTTGACAACGGGGCGTTGCTGCACGTCACCGGCGTCTTTCCCCTGCCCAAGCTTAGGCCAGATAGGTCCCCAACCAGGGACCTCGTACCAACAGCCAGGCACAGGATACCGGCGGAGCACGGTGCGTTGCCCTGAGGTCGTGCAGTGTCGGGGTGGTCACGCTCGCGCCGTTACTGGCAAGCGCGACGAGAGCGGCGGCCCGGACGCCGCCTGCGCCCGGGCTGCTGGTGCGCGACGCCGACGTCGGCCAAAGGGGCTCTGGGTGGGAGGAGTACCAGGTCGTACTCACATCCTAGAGATATGAACTCTAGGCTCCCGAACCAGATCACCATGCCGAGACGTAGTGGGTGTATGGGGTCAACCATCCGAAACTTGTTGGGACGATCAAGCTAACACGCAGACTCCCCTACCTGGCGCGCTAACTATCGGTGTTTTGGACCGGCGTCTTTCCCCTGCCCAAGCTTAGGCCAGACAGGTCCCCAACCAGGGACCTCGTACCAACAGCCGGGCATGGGATACCGGCGGAGCGCGGCGCGTCGCCCTGAGGTCGTGCAATGTCGGGGTGGTCGCGCTCACGCCGTGACTGGCAAGCGCGACGAGAGCGGCGGCCCGGACGCCACCTGCGCCCAGGCTGCTGGTGCGCGACGCCGTCATCGGCCAAAGGGGCTCTGGGTGGGAGGAGTACTAGGTCGTACTCACGTCCTAGAGATATGAACTCTAGGCTCCCAAACCAGATCACCGTGCCGAGATGTAGTGGGCGTATGGGGGCAACCATCCGGAACTTGTTGGGACGATCAAGCTAAGACGCAGACTCCCCTACCTGGCGCGCCAACTGTCGGTGTTTCGGACCGGGGGGGTCCTCAACCAACCAGTGAATTTGAACTGCGTGCCCCCAATCCCGAATGGTGATGCAAAGAGACACAAGGTTTATACTGGTTTAGGCAATTGGCACCCTACGTCCAGTCTGAGAGATCGATCTTGTATTCCTTGCACCGAAGTGCTTGTGCTAGGGGGTTACAAGCTGGGTGAGAGAGAGAGCTAGTCCCAGGTCTCGACGTGTAATGGTGCGGGCTGCTTGAGACGTTGCTCTCGGGCAGCTTGGGAGAGCGTGTGTTACATAGTGTTACTTGCGTGTGTGTGAGAGCGTGGTTCTTTCATATGTTTTCCCGCCCCCCAGAGCTATCCCTGGCTTCTCCCTTTTATAACCGCAAGGAGGGAGCCAGGAGTACATGAGTGAGCTACACGTGGAGCCTACTGTAGTTCAGTCCTATAGCAGCATGGTGTTGGGAATGGCAATCGGTACTTGACTGGCGCGCCTCGCTAGCCAGGCTTGAGGTTGTTGAGGTCGTGGGGGTCCTTGTTGATGTCTAGCCAGTATGGCCTCGACGGTAGGAGACATGCCGTGCCTTGTGGATTCTTAACTTGGTGGAGTGCCGAGGCCTAACGGGTGTTGTAGCTAATTGTGCCGAGGCCTGCTTTGCCGAGGCCTCGGAGGTGACCCGTGTATGATGCGGGGGTCTTGGTGGTTAGCGTCGTATCCGGTTCAAGTGGAAAAAGTATGGAGCGGGTGTCCACAGGGCACGGTAATCCCTGCACCGTCAGTAGGGGACGGTAAAAAGGAGATTTGACCGCTGTCCCACCGCCCCTGTTGTTGTACCCTGCTAGTCGTGGCTGACGTAGTAGGTGGGACCAGGCGCACTCACACGGATGGGACGGCTCACCAGAGGGGTGGTTGAGGCGAAGGCAACGAGGATGCGGGACGAGCCCAGCCCCGGCCGAGGCGGAGACAACGAGGATGCGGGACGAGCCTAGTCTTGGCCGAGGCAGAGAAGGAATAGTACATCCGAGGCCCTACCGGGGGGTCTCGGTCGAGGCGGAGGACGAGCAGTTGGTCTTTCCTGCTGTTTCCGAGACTACAGGGAGACGGACTTGACCCTCCACGCCGCTTTGTCCTTGGCGCAGGGGTTAGGTAGCACAGGGCAGTATGGGTGTCAGTAGGGGGCACAGTGATTAGCACAGTGGCAGGTAACCCCTGCTGCGCCCGGTCCCCTGTCCCGTCGGTCATTCT
Source organism: Miscanthus lutarioriparius (assembly GCA_904845875.1). Lineage (NCBI taxonomy): Eukaryota > Viridiplantae > Streptophyta > Magnoliopsida > Poales > Poaceae > Miscanthus > Miscanthus lutarioriparius. The sequence continues at coordinate 121,401,483 of CAJGYO010000001.1, forward strand.
GCCTGTACTGTGCCAACGTGCGGCTGACGTTGCGGTAGTAGTTGGGCGCATTAACTGGACGTGACGTTTTGTCAGAGGAGCCAGTCAGGATGGAGGTGACGAGGTTGTTGCCGAGCCCAGCCTCAGGCGAATCGGAGAATTGGTATCCCGTCCGAGACCTTGCGGGGCGGGGTCTCGGCGAGAGGGCCTCGGCGGGGCGGAGGGCTTTGGCCTTTCGTCTGAGGCCTTGACGCAAGCCTCGGGCGAATCAGAGAATCTGCCGAGACCTCGTGGTTGTCCTTTGACTTTGATTTTTCCAAGGCTTAAGCAATATTTTTGGTTCTTGTTTAGGGTACCCCTTCTTGTGGTATCCGACAGAGCGGAATTATGTCGAACACGGTCGGTATGCGAAAATTCAATACGAAATACCGACCCACAGTGCATAGCATTAAATAAGTGCACAACCAAATACATAACAAGTTCACAACTAACAAGTGCATGATCTAGTTCAAGTGTATAGCATTAAACAAGTGCACTACCAAATACATAATAAGAGAGATGAGGCTGGACACCGTCTATAAGAGAGGACAGCTAGCCACCAGTAGAAAGAACGCAGCTGCGTGGTGAGCAGCATGTAATTAGGCTGTATGACTTATGCAGTTGGCCAAATTCGGTTTAAACCGAATTTTGAATTCGGAATATTTCAAATTAAAAGTAGAAAAGTAGAAAATGGTCGAAAAATGTGTAAACCGTTTTCTACTTTTACATTTGAAATACGAAACATCTCAAATGCGAAAGCGAAAACGATAAAGTCGGACAAGAAAATGCGGATTCGATCAGATTAAATATAGAAAACGATGCGGTTCGATTCGGGATATTTCCGTTCCATTTTCATCAACAGTTCCTTATATTACTCTCAAAGAATGAGTATCTGACCAAGCTAAATTCTAAAGGTCTTATGGGACTCACTGCATGAGAAATTTTAGAAGATATCAGATACTATGATGATTGCATAATGTTAGAAATATTAGAAATTGAATTTTCAAGCTTATATGACCATATGGAATATAAATGCTACTCTATAAACAAATACAATTAGCTTGAAGCTTTGTGTTAAAAGTCATAGAAGACAAGATGATAAGGACGAATTTGTCTAATTCCAGAAGAAATGTTTCTTGAAATAGAAGATCAAGAGCATTTGAGTATTAGAAGTATCAATATCATCCAGAATTACTCAATATAAAATTTTTAGGTAGCTCTGTGAACCAGGATATGTGACTTGCATATATTGTACTCCTAGAAAGACAAGTATGAAGCTGCTAAATGTAAGCATGGAAGCTAAGACATATAATAATAGATAGAGATTAGAAAGTTTCTCTTGAAGTAAAACTTACATCATGTGCTTATAGATTTGTTTCTTTTGAAATTCATATCCTGAAGTATTGATAATAGTAGTGGCAGTGCTTTAAGTTTTAATTCCCGTTGAATTAAGTGGATTATGTAAAGTCGTAGAAGCGTTAATGGTTACTTTGTTAGCTTGAGGACTAATATGAAGCATTTAATATATATATTCTTAGTTACAATTATTTCTTGAAGTAATATGTGTCAACTTCTCATGGAATAAATTAGATTTATATGTTTCACATATAAACAATTGCCTATCTAAATAAGTTTTGCATAATTTTATCCACAAATAAGCATCAATTAACCATGAAGGTTATAGTTCTTTCTGCACCAGTACCATGTAGGTAGAAGGGGAACTGAATTTCCTAGAAGCACACGAACAATTGGACTATACTGGCATATTAACCGATCTTAGAAGGATCGATTTATCCAAGAAATAGCATAATCCGAAAACTAAGTATTTAATACTCTAACCCAAAAACAAGAAGTTTATGTCCTACCCTGAATATGTTATTGTACACTAAATAGTACACTAGATATGTGAATTTCTTGCCAGCACCAATGTATACTAGAAGTATGATTGGATTCTATGGAACATTAGAAATGATTATTCATAGATGGTGCATGAAGCATATTACTACTTGATCGAAGTAGTTATGGCATGAAAAGGAGAAGAATTTTGGGTAAAGGCATCAGAAAAAAGTAGATAATACTTATTATTTAATAGACATAGCCTTTCTAAATCTATCTTTAAGTACATGTATAAGGACTTGAAGTTCTAGCCGTGTTACTTTCAGCCGAGTTAACTTTCTCTATATTGCACTAATTGTAAGTAAGCTTGTAGCTTTGCATTTTGTTGTTATCTATTACGTTGAATTGAATACCAACATTCTACATTACACATGAATGTGTATCACTATGTTGTGCTCTCGTTGAATTGCAACTTTCTTCACTCATGCATGAATATCAGCATAGAAGCTATATTCGTAGCTTGTAGCTACTATATTTTCCCCTCATAATTAAATTGTCTAACTAGCACGCTAGTTCTCATTGAACTAAGGAATATTTTGCTTTTAATGCGTTGCATGCATAAGAAACATATTGGTCTATGGCCAAGTAGCCTAACATCAGGGGGAGTTGGTTAATCTGAAATCGGCTAAATGGAGAAGTGACCCAATTGATGAAATGAATAATTATGGAATTAAGATGGTGGGTAACACACTTAGATGATTTAGGATTTTTTAAGAAAAGGCATTTGGGGAATTTTGTATTAATGGCAATTATAAGTTTCTATAAGAAATTCCATGTGATTTTGAATGTTTTGTATTTTATATACATTTAATGTGTATGGTCCATTATTTTTTTAACATATGAGTACTTGGATCATTTTTAGGCTAAAGAATAAGGAAGCTAGATGATAAAATAGTTTTATAAACTATGATATGTGCAAATCAGAGGGAGAACATCCGTGAGTTTGTAGGAATGCTGAACATTCTTAAGTGCACTTTATGTATTCTAGCTCGCTGCATTTAATGAATAATAACCCCCGTGTTTCAATATGTGCGTGAATATTTCCCATTAAACTCCATCATAACATACATGAATGGGCCTCCACTTGTAGTTGGAGATATACATGAATTTGAATTATTTTAAGCCTATAATAGGGGATATTTTTTAAGAATGCTATTAAAGATCTAATATTGACATTAGGGGGGGAGAAAGCTTATTTTGAATGCCAAATATTATTTGCATAGAAGGAAAATGAACTTAAGAGAAAAATATTCCTTGAAGCTTGAAGCAGGAATAGTATCATGCACTAAATCAAATAATAGTTTGACTAATGCTCTTGTGAAGCATGAAGTGGAGCATATGCCAGATATTTTTTGAAAAATTAGAAGAGTAACTTTAAGTTATAAACCAGAAGTTGTGTTTACTAGTAGTAAATTAAGTATTGTATACTATTAAGCTAAAATCTACAAAAACGCATGTGGATTCTAGTTTAGTGTATACTTGTCAAATGAAATAAGAACAAACTCCTCCATTCCCATAAAGAGAATACCTCATGAAGAAGGTTAAGTACCTCATGAAGAGAATCATCATGAAGATGAAATTCAACACATTAACTGTGCGCATCATTAGTGTTGGGTATGCAGAACAATAAATCATCTATTGTTTGGGAAATAACAAAGAGACAGAATAATCTCATATTATGAGAATATTAAGAGAAAATAATAGTTGTCGACAACACTACCTCTATAATTGCAAATGTTTCTCTTATGAGAACCCAGATCCAAAAACAAAGTCCATGGCAAAGTCGCCTGTAGCGATTATATCGGGCCAATGAAGAAAGCAATTGAGATTGAATCTCCTACTAAGAAGAAATAAATGTTATGCTATAACTCTGGCAAATGAAATTAACGATTATGAAATATGCAGTTAATAAGTGAATTATGAAGATCCATATAGTTCCTGAAGAATATAAATCGCAATATATGAAAATTAAATCTCATACCAAATATTAAGAAGTCTAAGGTATAATATATTCCTGAATGAATATTGAAGTTTCAAGAAGAGCATATCCTAGAAGGAATAGTCATCGAATGACTTTGTAGTAAATAACATTATCTCATTGTGTATATCACGTAATAATCTCTCATGTAGTAGAGAATATATCTTATAGAAGAGAAATGTCATTCACTAAGAATGAGAACATCCTTGAAGGATTTAATACATGAAGGATTTACCAGTCGATTCTTGAAAACACACCATTAATCTCTGAAGTGAATGTAGATCCGAGAGAAAGAAAATGAGGAATCCTAAATATCATGAAGGTGTCATTAAAGCTAGCAATGAAGTTTTCATATCCTCTAAATACCATAGAAGGTATAAGAATAATGGTGATTTTGGCAATTGAAGTATCCCCCTAAATGTCAAATGCAAGACTGAATTTATTATTTAGTGGTACAATCAAAATCCTGAAGATTCATATAAAATATAATTTGGAAATCCACTAAGAATGAATTAGAAGTATTCAAACTCTAGTATAAGATTTGATGCACTATCTAGAAGATATTGAATATTGTAACTTATTTACTCCCATAATCCTCTAAAAGGATTTATTACCTTGAAGGATAAAAATTTATTTATTTTGCACAACTAATAAGTGGTTATTATGTATGAAGCATATTGCTCTTGTTTATTCCCATATAATTCATTGAAGAATTATGAGCCAACTTTTTGAAAGAGATAGTATTGTGGTACTGCATATCATTAACTAAGCACATATTTATGAAAAGTGTGGTTTGAACAATGAAATTTAAAATTTGGCTTTATGAGGGGAGCATGTTTTTATTGAATCTACCTTGAAGGCAAACCACTAAAATTACAAAGATCAAGTAAATCATATTTGCTAAAACACTGAAGTTTATGCGCAGATCATGAAGATCAATATCTATCATGAAGAATAGAATATCCTGAAGAATATATGACCAAGAAGGTTAAATGTTGTACTCTTTTTCTCTATGTGAGTTTTTACTTGAAGGTTTCTCACACAAGGTTTTTAATGAGACAACATGTGCAATGCAATTAACGAATGCGATGTACTCTTTTCTCCAAGAACTGTTTTTTTAAACCAGGTTTTCGGATGGAGTTTTTAACAAGCTATGTGCATATCGTGGTAATCGCTCAATGGGAAGTTTTGTAAAACATACGGACTCTATCCTAAAAGGAAATGAGGAGGAGGAATCATAATCCTAGTCCGTTTGTATGTGGGCTCTTACCAAACTCATAGACCTTGGCTGAACTATATATATGTGGGAGTTCTATGTTGTAATCACCGAATACTCAGAGAAATAAAGAATAGTCTCTATCTTGTGTCTATTTATTCTTCTACTTTCATCTACTATGTTGATCGTGAAAGACGAAGGGAGAAAAATCCTAACCGCTGGCAACATGTTTTATAACAATAATAACCTCTATGTTGTAATCACCGGATACTCATAGAAATAAAGAATAGTCTCCCTATCTTGTGTCTTTTTATTCTTCTATTTTCATCTACTATGTTGATCATGAGAGACACAGAGAAAAATGTCATAACAGCTGGCAATATGTTTTATAACAATAATAACTTTAATTAGTTGCGTGGTTACGTGGGACAGAAAGAACGAGCTTTGGGTTGGATATAAAAATCATAGGATATACTAGGATCTCACATCAGTCACATGCGCGCAGACCGCAGACCGCAGACCGCAGACTGTAAGGCGCTGATGACGTTCCAGAACCCCAATTTTTGTCTCCATAATACTCGATGGCCTGCCGAATAATTCCTGTACGCATGGAAGTCACGGCCCTTGCGTTTTGACTCTAGCGATGTAACCTAGCGTTCAGGTCATAACCATGCATTATTCATTCTCCGGCGGACAAGATAATGGTCCGCCGTAGAGCCCGTCCATCACACGTTGACGTGATGAGTACCTGAATGAATCAAGTCCAACATAGTTAGATATATAAGTACCTGAATGAATCAAGTCCAACATAGTTAGATATATAAGTAAGATACGTACTGCACTGTAACTATTGTGTGCCTAACTGCCGATATACAGAAACAGATACCACCGTACGCGTACAGGTACCAAACTGATACTCACCCTCACCCAAAAGAGAGATCCAAGAAAAAACAACAGTGGACAGTGGTGAGGCATACCGGCAGCCGTTAGATGATCGGACGCGGCAAGCATGCCTGCCGGCTGCGGATCGGTGCAGTCTGTTAGCCACTGAGCTCAAAAGCGATTCGTGTGTCTGTTCAGTTGGAGCCACCATGCCCCGGCCAGATTCATCAGCAAAAGCGCGCGCGAGGAAAAACCGACGCAACAACGCTTGCAGGAAACGACGCGCACGGCCGATCAAGCCGCCACCACTTCTGATTTCTGAACCCCGTCGCCATCGGCGGATCAATCCCTGCCCACCCTGCCAGCCTTCTGCAGCCGCTGCTGATGCTATAAAGCTCCAAGAAGCCCGTCGCATCTCTCGCTCACGGCTGCCGCAGGTCGCGTACATACGTTTTCCCTGTCGCGTTGCTAGTTGCTACAGCCTGCTGCTCTCTTGGTCTCCTTCGTTTCCTCTGCCGCTTGCTCTTCAGTCTTCACTCTGTTCTGCTGCTGGTCAAGCTTATTGATCGCTCCCGTGTGATCGAGCTCCAGGAGTTTCCGACGACAACGACGGCATGAAGCTGGAAGCTGTGGCGGCGTCCAAGTCCGGCAGCAGAAGCAGCAGCACGGTGGCCTTCTCATGGGAGCATGAGCCCGGGGTGCCCAAACAGAGCCCCGCAGAGGCCAGGAAGCCCGCCGCTGGTGCGCCCCGCGCGGAGGCTGTAAGCAGGAGAACGCCGGCGAGCGCTAAGAAGCAGGCGCCTGCGCCTGCCGCGGCTGTGACCGCGCACCCTCACCGGCACCGCCTGCGCGTGCCGCCACCTCCAGGAGGGCCGGGTGCGCCGGCCGCCTCGCCGCCGGGGAGGAGAAATCCGAGGAGCCGCCGCGTCAGGCCGGCGGAGGATCCGTTCCTTGCAGCCTACCTGGCCTGCACGGAGGACAGCGCCAACGGGGGCAAGAGACTGCTTGGCTGGGCCGGGCTTGGGCTCGGCCTCGGTCTTGGGATGCGTGGGCTCGGGCTCTCTTGCAAGAGCTCGTGTGGGGCCGTGGAGGAGTGCGTCGTCAGGCTGGCTAAGGTTCCTGGACTCGACGAGGATTGAATCATGCCCTATGTTTCTCAATCCTATCCTTTTTTTTTTTCTATTGCTGTGATTTTCAACCATTTGCTCCAAAAGTCCAAAGAGACTACAAACACTACTAGTAGTAAATTTGAACTAGTGCTCACCACCCTCATTGTAATTGTACACAGTACATTAAAGTTGATGGTTACTGGTCTTATCTCAATGCAAGAAATTATCCAGCTGCTTAGTGCATTGCTGGATATGCCTTTTCAAGTCATTTGGAATTGCTCACCGTGCTCCAATTTCCAAAGAACCTCCTATAATGCCTTGGATGGCAATGGCATACGGTGGCGAACATAACAATTGATAACAAGTCACACAAATATATCGATTACCAACATAAGTAAAGTTGGCACTTGATAGCCTCGATAGTAGAGCTAAAATCGTCATCTAGTACACGTGTGCATATGCACATATTATTGGGAAAAAAGTTATCACATAAATTATCTCATCACGACACTAAAATTAATCGTGAACTACTAATCTACCACTAAAAGCCCGATAGTGTATTTTAAAGGAGATATCTATGTAGTCCATATAAAGAAAACATGAAGTGAATAAGTCGATATACAAAGGCAGCTTCATCGAGTGATCTAAATAGTTCCCGATCAATGTAGAAAATCATCCTTACCATTGTATCTTACGGTAACTAAGAAATTAAATAAATGGATGCATCATTCCTAAAAGAATCGTGAACAAGTAAATAGGACGCAGATGATTGTTTCAACCCCGCTTTGTACATGGATCTCAAATTGGAATTTATACATGTACTTACAGGCCGGGTTCAGCTAACTAGCGATCTACCGGCTAGTCGCTAGTGGCCAGAGGAGGCGAGGAACATGGAGTGCCCCGTCATGCAGATGCAGGCGGAAAGAATTTCTGAAATTGGGAACGTGGCACCTTTGGTGAATGCTCAAATGCGGAACTAGCTTGCATGTTTTTTAGTTGGGCTACTGGCAGCCCGTGCTCTTCGCACGCATATAGTTGCCCACACCCCATGGTAATTTTTTCCCTGCTGACATGCACACGTCATCCAGTATCTCTCGAGGGCAGGTGCCTAGGGTTGCTGGGCCCTGGGTCCGCCTACGACGGTGTCCCTTAAGGGCTCATTTGGATGAAGGGTGCCTAAAACCACGTGTGTTTAAGGCCCCAAGGGGTTTTCTTCACTATACTTGCCACCCCTGTCCCCTCAGGAGACGGAATTCCCTAGTGGAAAAAATTACCAGCTACCATTTGAGAAACATGGGGATACAAATCCCGGACGGCAAAAAATATTCAGAATAATCAGAAAAACACACAGAATTCAGAAATGATGTTTTCTCAAGCTGAAACTTAGCACCACAGATAAATTTAGTACTGATACGTAATTCATTTGCATACACTTTCAAGATTATGGAAGTAAAGACAGACATGTCCAGTTCAAGCAAGGAATAAACATAAATGCGACATCGTGGAATGCGACAAATTGGAAATTTCTCAGTGACTGATACATTCAGTAGCTTTGACACTTCATGAGATGCCACTTCAAATGTCCTGGACACTCAAACCTGCATCAACGAACATTGTCATTATCATAGATGTAAATATAGGAACTGTAAATACTAATGTTAACTGCACACAAGATCATAGCTAGCAACAGATTATCAGATTAAATTGACGTCAATACCTGTAATTATTATGGTTACTAGTATCTATCAAGCTTGCTATCAAATTGGTAACGGCTTCTAGTCAAATATCATTTGTGAAATTGGTAATTGCACTCAAAACATATTGTATAACCAAAAACGGATTCAAGTTGCATACTTAGGCCCCTTTGAAATGCTAGAGTTTCACGCAATCATACAGTACTCACAGAAAAAATATTGGATTTGTGCAAATGAAAATCTGGTTGACTAACAGAAAAGTTTCCTCAGTTTCTCAATACTAACAAAGAAAAAATCTGGTTCACTATCATTCTTCTTGAGCAATAATTATATCAGCTTTCATTCATACAGGATAACTCAATACTAACAAAGAAAAAATTTGGTGAAATTTAGATTATGAAAAATGTTGCAGCCCCTTAACCATGGTGATTAATTGATTTCTGAATTTAATTGTTCCTATCCTAACTTCCATTTTCTAATCTTCCAAGTAATTAGTTAGTTGATTTCTACTCCTATTGTCTTTTGGTTGATTGACCATTGTCTGAGGGTAGGTGAATCTTGCAAGGATTTGCAAAGAATAACTTTTTAATGAAAAGCTTCCTACTTTACAGAGTACTGTGAAATTAATGAAAAGCTTCCTTCTTTACAGAGTACTGTAAAATTAGGCATTTGGGTTTTTAGTTTTAGTCAAAGGCACTGGGCAGAAGGTCAAATTTCATAAATAAATTCACAGAAACTCCAACAGTCAATTGCAGCACTAGGCACTGGGCAGAAGGTCAGATTTCATAAATAAATTCTACAACATCATGTACTTCTCACAGTACCGTAAAATTCTTACACAAGGGGTAGTACCAGTAAGGTAGGTAGTCACAAGAACAGTAAACTTACCTTTGGAGCAATCTCACCCTTGATCCACAATAGGCGAACTCTTGGGTTTGTGAAGTTGATAAAAATTTCTCTGTTCACCTCACACTTCATGATGCTTGTTGCTTGCGCCTTCTCTTCATATGAGAGCTCTTCCATGGATTCCAGAAGATCCATACACTTCTTGATAGAATAGTCACATTTACTTGTTTCATCTAGTGATTCCACAAAAGTTTTGCTTTGCTTTATCTTGTGGTCCAAATAGCCTTGTAGAACTCCAGCAATGCTTCACTTTTTCCCACTTCCTGATCCCTTTTGTCCCGAACAAGCAGAGGAAGCTGGTTCTGCTCCAGTGAGGTCTATAGGTTCACTTGATGCCCTATGATCATCCATACTTGCAGAGAAAGGGTTCATGCTGCTATCTGGAGCATCTATGTCACTGGCGTTGACATGTTGAGTGGAAGACGGTGGGTGCAACTCAAGTGGCTCTGTTGATGTGAAATTTAATTCACCTGTTGCAATGCTTCCTGTTTCATGTGGATAAATAAACTCAAGTCACATGAATGTCCCAAAAATATTAGCAGAAAAGGGTAGTAGTAGCAGGACAGGTAAAAAAATGATTTTGCTATCTCAAAACAAATGCTATCTCAAAACAAAAAAAATGGCGATAGAATTGAAGACAAAAGAAACATCAAGATCAAATCCAACGAATCATATCTATCACATGACTGCTCGGTAGGAAGATTTTAGCTTCACACACCCAGTCCTCCAGTCTGTTGGGTCAACCACCATGGTAGTTAACTACGCAAATCCTGATTCAGCCCAGTCTAGTATAGTGTAGTACCCGCCACCTCTTCTGGCCAAATTTTAGAGCAACAGTACACTAGTCAACCACTTAACTATAGCAGCAGAATATTCTAAAACAAGAAAACCAGCCCAATAGTGTTTTGCCAGTTATTGAAGTTAACAACATTCTACCTTCTCTTAATCTCTCAGTCACATATTCACAATCACCTCGAGTCAAGACCACGAAAACAAATGTATCCATAAAGACTACCAAAGGATGCTAAACATAGCGCCCCAGCTCCCATAAAACAGACTAGCATGGTCCATGGCACCAATAACCTTCACTGAAGAAGACTTGAAGGTTTGGGGCTAACAAAAAGCTATCTCAAAACAAATGCTAGTAGCTCAAAAAATCTAAATACTGAACACTACTGTAGGACAGGTAAAAAAGCTATCTGCACTAGTAGCTGAATAAAAAGTTTACCTTCATACACTTTCTCACACTCGTGATACAAAGGAAATGCTTTTGCTTGGAACTTCTTAAGCCTTGGATGATCCTGGCAAATGCAAACTAAAGTTAACAGCATAGTAACAAGCTAAATTATCTAGCAAGTGAAATGATCTTACAACATACATCAATAAGTTTCTTCCATTTATCTGGTAAAGCATTGATCATGCACAAAGAATCATTCCAGCCAACCCCACTTTCCTTAATCCCTGCCCGAATGGCCTTGTAGTTTCCTTTAATGTCTTTCTCCTTGTCTTGAATCTATGCCTTCGAAAATCCAACGGATGGAAACTTCTCATTGAAATGCTTTATGATACTTCTCCATCCTTCAGGTGACCAACCATTTTGGCCCTTAAACCTTTCATGATTGTGTTCTTGAAGTACATCAAGAAGTCCTTTCTCATAATTAAAGCTCCATGATGCTCTTGAGCTTTGTCCTTTAGTCATAGCTAGAGTTTACAAAAATAACATTCAAACACAACTGTAATAGTTTGGCGACATATAACATAACTCACATAGATAGGAAGTCATAAACATAGATGTCTTATACAATAGCACATCATTTATTATATAACACACTACAAAATAATCTTCATGCTCTACGACATGACTGCTACTTCCTAAGCACGACTTTGATTGTAGCGTTCCCACATTTGCATGGCAATCTGATCTCTTAGGACGTTTGCAGCATGGTCTTGTAAATTCAGCGACTGCACATCATTTTGATGATTATCATCTCCTTGTGGCAGATCAACATGATCAGATTCTGGTATATAAGTAGGTTGGTGATCTAGCCAATTCTCGTCACCATTTAGACATCTAATTATGTTTTGAAATACAGCGGCTGCTGCTGGAATTTTTATTTGAAATTCTATGGGATGATGTGTTCCCACTTTCAGAATTTGAAACCTTTTCTTAAGAATCCCAATAGCCCTCTCAATATGGTTTCTAAGAAGTGCATGATGATGATTGAAAAGCTCTTTGTGATCAGCATATTCTCTTCTTCGAGATGAGCGCCACCGAAACTCAGCAATGTGATATCTAACTCCTCGATAAGGCGCAAGGAATTGTGGTGCATTTGCATATCCACCATCCACAAGATAAAACTTTCCCTCATGAACTTGGAAACCCTTGGAAATAGCTGATCGAAGAACTCCAGCATCTGAAGCAGACCCTTCCCACCCACAAGAGATAAATGTGAAGTTCAGGTTGAAGTCACATGCTACCATGACATTCTGAGATAGTGTGCCTTTCCTATTCCTATATGGGGGGCTTTCTCTTCTGCAATTGTGATAGGCACATGTGTGCCGTCGATAGCACCAATACAATTCTGTAAAAAAAATGAAACTTAAAAACATAGCAAAATGTTGGAGAGACAGTAAGGTCTAGTGTTATGCCTCACCTAAAAAGGGCCAAAATCTAGGATCCGTAGCGATCTTGGGGTGAGTTTGGTTGGAAGTAGGAAGCTTCAGAAATCTATAGGTGAGAGTGGGAATGATATTGAAAACTGCCCTTATGTGCCTATGGACAGTTTCACCACTATGCTGAAATGCTTTCTTCAGTCTATCATTGCTAGCATTGTGTGAAATCATATACATAAACATCCCTAGCTGCTCCTCAACGGTAACACCTAATGTGTCACGCAATAGACCCTCACGCCTAAGATAGTTACATGTCTCCTTAAATATTCGTATCTCCATACCAAACTCAGATTTACACCAATTCTCGTTCCCCTCCAGAATTTCCTTCACCTTCTTAGCACCAGTATACTCAGAGGTATGCTCTGGCCTCTTCTCTTCATTCAGACATTCAAGTATTGCAGGAACAATGACAAGAAACAATTCATCATCTTCTTCTTCTTCCATCTGTATGAATTTCCTAATTTTCTCCTTCCTAGAGCCCATTATTTAAAAGTTGCAAATAGAAACAAGCTGAGATATTAGCCTACTTGTGTATTTATAATAAAGTACGCGTTAGTACTTTATTTTTCTCTCTGAACTGAACAAGATCACAGGTAGGAGTACTAATTCTGCAAGCATGGGCAAACTAATAACAGATGCATGTCCACATATTCATAGTGTGACCCTTATATCTGACATTAGCATCAGCTCTATACCAGCTGAGATATTGGCCTACTTATGTATTTATAATTGAAGCCTATGTTCCAAAATTACCCAACGTGCATCTCTTCTAATTGTAAAAGTCGCATATGCCAACTTGTGACATATTGACCTTACGAACAATTAGTACTTGCTTAAAACATCATGGAAGCAAACGAAAGAAATGAGTAAACATAATTAATCTAATAAAAAGTGTTATTGCTAACAGGTTACCCAAACAAATCGAAAAGCACTCACTGAACTGAACTGTGAATACTATTCTAAAAAGCCTGAATATTCAGAAGCTGCACATGAAGCACTTAAGAGCTAAGACAGCTAGCAACCGATGGAAAACAAACAACTACTACAAAGAAATCTACTGAATCGACCGAAAACGAAGTCTGCAATTGAGCTTTACTGAACTCTCCACCGTCGATTACTACGACACTCTAAAATGCAACAGCGCAGTACACTATCTCGAAAAACAAAAATAGAGGAAACCTTGAGCCAAACAAAGAGCAGCAAGCTAGTTTGACAACCTCAACTGAACTGGAGTCATTAACCTAATGTTCAACTAAAAAAAGAGAAGCAACCAGTCGCTGCAGCTAACAAGTGAAGGAAACAAATTGACAGGATTGCACCTAAGAAAAAACATAGAACAATAAAAAGAGCATCAGTTGTGGCAAGAACCACCAGATCACCACACAATTTATGAACACCAAACAGATCTAAAAGAAACGTAGAACAGAGGAGGAGGCGTCGAACCTGTAGCTAGAGACCAGGAGCGAGATGGCTGGCCGGGGATGTAGAATGTGCAGGCGGCAGCTCAACGAGTGTGGCAGCTGGTGGATGTGGGACGGAGCAGCGACTGGCGGCATTCAAACCCTAGGCTCCATAGTGGCGCTCTGCGAGGAAGACGAAAAGAACATATGGCCTGTGAACAGAAGGAGCAGAGATTGGAGGAGCACGAGTAGGAGAGGGTAGAGCTCGAACCATAGCTGCCATCCAGGAAGTGCCCGATCCAAGTCAGAGCAGGATCCGCCCGAATCAAAGTCGGAGCAGGATCCAGGAGTTGCGGCGGCGGCGACACGACGAGGGCCTAGGGCGACGACGGCTGGCTCAGGGATGGAGACAGCGGCGCTCAAACCCTAGCCGCCATGCTTTCCTGGGCGACGCGACGTGACACGGGACGGGAGTAGCGAGCGAGGAGGGAGCGATGACCGACCGGGAAGAAACAACACGACCTCGGAGGCGTTTATTCTAAGCCGCTCGGATTGACGGGGTTGGGGTGGAAAAGGCACGGGCTTATTTTGACCCACGAGGTTTCCAAATGGTGCCGTGGATCACGACGGGGAGCAGCGCCGCGGGCCTCTCTCCACCCGTGGATCAGGCTGGAATCCCCGCGGGTATGCCCCTATCCAAAGGAGCCCTAAAAGTTGGACCAAAGCTATGTATCATTGCAATATATTCCCTCTATTTCAATTTTTAAGGCATTTTGCTTCTTTAGATACATTGATTTTACTATATATATATATATATATAAAGGTAGTATACATCTAAGTGCATAACAAAAGTTATGTATCTAGAAAAGTGAAAACATCTTATAATTTGAAATAGAACTAGTAGTTGATTTCAGATGATGTGTTTGAGTGTGTCAACCAAATTTTGATAGTTCTTGTCTAGTGAATTAGTGCCATAGGCGGCTCATACGTTCATGATATAATAATAATATATATGAATGTTAAAGTGAATGGATCTTTAAATTTGATTGCTTCATAGATACTGTTGCTATTCTGGCACAAGATCGATGGATAGCTTTTCATGTTTCACAAAGAAAACCAATATGTTTCAAATGATGGTTTTTATTTTTTAAACAAATCATACATGAGAGTTGCTGATTATATTATAAAAAAGAACAAATTCAAAGCAGGTGATACTATCAATAACAACTCCAAAGGGTCAAGCAACAATAGAACTAAAGCACAAACCTCTCGCTCCTGCATCTTCTCCCCTTTGCCGGTTGATTTTGGCCAGAGCCGGAGCTGACCCGATCCACTCTGAGCCCGTTCGCTGGTTTGAACTTTTCAGACCAGCCGGCTGGTTCCTCACTCGTTTCACTGTTTATCAAACCAGCCAAACAGTGTTTTCTCTCATAAAATCAGTCATTTTCAGTCAAGATTCTGCCAGCTGAACGAAGCCTCTGTACAGTGTAGCACAGTACGCCTGGGCAGAGAGCTGGAGCTATGCCAAACGTCCCCTAAATAGAGTATTGCTACAGACGGTCGGCACTGAGCCGCTGATGGCATTCCAACACCGGAACCCCTTTGCGTTTCCCCTAAATAGAGCATTTATGCTCGACGGCCTGCCGAATAATTTCTGAATGTACGCATGGAAGTCACGGCCTTTGCGTTTTGACCGCCCGTCCATCACACGTTGCGCGGTACTTTATAAGCACATGAATCATGTGCAATATACTCCTGTATAGTTCGATATAAGTAAGATACGTACTGCACTATAACTGTTGTTGTGTGCCTAACTGCCGTATATGTACACAAACAGATACCACCGTACGCGTACAGGTACCAAACTGAATCTCACCAAAGAACAAAGACGATCAGACGCAGCAAGCACCTGCTGGCTGCGGATCGGTGCAGTCTGTTACTCTGTTAGCCAGTAGCCACTGAGCTCAAAAGCGAATCGTGTGTCTGTTGGAGCCACCATGCCCCGGCCAGATTCATCAGCAAAAGCGCGCGAGAGGAAAAACCGACGCAACAACGCTTGCAGTGGCAGGAAACGACGGGCACGGCCGGTGAAGCCACCACTTCTGCTTTCTGAACCCCATCGCCATCGGCGGATGCCCACCCTGCCAGCCTTCTTCTTCTGCTGCTGCTATAAAGCTCCAAGAAACCTGTCGCATCTCTCGCTCACGGCTGCCGCAGATCGCGCGCGTACGTTTCCGTGGTGGCTAGCGGCTACGAAGTTCGGCACCCGTAAGTCGCGCTGCTACAGCCTGCTGCTCTGTTGGTCTCCTACATTCGTTTCCTCTGCCTCAGGGAGATAGTCGAAGCGGAGAGGCTGTTCTGCTGCTGGTCGTCTGGTCGAGCCTGATCGCTCTCGTGTGATCGAGCTCCAGGAGTTCCCGACGACGACGACATGAAGCCGGAAGCTGTGGCGGCGTCCAAGTCCGGCAGCAGCAGCAGCAGCAGCACGGTGGCCTTCTCATGGGAGCATGAGCCCGGGGTGTCCAAACAGAGCCCCGCGGAGGCCAGGAAGCCCACCGCGGGTCCTGGTGCGGCCCGCGCGGAGGCTGCAGTCAGCAGGAGGACGCCGGCGAGCGCTAAGAAGCAGGTGACGGCGCACCCGCACTGCCTGCGCGTGCCGCCACCTCCAGGAGGGCCGGGTGCGCCGGCCGCCTCGCCGCCGGGGAGGAGAAAGCCGAGGAGCAGCCGCCGCGTCAGGCCGTCTGAGGATCCGTTCCTTGCAGCCTACCTGGCCTGCATGGAGGACGCCGCCAACGACGGCGGGAGAGGCTACAGCGGGGCCCAGAAGCTGCTTGGCTGGGCCGGGCTTGGCCTCGGGACGCGTGGGCTCGGGCTCTCTTGCAAGAGCTCGTGTGGGGCCGTCGAGGAGTGCGTCGTCAGGCTTGCTAAGATCCCTGGACTCGACGAGGATTGAATCCTGCCCTATGTTTTTTTTTCTATTTCTGTGATTTTCAATCATTTGCTCCAAAGAGAGTACAAACAGAGTACTGGTGGAGTAGAAAAGTAGAACGAGTAGTGCTCACCAGTTTCATTGTAAATGTATACAGTACACTAAAGTTACCGGTTACTGCCTTGCTGCTCTTATCTAGCTCATTGCAACAAATGATCCAGCTGCACTGGATTTTGCCTTGATCAGGCTAGCGCCCGGACATCCGGCCCTAGACTTCGTCCAAATGCAGCTCCCCGTGTCTGCTCCGTGCTACACGTCCCATTCGCACGGAGTCAGCGCCACTCGAACGACTCGCCCCACCCACGCCGCCCGAACATCACCAGCATTGAGAAGAGAAGGAGACGCCGAGACGTGGCATTAGAAGGTGAGAAGGGAGATGCAACATCCGATCTACTTTTGAAACATCCAAATAAAACATTTGCAACATACTTTCGAAAGTTAAAACACTTGTAACATATGTCTGAAACACTCGTAAAAACACTTAAAAACACTTAAAAAGCCATTGCAATATATGCAACATCCAGATAAAACAAATACAACGTATGTGTAAAACACATGCAACATCCAGATAAACACACTTGCAAACATATGTCTGAAAAATAGATGAAACATTTAGAACAGACGCTTGCAACATACGTGTACAACCATTGAAACATATGCAACATCTCGATCTAGTTTTGCAACATCCATATGAAACACTTGCATCATACATATAAAAACATCTGAAACACTTGAAACATATACTTGCAACATGCGCTTTTAAACGCAACATCTACTTGTTGCTTGGACTAATGGAGGCTCGTCGACGCAGAGATTGACGTCGGCTCGGAGCTCGATGCCGCGGAGTCGCGCAGGGGATGCTAGTGGGCGGGCAGCTAGGCACAGCCCCGATGAGCGACTGCGTCGCTCCCGGCAACAGGACGGGTGGGCGCGGTCCCTATGGTGAGGCACCCACTCAGTGTACTGGAGAAGGGGAGGCGGTGGGCGTGCGACCTCGGGAGCCTTCTACTGATGTTGCTTCTCCTTCGTCGACAGCAGGGAAGGAGGAGCGATGGCGAGAGCGGGAGATGACGACGGCGGCACGGAGCCGAGGCGGAGGAGGGAGAGGAGCAAGAGTAGGGAGGAGAGCGAGGCCGAGAAAAGCACAAGCAGCATCACCAGAATGGGGAATCGACATCCTGTTTCTTTAGATGGAGGAGCCATAAGCATCAGGGGAGCAGGCATATTAGGCGGAAGGGGCGTGGACAGGAGTGGGGAATCTACGTCCGTCCGTCCAGACCTAAGGAGAGCATTATCGTTTGAAGTCATCTGGAATTGCTCACTGTGCTCCAAAGCTAGAGCCTCCGTTTGCTCCAAAGAGACTACGAACACCTAGTACTCCTATCAGCGAGACCTTTTGTTGCGGTAGTTTATTTGAAATATCAGAGGATGTGTTTAAATGTATCGACCAAATTTGTTTTTTTTTGTCAAGTCAATTTGTGCCAAAGGTGGTTCATATGTTGGTGACAATATATACGAATGTTGAAGTGAATAGATCTTTAAATTTGATTGCATCATAGATATTGCAACTATTCTGGCGCACAAGATCGATGGATAGCTCTCCATGTTTCACACACAAAACTAATATGCTTCAGATGATAAGTTTTAGAGCCCCTTTGGAATATCGGAATTTCACAGAAATCGAGCAAGAATCTTATTGAAATCAGTTTATTTTTACAGAAAACATAGTAAACGAAAAAAAAACTACGGTACAAAGTGGCCTCTAATTTGTGTACATAGGCTTCCAATAGTTTAGTTGTTTCTTCTTTAAAATTGTTGTAGACACATATGTTGTTCATGGTATTTAAAATTGTTTTGGGTTATTTGGCTCGGTCGTATTTTTGTCTCTATGGTTTGTCAGACCTGCGGTAGCGGCTCAAATTAGCTCTAGCACATTGAAACAGGAGGGATAATTTTTTAGCCAATTCTATAACTAGTTGTTAACCAACTAACTAACTAATCATAACTAGTTTAAACTAGTTTGTAGCCTAACTAATAACTAGCCATGTGTATCAAATATGCCTTTAATTTGTAAGACGATCAACAGGACGAATCACGATTTTTTTGCCGGTCTGGCCTGACCCCCAAATGTTAAGGTCTAGGGCCGAGGTAGGTCGGTTCAACGATGAAAACAACTGTGTGTAGCTTCGGTGACTTATAGCACCCACAGCTCCCTAAAACTTGCTTGCTTGAAAACAACAATTGAAGTGCACGTGTCAAACTCAAACAACCTGAGTGCAACCTAGACCAACAGGCAACCGCCTGGCATTCTCCTCAATGTTATGTTACATAGGAACATCATTCGTGACGTGGTGGCAGCTAGCGGAATTTCTCTGTGGACAAACCGTATTTGGATGTGTGCACTTCAGGTAATAACCAGATTTAGACGAAATCCATTGTGGACGACGTGAGCAAATTTAGTTTTGTCAACAGAGGAGTCACTCTCACAGTCTCGCGAGCAAATTACGCAGGAATCCCAGCCGTAGGTGTTTTCAGTTTTCTGCAAGCAGCAGGCAACGTGCGTAATGAGCTCTAATTTAAAGCCAAAGGATGGTAAAATTGTTTGCCACGTTAGCTATATATATATTTCCAGGCAACAGGTGACCTGAATTGCGCTTCTTGCGATCAAGAGATACACCTAAACAGAGTCACTTTCAGCTAAACCTACTAGCCATGTTATCGAAGCTAGAAATCCGGCTTGCGTACGTAGCTACCTCGATCTTCGATCGATTTCTCCAATCAACATTCAAACAACAATTGGTTTGCCGGACTCTGTCACTCGATCTGACTAAGGCCCTGTTGTGTACCATGACAAAACTTTTGCCCTATACTTTTAGTCTATTTTTTGACAAATGGATCCAAACAGGTAGGCTAAAAGCGAGCAAAAGGGGAGGCTAAAATTTAGTCCATTTGCACCTCAAGAAATATAAAACTGAGTTAAAAGCATAGGGGGTGTGAAGGACACCTTATTTTGTATTTTTAACCTTTTTTTTTTGTCATGGATCCAAACACTCAAGCAAGAACTAAAGTTTAGTAGCAAAAGCTTAGGAGCTAAATTTTTGCCATGATAAATGGATCAAACGGGATCTAAGAAACGAAAAATATAGTAGAAGTCCAACCCAAAAAAGTCAAGCATCAGTACCACCACACATGTCGTAATTCCTTTTGCACCCCGATTGCAATTGTTCATCCTTTATTCATGATTTCATGCCCGATTTCACATCTGCCGAAAACAAATCGAAGCTGATGGATACTAGCGCGTGCTCTGTATACTAGTAGAAAATCTGACGTCTTGCACGTGCTCCCGTAGAGCACGCAGTTAAATAGGCATTATTGCAATTGCACGTTCGATGGTCGCCGGTTTTTTGTTTCTTATTTTCTCGACGTCATGGGAAAAAAATAGTTTCTACGGACAGCCGGCATCACTCCAATCTCCTATGGCGTTCGAACACTCAGAAACTCCACTCTCTACGGTAGCCATGCTCACCTGCCAAATTTCCATGGGCACGTAGAAAGTCATGGCGGCTTGATGGGTCTCCAACAATAAACTTATATGGACATCTAAATTTAAAATGGGTAGTAAGAGATCCAAAATCAGCCTCTAACATAACATCTATACGAAAGACCTATTTTGGGTTGTCTGGGAGGCACAACCTAAATGTGGGCATCCTCTCTCCTGGAAACTCATTTGCAGAAAGGATTCTCTTTTGGGTCTTATTGTTGGAGAAGATGCCGAATAGGTATTGAACCTTTTGCCTATAGCGCTACCCAAAGGACGAATGAGTCTTATATTTTTGGTGTTGTTATTGAAGATAGCCTTGCTCGTGTGGCTTTGGAGTTTCCGCGCTACATGTTTTAGGATAAGGTGCCTTTACTTGAGTTGTCCTTATTTTGGCTATTTAATTAGGCCTAGTCAATCTAGCACAATGGTTCCAACGACTCTTTACTCCATTTACTTGGGTTGTGCTTATTTAGTTATGGAAAAAGTCCACGTTACTTCTCTTAATTTTTGCGAAAGTCAGTTTTTTCTCTCTAGACTCTAAAACCAGATTAGCCACCTCCCTGAACTTTTAAAACCGTTCATTTTACATCCCTGATCGATTATAAGCGGTTTTCAAAGACAGTTTTGTCTTGTGCAGATTATAGGTTAGGGAAATCAGAGTTATTCCACCACAGTGATTGGTCCCTGGTAAGCCTGTATCCATTTCCTATTCCATTCTAATTCTTCATAAGTTGGTTTCCTACCTGCACTAAAAAAAGGCCACCTTTATAGCTTATATTTTTTCACCTTTTGGTCGCTCCCGTGCTTCTTCTGTGGTTTTTCCTGCTTTAAAGGATTACATTGCAAACAAAAAAAAAACTTTGATTTCCTTTTTGCATCTTTTGCTGCAAAACATACGTCGTTTGGGGCGTTGTTGCCACCAAGAAATCCTTTGTTCTGCTTATTTCTTGCGCAATCTTGTGCTCTTCGGGATTTGTGAATATCTTGCCTCCGTTTCATGGTTCCTGATGCTTGTTTCCTCTGTGCTGTGTGGTCAAGGGAGTCAACGAAGAGGAATGGTTGTTTCTAGCAAATCCATCTGTGCAGACTGATAAGATTGGAAAGTGTGTAGGGTGAGTTCCTTTGCTTATGCCTGCTCTATCTTCCTACCGTTTTAGATGTCTGCCATGGTGCCTGGTGGTGTGGCTCTACCATATGTGTTGATCTTATAGCTGTTGGTACCTATAGGTGTTGATCTTGATCAGGAGAGGGTAGAGTTTTCGTGTAAAATAAATTCGAAGTCATTAGAATTATGTTTGAACCCTTTCAATGGCTAATAATCGGTAATACATTGTCCATAACGATCCACACGACCTTTTTTTCCCACGTGTGGGGTGACACGGACTGATCTCCTAATCGGCTAATCAGCAGTGCTTCTGCTCATACATGCTTGCCTTACAATAGTAATGGTGACACAGTTAGAGTAAACAAATACATGTGCTTCAGAATGTAGTCGACAACTCTTTCTGCTGCCAGCCCTTTCCCATCCTTTTTAAACATATTTGTTTGTTGTTCATAACAGATACCGACTAGAAGGCAACCAAAATTTATAGCTAGATCGCCTCACTCTGATTCTGTATGTTATTCCTCCAACGGGCAATATAAATAGAGTTGTAATTTCCCAATTGTTTACAAGTTCAGTATGCCTTTACGATGAGCCGTCCCATCTAAGAATTTTTATTTACACTATCAACTGATCTGAGTTCTCACTAATTAATATAATTTTTCCCATGTTTTCAGTTTTTGCTATGATTATTTCCTCATAGGCTTACTATCTGGATTTTTAAAAAGCATTTGGTTCCATTTTGGACCTGTGCAGATGTAACATGAAATCGGAGTGATTCGTGATACATGTAACATTGAAATGTCCCTGTAATTACGTATCACATCCATATTACATCCCCGTTCGGCTGGCAGAATTTTGGTTGAAACTGACTGAAAAATATTGTTCTGGCTGAATTGTTGTGAGAAAAAAGCACTGTTCCGGCTGAAAAAATAAGCCGAACAAGCCGAATATGGGGTAAGCCGAACGGGACGATTAAATAAGCGGCTTCATGCAGTATCAATCTACGTAGCAGATATAAAGCTTATCTATTTGAGAACTATGTTTCATCAGCCATATTTGAATTGCCATCAGCTTTAGGTTTACGCTTCCTTTTCTTCCTTTTTTTCCAACACGATTTTTTTTCTGGTACATGCTCCTGCTACTTGGTCCATGTGATTGACTAAACACATGCTATTTTTCTATAAGGTGTGGGCTCAAGAAGTGACCAAGATCTAGATCAAATATGATCTTTGTAAGTGGTTTATGTTGTTGTGCCACGCGCTGATGTTTGGATTTTGATACTTAGTCAGTGGAATAGAACGGTACCAAAATCATCTTGCCCATTAGAATGTGGTTGTGGCCAGTTTACCTGTGGCACTGTGTTTTGTAAATTGCATAGGCAACCACAGATTATAGATGCTTCTTTTGTCCTGTGTTTATGTGACAGGCAGCTGTTACAAAGCCAGATCTAAATTAACCCAAATATTGTCTCTGTGATAAGTATCTGTTACAATGCCTCCTCACAATACATATGGCAATGCTCATAATAGGCACATGCTCACAATAGATATGGCACTGCTCATAATAGGTATCTGTTATAGTGCCTGCTCACAATAGATATGGCACTGCTCATAACAGATAATAGGTACATCATGAATGACCTTACACTCCACAAAAGCCTTTCTCAAGGGCATTGAGAGAGACAATAATCCAAAGACTAATCTTTTGTGACTCCATTGTCTCCTTTGTTAACAATGATGCTTCGTCTTACATATTTTTTTTTGACATTGCCTTGGTTTTTCTCTCTTCCCCAGACCCCACTCATGTGGGAGCCTCCGGCACTGGATCTGTCCCCCTACAATATAGTAATGTGATTAACTTCTTTTTCTTCCAGGTGGCTGCGAAACGTTTGGAGCAAACTGCAGGTAAGAAAGAAAGAAATGTGCTCATTTGTCAAAAATGCAGAATTTATTTTTTTTAACCTTTTTCAAACATTCAGGTGAGGAAGCAGAGTATGTACCACTTCGTACTGGGCCAGATGCGGCATCAGACAAAAAAAAACCTCTCATCAGATGAGGCGGTAAACATCTAATGATCATGTATATACTCAACTGCACTCTTTTCAAACTGTAGTTATAAGGATTTTAATCTAGAAAAGTTTCCACTGTTTCAGCCATCACTTATAGAGAACATTCACTGCAAGGAGGTTGGTCTTCTTTCATTTGTGTGGGTGGCATTCCTTCTTCTTCAGGTCACAAAGGCGAGGATTTCTGCAGAAAGTTACATTCTAAAATTTAGACGTTGACATCAGCCTCGTTTAATATTCAGTGGATAGTGTGTAAATTCGTATGATTTGTCTCTAACATTTTCCCAGTTTCGTTGGGCCTTCTCAATAGGAATATTTTAGCATCTATGTTGTTTCCTTCCACGTTTTCAAAATTACTCTACTACTTGCTCCCCATGGTACTGTACCTTGGACCTTCTCCAGGTATGACATGTTAGAATATAAAAGATTAGTGTGTAGTTACAGATTTACAATATTGGCCACACACCCACGTATGAAACACAACATGATTAGATCTTTCTGCTGGTTCAACTTAGGTTCCGGTGTCCTCAGATATGCAAAGCAATATGATAGCGTGCGCCCTGCAAGCGTGCACCAAGCAAACTTACTTTACTTCTATGTCCATTTTCATCAAGTTTCCTGACCTCGTGGTTCTTGCATGTTGCACCAGACGCCGCCGATCGGCAACATGTTTGCGTCACCGTTTTTCAACGTGCGGCTGATCCTGCTTCCCGCCTCAAACATCCTCAGCGTGCACTTACTATACCGGTCTTATAGGCCTTATAAGAGTTCTAGACGACCACCCAAAAGGAAACCCTCCTGTTCAGGAAAAATGACTCACGACCTGATCTTTGTATATTACCAAATCTATATTTATGGGCCCGACTGTATGTAGTATATACATCTTAAATATATATCTATGTACCTTTTTATTCACCTCACTTCCTCTAAGTTTAAAATTATCATTGTAACTGCATATGCGCACGATGGCGCGCGCCCTTCACTAGTATAATATAACCGGCTGCTTAGATGGACGGACTCACGCGTGCAGTCTGTTGGAGCCACTGTATGTGGCTATGTGCCCGGCCCAGATCAGGGGGGAAATAGGAGGAAACCCGATGCAGGAGATGACGGGCATGCGCGGTCAAGGCAGCGCTTCTGATTTGTCGCCGGATCACACGGTTTTTGCCGACTAAGCCGTCCCATCTCTCGCGCAAGCGGCACGCCCCGGCGGCTGCACAGCCACAGCCGCACCGGCACAGCAGCCTATATGGGTCGACCCGCGCCAGGTGCACGTGCACCTGATGCGTGTGCGTTCGCAGCTTAACATTCCTGTTCCAGTAAAAAAAAAAGTGAATCCGCACTTTTAGAAAGACTTTATTAAACTATATAAAACTTTTTCGTTCTAGCGTGAGCTCTGCGTAGGGTAAGCTTTGTTGCGAGCTGTGAGTGGGCGAGTTCCATCCTGGCCATTGCGTGCTACACGCGGGCGAGATCCACCCCGACCACGACGAACTACGCAGGCGGATGACGGGATGTGCGTGGGTGGGGTCTGCCCGAGCTTACATGAGTTACACGTAGGCGAGCTTAAGCCCCAGCCGCGGCGAGCTGGGTAGGCAGAGCACGAGAAGTGCGCGGGCGCGCCCTTTGCCCCGGTCGATCGCACGAGCTGCGCGGGTGGAGTGCTGCAAGCTGACCCGCTGCGGTGATTTTTTTTTTTCGAGAAACTACGGTGTCTGAAAAGTTGGACGAACGGATTTTGTTTACGAGACTTGAAATTATCCTTTTCCAGTCGTGTTCCCACTTCCCAGGTGCTAAGGTCGGCATCTGCCACAATCTGCGCGTGGAGGCACGGCGCTACACGATGCCACGCTATTCCCAGATGCCGTCGAGTCGTCAACAACAATCAACAAAGCTGAGATGATAAACAAGTCTACTTGGGCCTTGAGTTACTGGGCTTCAATTTGCAGCCCTTGCGTGGTCATGTGCGGGTGTGTGTGTACTGGGCCATTCTACAGTCGTGCCGAGATGGGCCAGCCCATCACAGGTGATAATAATCGCAATACCGCAGGCGGCAGGTCACATCAAGCCTGACAAGGCATGCAACAAAAAAATAAAATACTCCTGCAAGAAATGGTGGCACGGACTTCCTGTGTGCAGTACCGAGTCTCTGAATTTCTCACGACTGTTACTAACTGTTTTCTTAGTCACACCCCGCTAGTAAAACATGTATGTACACGTCCAAATTATAAGTCGTTTTGATTTTTTAGTCATTCATTTTACTATGTATTTTATGTATTTAGATATATTATTATATCTAGATGTATAGTAAAATAGATGTATTAAAAAAAATTAAAGCGGCTTATAATTTAGAACGGAAGAAGCGCAGTACTAGTTACACTTTCTTCTCTCAACAATTGCACATGTCTGATGCATACAGAGCGTGCACGATGAGGGGCAGTGCAGAGTGCAGACTGCACAGGTTTTCTTTCGTTTCAGGGCCTTGTTTAGTTGCCTAAAGTTGGGAGTTTTGAAGTTAGGAGTTTTATGTAGCATTTCGTTTGTATTTGTGAATTATTGTTCAAACATTGACTAATTAGGCTCAAAAGATTCGTCTCGCAAAGTTAAAGCAAACTGTGTAATTAGTTATTTTTTTACCTACATTTAATACTCCATACATATATCAAAGATTTGATGTGATGTGATGTGACGGAGAATCTTGCATTTTTTGCTTTTTGAGGTACAAACTTGGTGCAACTAAACAACGCCGAAAATCTTACTGTTTGTTTCGACAGATTACCCACACCGGACCAGACCGGGCTACAATTTCCCTTCACTCATCTGTCTTCTCGAGTGTCCTTTGCTGTTGCCTTCCTTTTCCCCAGAGGAAAAACCGAAAAACAAGCACCCGGATACACAGAGCACATGATTGTGGAGGGCTGGAGGTGTCCATCATCCACAGCAGGTACGGACACAGAAGTTTTGAGACACGGACACACAGACACAGGGCATGGGGCATGGCCGCATGGTTGAGATCAGATAGATGGCGGCCAGTAGAATTCTCGCAACGTGCGTGCCGCTGCAGGCCGCCCCGGTCGTACGCCGTGGGCACGGAACAGCTGCCGGCCCGCCCGGGGTCGTCGTCTTGTTTGTTCTGCAGCGCGGCGCGGCGCTCGTTGCGGCCTTGTCCCTCTCGTGCCCGTTGTCTGCACGTGCCGTAGATGGCGTGGGGACGCCTCGCCTGGCCGGCCGGAACAGGACGACAGGAGGTTGTGGAAGGGCATCCGAGGCTGGCTCTGGGCTCTGGGCCCTGGGCTGCACGCAACGCGCAGCTGGAGTGGATGCATGCAGAGACAAGCTGCCGGCTGCGCGGCTTCAGGGGAGTGGATCAAGTTTCTCGCGTTTGGTGGGAATGGGACAGCTAGGACCGTCAGCGTTTCTTCTCTCTTATTATTAGGTGGACAGAAAAGAAAAAAAACTCAACGCTACTGTATATTAGCTATTAGGCCTCATTTGGGAGAGATTGTCCTCTTCAGCCAGCTCCCCGGTAATAGGGAGTCTTGTACAATGTAGCAATGGCCAATGACCCGTTTTTCTCTTTTATAGAAATAAAATAGGAGCCGATAAAATTAGAGAAAAAAAAAACTGTTTTACTTGTCCAGCTCCTCCGTGGGAGCCAGAAAAAAAAAACCTATCAAATAGGCCATTAGCATATGTACTCGATGTACTAGCTCTAAACATGACTGGAACTGCATTTTTGCGGATGTTGCAAACTACTCCGATCCCTCTGTCCTAAAATATACAATTATGAGAATTGTCTAGTCAAACTAGTTTAAGTTTTACCGAATTTATAATAAATAAGTTAATATTTATGTCTCGAACTAAGTTTACTACACAAATATATTTTTTATATAATTTAATTATACTTATTTTTATCATAAATATAAATATTAGTATTTTTGTAACTTTAGTCAAACTTTAAATGGTTTGATTACTCGAAAAATGATAATTGCATTCGTGCCTCAAGCTGCTAACCAGTTGCAATAGTAGCTCAAGCACCAGCACGTCTACACCTGCTTCATGTGGGGGCCTACGCCGTTCCGTTTTCCGCGCCGAGCGCTCGCGCCCCTCCGCTCCCATGCGCACGCACGCGGGCCTAGCAGCTATAGCAGGTGGAGGCGGCAGGTGGGTCCCGCTGCAACATTAGATCGATGAAATACTTGCAACATATGTCTGAAACAGTTAGAAACACTTGCAACCTACGTCCAAAACACCAGGAAAACACGTGTGTAGCCATTGCAAAACATATGTAACATCCAGATGAAACACTTGCAACATATGTATGAAAATCCTGAAACACTATGAAACATTTTAAACGCTTGAAACCGACGCTTGCAACATGCGGTTTTAGCGCAATATCTCCTCGCTACTTGGGAGAATGGAGATTCGTCGGCGTGTGGAGTTCACCGTGTAAAGCTCGCCAGTGGCGCGGAGGTTGCTGCTCCGGTGAAGAAGGTCGCGGCAGGTCCGATTGAGAAGGCTACAGTGGGTCTCCACACTGTGCGGGTGGAGCGTGAGCTCTGCGCAGGATAAGCTTTGTTGCGAGCTATGAGTGGGCGAGTTCCATCCAGGCCATCGCGTGCTACACGCGGGCGAGATCCACCCCGACCACGACGAACTACGCAGGCGGATGGCGGAATGTGCGTGGGTGGGGTCTGCCCGAGCTTACATGAGTTACACGTAGGCGAGCTCCAGCCCCAGCCGTGGCGAGCTGGGTAGGCAGAGCACGAGAAGTGCACGGGCGCGCCCTCTGCCCCGGTCGATCGCACGAACTGCGAGGGTGGAGTGCTGCAAGCTGACGGAGCTCCACTCCACTGCGATGATTTTTTTTCGAGAAACTATGGTGTCTGGAAAGTTGGACGAGCGGTTTTTTTTTACAAGACTTGAAATTATCCTTTTCCAGTCGTGTTCCCACTTCCCGGGTGCTAAGGTTGGCATCTGCCACAATCTGCGCGTGGAGGCACGGCGCTACACGATGCCACGCTATTCCCAGATGCCGTCGAGTCGTCAACAACAATCAACAAAGCTGAGATGATAAACAAGTCTACTTGGGCCTTAAGTTACTGGGCTTCAATTTGCAGCCCTTGCGTGGTCATGTGCGGGTGTGTGTGTGTACTGGGCCATTCTACAGTCGTGCCGAGATGGGCCAGCCCATCACAGGTGATAATAATCGCAATACCGCAGGCGGCAGGTCACATCAAGCCTGACAAGGCATGCAACAAAAAAATAAAATACTCCTGCAAGAAATGGTGGCACGGACTTCCTGTGTGCAGTACCGAGTCTCTGAATTTCTCACGACTGTTACTAGCTGTTTTCTTAGTCACACCCTCTAGTAAAACATGCATGTACACGTCCAAATTATAAGTCGCTTTGATTTTTAAGTCATCCATTTTACTATGTATTTATGTATTTAGATATATTATTATATCTAGATGTATAGTAAAATAAATGTACTAAAAAAGTCAAAGCGGCTTATAATTTAGAAGCGCAGTACTAGTTACACTTTCTTCTCTCAACAATTGCACATGTCTGATGCATACAGAGCGTGCACGATGAGGGGCAGCGCAGAGTGCAGACTGCACAGGTTTTCTTTCGTTTCAGGGCTTTGTTTAGTTGCCCAAAGTTGGAAGTTTTGGAAGTTAGGAGTTTTCTGTAGTATTTCGTTTGTATTTGTGAATTATTATCCAAACATTGACTAATTAGGCTTAAAAGTTTCGTCTCGTAAAGTTAAAGCAAACTGTGTAATTAGTTATTTTTTATATCTATATTTAATGCTCGATACATATATCAAAGATTTGATGTGATGTGATATGATGGGAAATCTTGCACTTTTTGCTTTTTGAGGTACAAACTTGGTGCAACTAAACAACGCCGAAAATCTTACTGTTTGTTTCGACAGATTACCCACACCGGACCAGACCGGGCTACAATTTCCCTTCACTCATCTGTCTTCTCGAGTGTCCTTTGCTGTTGCCTTCCTTGTCCCCAGAGGAAAAACCGAAAAACAAGCACCCGGATACACAGAGCACATGATTGTGGAGGGCTGGAGGTGTCCATCATCCACAGCAGGTACGGACACAGAAGTTTTGAGACACGGACACACAGACACAGGGCATGGGGCATGGCCGCATGGTTGAGATCAGGGCCTCGTTTAGTTGCGGGCGAAATCGGCGCCGCCCTAGGTACTGGGGCATGGCCGCATGGTTGAGATCAGGGCCTCGTTTAGTTGCGGGCGAAATCGGCGCCGCCCTAGGTACTGCCACGGGGTCGTCGTCTTGTTTGATAATAATTGTCCAAGCGATGATTAATTAGCGTTAGCTCTCAACCAAACCGCGGACTAGTTTTTGATTTAAATCAACATTTAATCTCCGCCCGTTGATGTGCACGTGCCGTATAGTCTGAAAAATTCGTTTGGGCCACGTTTAGTTGGTACCCAACTCGGCGTCGCCAGATTCTGTGGTCACTGTAGAAGGATCTTATCGTTTTATTTGAGGCTGGCTCTTAGTTTTTGATTTCGCTCATTTAATACCCATGGGCTGCACGCAAAGCGCATGTGGAGTGGATAGTCTTGCCAAATTCTGGAATTTGAGAGAACTAAACATGCCCTTGGAGGAACTAAACACCCCCCAGATAGATGGCGGCCAGTAGAATTCTCGCAACGTGCGTGCCGCTGCAGGCCGCCCCGGTCGTACGCCGTGGGCACGGAACAGCTGCCGGCCCGCCCGGGGTCGTCGTCTTGTTTGTTCTGCAGCGCGGCGCGGCGCTCGTTGCGGCCTTGTCCCTCTCGTGCCCGTTGTCTGCACGTGCCGTAGATGGCGTTGGGACGCCTCGCCTGGCCGGCCGGAACAGGACGACAGGAGGTTGTGGAAGGGCATCCGAGGCTGGCTCTGGGCTCTGGGCCTGGGCTGCACGCAACGCGCAGCTGGAGTGGATGCATGCAGAGACAAGCTGCCGGCTGCGCGGCTTCAGGGGAGTGGATCAGTGGAATAAGGCCCCGGCAGCCGGCAGCCGGCAGCCGGCACTTCCTCCGGCGTCGCGTCTGTTTGCGCATGTGGTGGCCTGTCATCCGTGGAGGGGACTTCCTCAGAGGAGGAACGAAGGAACAAACCCACCTGCATGCGAATAGTCCATGGATGATGTTTACAGTTTCAGTATATATATACGCACGCCCCAGTTTGGACAGAAAGTACACGCCCGCTTGGTGCAGGTTAATCTGCACCACGACCACGACCACGACCAACTGACCAAGGCAACGCATAGTAGGAGTAATGCCATGAAATGTGCGCTGTAGTATATTCTAGCTGCGTGCGAATAGTGTACATGGAGCACGCAGCAAGTAATGGGTACAGGTAGCGTATGCTAGTAGTAGATGAGGAGCACGTAGAAAACGCGGGCAGAGTGTGCCGTACCGAGCAGCACGAAAGCCAGAAGGTGCGCCGGCATGGCCGGGCTACCGCAAGTTGCAACTGTGGGAGCACATGCTGCTGCTGGAAGTGACGACAAAGCAATCGTGTGTGTACGCATCATTAGGTTAATGGATTCGTGTAGTACCAGTATTTAGCAGGGAAAATCCGCCGCGGATCCCCCCCTGTGCGTGCGTCCGGCGTGCTGCTACCTGCAGGTCCACACGTCGTGTCACGCCAAACCAGTGCGTTTAGGGCAGGGTTGATCGATCCGTGACAAAATATTGGCGTCGATCGAGCGCCCACCCACCCGGACGGAACCAACCAGCAATTCAACATGGAGGCGCGGTTAGTTGTGGGCGCGTGGCCGCGTGGTGTACCGGCGCCCGCCGTACGCGCGATCTGCGGCCGGCACCACCGCCGCGAAATTAATGGGGCACATGGCCATCCACCCGCCCGCTCGCCCGTGTGCTGTGTGTGACGACGATGGAGCCGGATCGTGCGCTCCGCCGGCCCGGGTGCACGGGCGGGCGTCCCGGCCAACACCCGTCACCCGTGCATGTCTTCCTGCTGGGTACGACTACGAGCACTTGCTGGATCCAAGCCTGAACGGAGGGTAAATACTTACATGTCAGTATCGCTCGTTCTATAGCGAAGTAAGCTTAAGATGGTATGGTGTCGTGCTCGGGTCCACACTCCAGGGTGAGATCCATGGAGGAACAGGAACCTCGTTATTGCCGGTCACTTGAACCGGCCTGTGCTGGCGTGCTGCCACTGCCACTGCCACACCTGAACCAGTACGTCCATGCAACTACCGACTCGATCTCTCGTCGAGTAGAAACTAACTGCAGGTCGGGGCAATCGTACGTGCCTTGTCGTTACGGAACGCAGAACACGCTCAACAAACAATACATGTGACCATGTACGACTACTCTTTGGTCCTTACAGCGCTGCGTGTCGCCTGGCTGTTCCGACGACGCAGCCGGGCCAGCCACTTGGTTCCACGAACCTCCGCGTTCAGAACCCAGACCAGACCACAAGTTTGAGCAGTTTTCGCTGCCGTCTGTGGTCATTATTACCCTGTCTGCCTCGTGCCGAGCCGCGGGCAGCACCAGGTATCAGATGGACCGACCGGGGTAGGCGCAAGCGCAACGCAACAGAGTCTGAGACGAGATGCCCGAAATGTGCCGGAAGGAATAGGATTGCGCGAACAAGATGGATCAGGTCATCAGGATCACCATCACACCTGGGTATGGGGGTATGCTGCAACTTGCCAGAACAGACAGAGAAGGATAATCATGGTGTGCAATCAACCGGGACCGAACGATAACGCGTGCTAGCCCTCGCTTGTCCTCTTGGCGAGGCGAAGACGACGACGACGATCCCCGAACAGTGCCCGCGGATCCACCGCGCGTACGTGCCCATGGCCAGACGCCAATCAAGGGCCCTTGTCCCCATCTAACAACCGCCGCTTTGCATTTCGCATCCGCATCCGCATGCGGCGGGGGACGCGGGTGGTGGGAGCTCTCTGCTCGTGACGGATGGGGTCGTGGGGATGTATACGAGACAAACAGCGATGATACACAATCCATCTTCGGTTATTGTTCAGAGCTGTGGCGCTATCTGTTTCAGCAGCCAACTCGGCTGGGGGTCTGGGTGAGCCAGCACAATTTTGCTGAACTTTTAAAAAGTTCACGCTTCGTGTTCTGACTTTCAGAGTGTTTGTGCTGAACTGAATCAAGTTCACATCTTCGTCGTCTTCTGACTTCCAGAGTCCAGGCCCAGCAGAAAATATAGGTCAAGTAAAATAACCCTACACTTCAACCACCAATGTTGTCTTGTAGGAGATGGCGATAACTAGTACTACTAACTACTGTGAGAAAATGGATCCAGCAATAAAAATTGAAGTTTCCATCCCATAGTGTGCACTCCTGGAGTACTATTTTTTTTAATCTCCCGACAGGGAATCGTCGTCTACGTTTCCTGTTCAACTTTCAGTTAGTGCTGCACCAGCAGTACCAGTCACCCTACTCTATTATCACTGTACTATCTATGAGCTCCTTAGTAGTAATTCAGCACATCAGCAGCCAGCGGCAGGTGGCTGTTGCTGGTACGGCCTACAGTACCTTGTGTGGGAGAAGCAGCCGGAAGCAGCCAGCCGAGTACCAGCCGAACACTGCCGGCATGAGCTACCTCTTTGACTCCCTAATTAATGAAGATCAACCTGCACATCAACGTGGGCACGCAAAGGAGCATCCTACACATGGTGTTTGTCCTCTTTGCAAAGGACAACACAGGCCCCCTCCCTCTTCCTCACTCACTCCGTTTGGAACTGAAGCCACCTCTCTTCTCTCAATGCACCTCTGCTCAGTGCTCAGATTCCAAATGTGGTGTGTGCTTTACTTCTTTCATTGCTATTGTCACAGAATGGACAAAGCCCCATCACTTAACAAAAGCCCATATGCTGTTCTTTTATATGGCCACGCCATGGTGGGGCCACAGCAGATCTGCCTGCTGCTAACCTGGGAAAATGGTTTGTTTGTTGCTTGCTTAGAGAACCGAGTGTCTCACTTCCTTTCTTTCTTTATACTTAGCAGGCCAGGCACACACTTTTGCAGCTTTGAACTTTCAGACTGCTGCTTTTAACATACATCCTGGCGTGTTTAGTCCTACTAGTAGGCCTCAACTGCTGCTCTGTTAACAAAGGATAAATGCTTGTCCTTTTGCCACCAATATCATATTTGCAAACATATATGTAGCTGGCAGGAACCCGATGCAGGAAAGCGACCAAGAGTCCAAGGCTTCGGAGTTTGGGCAAAAAGAATTCCACATCAAGCAAACAAGCCTCAGATTGTACACATCCTCACTCTCTACTGTTTTATTCTTTTTTTTTTCTTAGTTCTGACCAACACAACACGAGGGTAGCTGCTGCCAATCGACTCCGATCAACAAGATGTAGCTGCTGCCAATCGACAATGCGAGGCGAGCATGTCGCACACGGTCTCCCTCTTGATGTCGTCGAAGATGAGGGTCTCTATCCTGGCGCCGATCTCCCTGACCTCCGGCTTCGGCTCCCGCCATTGCCGCGCGGACCGCGACAGGTCCAGCTCCATCATCGCCGGTATCCTGGAGATCTCCCCCGCGATCTTCTCCCACGACGAGATCTGCTCCTCTATGGACCTCCTGTTTCGGACCGTCTCCTCCTCGGCCTCGTCGTCCACCTCCATCTCGCAGAACTTGTCGTGGAGGTTGTAGCTGAAGCATGGGGAGGCCGGGCCCAGGAAAGACTCGGACGGAGGTGAGCTCCCGGAGGTGGATGGCTTCTCGTCGCCCCCTGTCGGAAGTAACAACAGAGGAAAAAAATTAATTAACATTGCCTTTTTCACATGCTAGTGTGGATTATTCAGCTTCTACTGACTGAGGACACTGAAGAACTGAGAACAAGTGACATGTGTATAATAAACACCCAAAAAAAATTAAAAAGTTTTGGCCTAAAAGAAGACAAGGAACATTTACAGACAAGAAAGAAAAAGAAAGAACATTGAAATGATAACAAGCCTGCAGGATAAATAGAGTACTCCTATTTTATATAATCGAGTAGTAACATGTATAGCCATGGTAAAAAAAAAATCGTAGCTCATCAGCTGCGAAAGTAGAAACTGAATTAATCAGAATGGCAGTAGATGTGCGAGTGAGAGTGAGCTTACAGTGGGAATGCACCGGCGACTCGTCGTTGTCGTCGTCGGAGTGCAGGGCGAGGACGGAGACCGGGCTGAGCTGGCGCGACGAGTCGACGTCCATGTCGGCCTTCCACCCCATCCGCTCCTCCTCCTCCCCATCGTCCCCAGGAAACACCATGGCGCGAGGGTCGCACTCGCCGCTGTCCCCGAGGGAGCGGCGGCGCAGGCGGCGGAACTCGCGAGCGCCGCAGGCGCTGGCGCCGGAGAAGCAGCCGCCGCCGCCGAGGTCGTCCCAGCGCAGCACCCGGCGCATGGCCCTGCTGCACAGCACCTTGCTCAGCGCCGACCTGAGGCCGCCCGAGCCGCCAGTGCCGCCGCCGCCGGCGGCGGCCCTCCTCTTCTTGAACCCGTGGTTGCAGAGCCTGAGCAGCCGCCGGCACGCGGCGGCGGGGCAGCAGCCGGCCAGTCCTCCTCCTGCTGCCGCCGCCCCGCTCGCGCCCCGGCCGCGCCGGGGCCGCCTTGCCCTGGCGGCCTCGACGAGGAACGGTTCCTGCTGCTCCTGCAGCAGCTCCGAGAGCCTCCTCGCGGCGGCCATTGGCCCCTCGCCTTCTCGGGGCAATGCGCGCGGGCACGCAGCAGCTCGCGGCTCGTAGAGTCGTAGCAGCTCAACGGGTGG
Source organism: Miscanthus lutarioriparius (assembly GCA_904845875.1). Classification (NCBI taxonomy): domain Eukaryota; kingdom Viridiplantae; phylum Streptophyta; class Magnoliopsida; order Poales; family Poaceae; genus Miscanthus; species Miscanthus lutarioriparius. The sequence goes on from CAJGYO010000001.1 coordinate 121,436,753, forward strand.
TCAAGAACAAGAAGGCAGGCGCCAGGTACGGGACGATGCTGCTCATCGTGAGGGGACGAGGGTCATGGAAGCGGCGCGGCGACGGCTTCGCTGAACGCTGGAGGAGAGGAGATGAGGGGTCAGGGGCGGCGTGGGTTCTTGTGCGCATGTGACGGCAAAGGTGTGGGGGGTAGTCTAGAGGAGGGACGGGGATCATAGTATTCTCATATCCTGGGGTGGTTCGAGCTCGGGGGGTCCCCGGCCCCGCGGTGGTTGTTGGGTAGTGGCACTGGACCTGGACGTGCGTGGAGTGGGAGGGGAGTGAGCGAGGAGTGGCCGAGTGGGAGGGGAGTGCCGGAGTTCGTTGCTTGGGCCTGGCTATAGCCCGTGGCAACTGGCGAGCGACACCGTGCCGCTGTGCGAGTGCGAGGGGAGGGACCGAGGGAGAACGGCCCCCGGCCTCCTGCTGCTGCTCTCGGGTCGTCTGCAGACTGCAGTGACAGAGGCGGACTGATCAGAAAAGTGCGTCGCAGTAGTTCGCCATCGTGGCATCCCAGCAGGCCGGCAGGGAGAAAAGTGCGAGGTTTTCACCGCCCGTCTGGCGTGGTAAACTTGCAAGTGAACACTTGCTTCAAAATTATTCCTTTTACAGTTTAAAAAATAAAACTATTCCTTTTACTGTTGCTATCCATCCCATAAAAACAGTTAAAAACACAAAAGAGGGGGTTGTTGGTTAAAAAAACATCGCATGCTTTTTCTACACCACGACATGGAGCACTAAAACAATTTTTTTGGCAATGGTAGTTGGTTAGATGGGCGTTGCTAAAAACTTGGCACGACATCTTTATTCTCTGATCAAAAGAAAGAGCAAGGGTTATGCAGGAATTACTGAACATTTTTTGGATCCAGACACTTAAGAGGGAAAAACCACAATGACCACTCAACTTGAGGGAGTTCATCTCCCTATGGATTTGATTGCAATCCATCCACCTACACTCGGATGTGGGCGACGCAAACCCATGGAGATGGGCTGCCAACGGACAATGCATGATAAAATCACTATATCTAGCGTAAAGTTCTATGCATGGGAGCTTCAAGTACTATCAGAACAACGTGACATCATCATCTGTCAAGCACGTGTTAAAACACAAGTGCAAATTCTTTGCCTGGACCTTGATCTAGAATCAAATCCTCATGATTGACAATCTTACTACGTGTCAGGCGACAAACATCTCGTCACTTTGCAATGGGCCTATGAAGAGTGGCATACACCTTTGCATGCACGACAAGCAAGTGTTGACTATCCAGTCAAGTACTCGAATGGGAGCAATTCATCCTTGCCCACGATTCACAACCTACGAAAATTAAGCAGAATTTGTGAGGAAGTGTCATAATTGAAAGTCTCTCAAGAGCAACACCTTATTTTAAATAGGATGATCATATACATTGTAAGGAATATTTAGAAACAACACACCTGATGCATGTCCATATTTTGCCCGTCTCCGTTAACTGATTTTGTCCGCCTCCAATTAGATTTATGTAGTAGTGAGAAAAACTACGTATCTATAAGTGAACGTTTTGTTATTTGGAATAGAGGGAGTACTTCTTTTTGTTTTTTCAAAAAGAAGACCAAGATCAAGATTCATTCAAACGAGATACTCCTTCGGTCCCTAAATAATTGTCGTATTTTCGTACCATAAGTTTAACTAAATTTGTAAAAAGATTCATGCAACATTTGTATCTTCAAATAAATTTAATATGAAAATGGATTCAATGATATATCTAATGATATTAATCATGTACTATAAATATTAAAATATATATATATAATTAGTCAAAGTTATTTCTCAGAAAACGAAGACGACAGTTATTTAGGGATAGAGAGTACCACTTATCCCCTAGCTATAGCGTCACCGTTATATTTATCAATTTGTATTACAAAATACTCCGAGGAACTCGTTAGCGTACGAACGAAACCGATCAGTGGCAGTCGAAGCAGGATGCAACTACAGATTGGTTCGCGATTCACGTAGCCGTCTCGCAGTTACTATCGCTGCCTCAAGCAATTAGCCAGGGAGTCAACTGTGGATCATTAGATGCCACCTGAAGATGCATCAGGAATTCAGAAATCCAGAGACGTGCCCAGAGTCCAGAGACAGATAGGCTAACTGGCACCGGTAGGAAGGGGGTAAACGGCAACAACAAAGCTCCAACGAAACGCCCACAGGTTGGCATGGCCTGGCTGGCTGGCATGGCAGCAGGCCCCCTCAGTGAATCGCCAGGCTTTTTGCCCGTCCAAAATGCACGAGCTGCTACTACTCTGCTAGCCTGCTATTGCCGGTTCTGTGCTCTTAACGCGTCCACCGTCCAGTGAGGCAGTGAAGCCCAGGAGATTCAAACTCCGGGTCAAGATTTTTATAATGCCGGAGTTTTAATTTGAGGTGGCCATGCTCGCCGCTCGTCAGTGACTCGTGCAGCCAGCAGCCCAGCTGGTAAAAGTGTGTTTGCAGACAAACCACTAGTGCTAACAGTGCTGCACATGCACGCCCCTACCGACTTTTGCTGCCGGCCATGCATGTCCACCTGTCCAGAGCCCAGAGACCCCAGACCCAGAGGGCCAGAGGAGCTCACAGCCTCTCTCGTCACTGTTGAGCAATGCCCCTCTCCGGAGGGACAGCGCAAAGGGGCAGAGATGCTAGCACGAGCACCCAAGCAGCAGTCTAGCACCTTTTTCTTGCACACGCAGTCCCGGACGCGCAGGACATGGGGCTCCCATTAGCTCTTGCAAATGATAGCGCTCCCCGCAGGGAACTTTTGCGAGGCGAAGGCCATGAAACCTGTGAGCTATCAGTGGCACTGTGGCAGCTAGCGTCGCTGCTTCCTTCCGCTCATTGGGGGCCTTTCTGCTGGTGAAAATTTATTAGTAGCAGCTGGATGTTCCGAGGATCATAGGAGTAGATGATAGATGGATGGACTCATGGACACACAGCTCTATGGGTGGGCAGTGGAGTGCATCAGAATTCAGAAGCGGAGCCCGGAGGAGATTGGTTGCTTTGCACTCTGACGCGTGACTGCGTGAGCCGGTCCGGTGGCAGGAATCAGGATCAGAGATTCAGAGTCGAGGGCGATGGATCATGGACAGGACAGACACAGCTCCATCTGTAGCTCGAACTGGAACCGGTCAGCAGGCAGCAGCAGAGGTGAAAGTGAAAACCGACCTGGAACATTTGAACAAATGAGTGGATGACTGGCTTTCAGTTCAAGTGAAAAACTCGAAAATCAATTGAACGATGATGAGTTTGGTAAGCCCAGAAGTGTGCAGAGCCTTTTAGGGCTTTCAAGAAAAAACAGGGATCCATCTTGTGCTAATAAAGGGGGAAAAAAGCAACGTACTCCGCGGAAATAAGTGCCCCTACGCAGCCCCGCGCGCATTGACCGGTCTCGTGTTGGTCAGCTTAGACTCAACTGAGACGCTCGAGTGCTAGTGCTACCATACGCCACTTTTACGTAGCCTCTGGTTTAGGACTTTTAGGTAAAAGGAAACGTGACTTCTTTGTTTCAGCGTCCATACAGCTTAGCCCATTAACGTGTCATTTTAGTAGAGATAGTATATTACTTCCCCATTCCAAGTTATAAAATATTTTTAGCTTTTCTAGGTACATTGTTTTTGCTATTTATTTAGACATACACGATATTTAAATGCATGACAAAAGCTATAAATCTATAAAACCAAAACATCTTATATAATTTAAAAAGAAGGAAGTATATTAGCGCACATAATAACTATTACAAAAACTCTTATCTATGTCACTATGTGACAAAATTATTTCGTTGCCATCCAAATCTATACGGATATCTCAATTGCCATCAGAAATTACAAGTTCCCTTCAATGCGATTGATTCTATTTTTAGTCTTACGTGCCACCGCTCTATTTTTGCATATAAACTATGTTGCAACATGTCCATCTTTTAACATAATGCTGATTTTACTACTCTCGTATATCGAAAGCCATCGTTCACAACTTGCGCTATATCGCAAATCGATCCCATTCATGCAAGTGTGCACGACAGTTGGTGGTGGGCAACCATGCACCGACGGGTAGGCGTTCTTAGACGGTCACCAACAACCACGACCCAAAATACAAGACATATTCATTCTTTGGGTAGCGTTACAGGCAAATGGTTCAATACCTATTTTTGGTCTTCTCTAACAACAAGACGCAAAAGACAACCATTTCTGCAAATGGGTCTCCAGGAGAAAGGATACTCAGATTTAGGTTATTCCTCTCCCGACACCAAAAATTGGTCTTCCATATAGGTATTCTGTTGGAGACTATAGATATTGTGTTGGAGTCTCATTTTGGATTTGGGTTCCGTAATAGGTCTCCCATTGGAGACAGCCTTAGGCGCACAAATTAAAGCTCGGATGCAGGCAAGCGCCCTTGAGTGCGGCGGCGATGAGGGCAAGATGCAAGCACGTGGGAGGGCAGGCAGGCGGCTCTCCGCGGGCGCGTGTTGCCTGGCCTTAGGCGTGACCTAAAACCTCTAAAAGCAACAATCTAAGGTGGCCCTACCACTCCAAATACATCGACAGCCCAACATCCACCTAGGATTGCAGTACGCTAGTAACGTCCTAGTGTTGGCATCTCTCTCTCTCTCTCTCTCTCTCTCTCTCTCTCTCTCTCTCTCTCATTTCGCTTTCTCTCATTTCGCTTTGCCTCTCACCTCTTCTCTTTCGGCTCTTCGATTGCTTAGTCACCCCCTACTACATGATGACGAAACCTAAGCACTGGACTGTTGGAGGATCCAAATTGAGGGGCAGTGCTTGCAAATAAAACTTCGGCAAGGCCAAATCATAGGCCAGTTTTGGCAAACCGTGGTTTTGTGTGCCTAATAGGACCTTGCACAATAACATGCAGCATGGTGTTATCCTTGTGAGCCTCTTTGCTACATTTAACCATCATGTGGTGGGCCTTTGGCAGTGTGCTGAGGCAATGCAAGTACTCTGGGTAATAGTGGCTCTATTTTGCTTCATTCTATTCCTTAGGCAAAAACAAGTGGTTTATGCTTTGCCGTGCATGGTTTGGTTTTCATGAAAACCCATCTCTTTCATGCATGATGGATAAGAGATACTAATAATAGTAATGACTTGGATCTACTCTATATGATAAGTGTACTACACCCTCTTATCAATGCACTTATGGTTTTGTTCTTCTGCGATTGTGCCGAGTCACGTATTTCATTAAGCAGAGAAGAGTTTTTGTTACATCGAAGAGAGGCCACGGTAATCCTTGGTTACCGAGACCCTCTTCCCCAACAGCACACGGATGTGATTACATACTAAAAGTTTTCGCGACTACAGCACAAGTGGGATCACTGGAGCGCCATTAACGACCTTAGCTGCTTGTAGCCGGCGAGGCACCACTCGTCAATCTCTTGCTGTATCAACACCTCCAACTGGGCTGCTGATGTTGAGATCCTATTGAAGGTCCTTGCGCCGCGCTCTTTCCACAGCATCCACCCAATGAGGAAGAAGAGGGAGTCGAAGCCTCTGCGGACAGGTTTTGGGATTCGTTTCCTGCATTGCAGCCACCACGCCATCACCTGTTCTTGCCGCACCACCACAACATCATGCAGATGTAGTCTTCTGAGCCATGAATCCCACACCTCACGGTTGAAGGTGCAGCCAAGCAGGATGTGCTCTATTGTTTCAGTGTGATTGTGTTTGACGTGGATTATGGTTTCGTTCTTGTTTCACGTAAAAGGATTAACGTGTTAGTGATATGGACCTTAAAAGTCATATATATGTTAGTATACCCTACCCTAAGTAAACAAGGTGACTCTTAACCCCCACAATCCACGTCAAACACAATCCGCCATGGGTTTAGAAACTATAAGGTTGTTCTATCCAAACGAGTATCTATCAGATTTAAAAAAAAAACCCAATTTATTTTGCACAACAGTTGTATTTATCCAATGCTTTAAAAATATTGCCGGGACCTAAACTTTAAGCGGCAAGAACAAGAGGCACTAATAACCCCCTTAAAATAAATCCTGTGTCATCTGAAAAATACTTATACTAGTACTTGTCCGTAGCAGTAGTACATCTTTTCAGCACAGCTCGCCTGATCTGACGGCCGAGACAGGACCCTGAATACACTGGCCGGTGCGGGGGTACTGCGGCACAGTCGCAGTACTCGTATCCGCCGGCCGGACCGCCGGAGTATGGAACAGACCTACTGCGCCGTTTCTCGCCATCTTTTCGTCCATGTCTACCTCGCCACTGAAATCAAGAAGCAGAGCTGTCCGGTATCCGTTCGAAAAAGAAAGAAAGAAAGAAAACAAGTGGAGTTTCGCTTGCTTGATGATGGTTGATGGCACCAGTTAGTGCCTAGTATCTGCACATCACATGTGCCTTTCATAGGAGCCGCATAGTCGGGAGGCCATGATCATCACCGCAAAAAGAGGCGGTAAGGGCCGGATGAAATGGATTAATTTCATGTATAAATTTTTATATAGAAACCAGTTTAATCTCACAAGAATAACTTAGACACAAGCAAAATTTCTCACATTCTAAACAGTAATGGCAGATAAATTTGATGGTCGACCGAAGTGTTAAATCTGTACGCTTCGCTTGTTATCTAGAAGACGGAGAGACCGTGTGTGGTGGCTGATGGAAAACAAAGCATTAAGCATACGTACGTTAGTTGCATTGTTTTCCAATTTCAATGCTTGATTGGAGTGTCCTAATGTCCTTCAACTTGAGTAGAAAGACGATTCTTTCTGGAAAGAAGAAGAAGACGGGAAAGCAAATGGGCCATCACGCGACGACGCTGCTGGTACGCTTCTTTGGGCCAGTCCACATCACTACATCAGGCCATGTCAGTTGGGCCAAGTCGGCAAGTCCATATAAACTCGTGGGTGGGCCATGTATGTCAGCCTGCCATTCTGTGGGCCCCGCGAAAGGCCGCTCACGGCCGTGTTGCAGTGACCGAATCTGAACCGGTTCACAAGGGAGACGACGGCGTATCGCGCTCGCACGATGGCCTATGCATACTGTATCCATAGAGACTGCATGCATACCTGCCTTGGTTGCCTGACACCTGTCTAGAACTTCCCAGAAATCTCGCGGACTGGAAGCAACGGTTCGGCTCGGCTGGAAACACTGACCGCACAAATCAAAGACTCTCCAGCCGCACGTCGTTGGATGGTCTCGGCTTACACGTGGTATTCATCTACCATCTGTACGCACGCACTTCTCAACGGACCCAGAGTGATCGAAGGCAGTGCGGATCATCCCACCAAACTGATAATCTTTTTTCGCGAGCGGGTTAACACCCGTTTTTCGTTAAGAGGAGAAGAAGTTTGTGATAACAACGAGCGAGTAGGGGAGGCGAGAAGCCTCCGTCAACCGCTCCAAACCACCTAAACTACTGGATCTTGTGACTTAAATATTACAAGCAACATTGTTTTGCGACCAAATAGTAGAGAGGGTCACCATTGGCGCAAAGCCAGCCAATGCCCAATCCTCGCCTTCTGCGAACGCCGCTCGGACTACGGCAGGTACCGACGCCGGAGGTCTTCCGAAAATTCTGGCGTTCCTCTCCTTCCAAATCGACCAAGCAACCAGTAAGAGCAAAGAGTCGAACAGCGGCCGCGAAGCAGAGTCCACCCGCCGTCCCCCACCGTGACGGACATGCTCACGGAGGCCATGGCCGCGACCGCCTTCTCAGGCCTCGACGGCAGACGAGCCCAGCATTGTCGCGGCTCGGACCTGGCCAGCCACTCCCATCGCAGGCGCAAAGCAAAGCCGAAGAAGCGCAGATCAGCGACACCGAGGCCACCGAGATCAGTAGGCCGGCACACAATGGGCCACGCCACCCTGCATTTGCCACCTGAGCACGACTCGGCCCCCGCCCACAAGAAGGCCCTGCGTCGTTTGTCAATTTGTTTGATTGCCCGTTCGGACAAGCAGCAGGCGATGCTGAGGTGCACCGGGATCGCCGACAACGTGACCTTGGTTAACAGCACTCTCCCGGCGTTCGTGAGGTGGCCAGACTTTCAGGTTGGGATCCTTGACGCGATGGCGTCAATCAGTGGCTGCTCGACCGCCCGGTTTAGCCTTCTCATGGATAGTGGAATCCCCAGATACTTGCAAGGGAAAGGTGCAACCGTGCATGGGAATACCTGCTGGAACGCCACCACCGTCTGCTCATCACCGCAGATCGGAGTTGCCACGCACTTGTCGAAGTTGGTGACTAGGCCGGAGGCTCCCGCAAATAACTGCAGGATCTGGCTGAGGCAGTGCAGGTCATCAGGCAGTGGTGCCGTTAGAACGACCAGGTCGCGTCGACCATTCTCCGAGCCTTCTTGCGAATTAATCTTTTGTTCAGGACCTAGTCAGCCACTACATATAGTATTTCGTTCACCATTCCCTGCATTCTCCGATCAAACAAGCTAGCACGTGCACGCCGCACGCGCTAGCTGCAAGCCTGCATTATTAATTCCTCGCCCTACGCGATCAGCGAGGCGATCGTCTGCTCAATGTCCACGTGCCTGACGCTGCCGGCGACGGCGGCCGCGGCGTACAGCCGACCGAGGCTCAGCGAGCGGCGGCCTCGGCGCGCATCCCGGCGTTGGCGAGCAGGGCAAGGGCCAGGCGGCCGTGAGCGGCGTGCGCGCCGGCCGCCAGCTCGCGCCTCCTGCGCTCCAGGAGCGCCGCGGTGTTGCGGAGCTCGTCGAGGCGGCGCTGCTTCCGCGCGCGGGACCGCCGCGCGGACTCCCGGTTCGAGATCCTCCGCCGGAGGCGCCGCTCGTCGGCGGACGCCCCCCGCGCTGGGCTGTTGCAATTTGTGACATTTCGCTGTGGTTTTTGACGGTTCCGGTTTTGCTACGGTTTTCACCCTGTGAACAAGTTCTTTACAGTTTCGGTTAACGTATATAGAAAAAAATATGGCAGAAGCCTTACTCACTTTAATAATATATAATAAATAGGTACACACACACACACACACCACCACCGCGATCAAATTCAACAAATAATTAGGGTTTCAAATAATCTCTTTCAGCAATGGAACGCCATCACGAATCTGAGCACAGCAGGGAAATTCCTCTCCAGATCCTACAGGACATCATGCTGAGGCTGCCGATCAAGGACGTTGTCCGGTCATCCTGCGTCTGCAAGCTATGGCGCCGCATCGTCAGAGACCCCTCCTTCGGCAAGCTCCACGCCGCCGATCATGCCCTCGCACCCTCTGAGTCGGAGGTCTTGCTCGTCTCAGTAAACCGGGAGCCCGGCAGGCGCGACGAGGCCAGCTTCTTCAACCTTTCGTCCGGCGTGGCCATGTGCCATGTCGCCATCCCCAGCGGGTACAGCCTCGCCAACATCTGCAACGGCTTCCTCTGCTTCGCGCTCGACGACTACGATCAAGCGCCGGTGGTCGTGTGCAACCCCGTCACTGGCGAGACGCTGGAGCTTCCAAAGGCACCTCCGCTCTCCGTCTCCGAGGAGAACGACGGCGATGTCACAGTCACGCATCTGTCGCATCGCTTCGTCTTAGGGTTCAACCCGCCCACCCAGGAATACAAGATGTTCCGACTTTCCTTCCCACGGTACTACTAGCCGTGTACACCCTAGGTAGCCGCCGTGGCTGGCGCCAATACTCTTACCTCTCCCAGTTTTTCCCATTGCACACGTTACCGCCGCCGGTGCACATCGACGGCAATCTATACATTCCGGTGGAGACCGGCCATATATACACTGGGTTTAGTGCACCGGCTGGACGGGAACGCGCCGCACGAATGTTGGTACTCAATGAGGCGACCGAGACGCGTTGCATGTACCGTCTGCCGTACAACTACTGCCATCATGGTTATCACCAGTCATGGGAGATGCTGGCCGAGGGCTTTGAGCTGAACGGGCAGATGTGCCTCGCCGTGAATGTCTTTGATGAAGGTCCTCACCGCCAGCTGCAATTCTGGGTCATGAAGCCGCCGGGTGAGCTTGGGGGCAAGGACGACGACGACAAGCTGCATTGGGATCTACGCTATTGCTTCGACCTGGGTGGTGAGTCCTTCACCTTCAAAATCCCAAGGGGTGCCTGGCTTGACCACGACAAGATGTTGTGCTACCGGCATGGAAACTTCTGGTACAAGCATGACACTGGAGGATACTCATTGTCTTCGTCCAACGATGGTCTTCTGTTGTTTGACCAGAAATTAGAGCTCCCGCAGGCTCCATCAGCGTCTCCGTCTTCTTCTCACTCGGCTTCGTTACCGTATTGTCAATGGAACATCTGCGGGGGTTACCGACCCAGCTTGCTCTCCCCTCTCCCCTTTGCATTGCCACCGTCCCAAGACGAAAAGGGGAAGAAACGACTGTTCGAGCACACCTTGCTACGTGCTGTTAGACAATCTAGGGGCCCCAGGTGGGCAGGCCTGGCTCTGAGCCTAGGCGGCCGGAGCGACGGCCAAGGGCCCAAGCCATCGGAGGGCCCAAAAAATTTCATGTATATGTGTATAAGTATATGTTATATATGTATATTATATTGTATATACTTTGTTCAGCAGCAGGAAGGTCCATATCTACAAGCCTATGCGGTGGCTCCTTGCAGCGAGCGGCGCGGCGACTTGTCGACACTCTCCCCAAATTGCCGCATACAGGTAACACCTCACTACTTCTACGTTTGACCATGATCTGAATTTTGAATTTTTGATCTATCTATCTCGAATTTCTCATCTATTTATATACCATTTGTAACCATGTTAGTGATGTTTCTCTAAAATTCTATCCTGTTATTTACTTTCTGTCGCAATTTTAGGTCTAAGCGCTATGTGTTGTACTGACAAGGATGTCTTGGATAACATTGATCTCAACATTGCTCTCAATGATTTTGCATCCAGAAATACCAGAAGATATTTTTTCCAACAAGCCTTGAAGAATTATTTACTTATTTGAGGTAATCATAATAGCCATTTTATTTTTCTTTTAGTTTCTTCTATTGTATAAACATTGTGTTTTATGAACTATATATACATGCCCCTATCTACCTCATACTAGTACTAGTGTATGACTTCTCATGATCATAGAAGTGGGGAAAAATTTAGCCTAAAGGGCCCTTGCTTTCGTATTGCCCAAGGGCCCTAAAGAGCCGGCCCTGCAGGTGGGTCCGCAATGATAATTACTCAAAAGACTGTGTACCACTTCAAAGTGTAGATTGCAAACTATTGTCCTGGATTTTGCCGATAATTAGGTGTGAGGTTCGTTTCTCTCTTTGTTACAAACTATTGCCGAATTCATTTAGGACATTATCAGATTACCGTCGGCGCCCACGCACGGGCACGCCGCCGGTGCACACGCACGGGCACTCCGCCGGCGCCACACACGCCCGAGCACGTCGCCGCCCATCGCCCCATCCTGAGAAGCCCATTCCTGCTGCGAAACTGTACGACATCGAAGCTGCGGCGTTGCGGGAGCGTGACTGCGGGTCCACCGTTCGCGGGCTCGGCATCTGGGCACCGGCAAGAGCCAAGCGGCAAGCGACGAGCCAGCGACCACAACGACGGCGAGTCGCGTTCCATCGTCTGTCGGGACGGCGTCCTGCCATGTTCCCGTTCCGCGAATCGGAACGAAGTTTCCGGAACAGGAACGTGGGGCACGTTCCCGTACCTCGGCTGCTAAGCCCACCAAGGAATACAAGATGTTCCAGAATCCGGATTTCCTTCCCACGATACTATCTCACGGCGGCGGCCGATGAATTTCGCAGCCTGGCGGCCTGCTAACGGCCCAGTAGCCCACTCCTTTCCTATCCTAAGCCTAACGCCCTAACTCCATCCCACCCACCCGGCCACCCCTCCCTCGCGGCCTCGTGCAGTCGCGTCGCGTCGCGCCGACCGCGACCGCGAGTCCGCCCATCCTCCGCAACTCCTCCCTCGGCTCCCTCTCCCTGCCTCACTCCATCGTGGAAGGTGGCGGCGCTCCCGCTCGGCTCCATGCCCCCCGCGCACCCGGCCTCCTACACGTCTCCACCGCGCAGGCACGGCGGCGTTGACCTCCACCTCCTCCACGCTCCATCCCGCCCCCTACGGCCAGATCTCCGGCGAGCGCGGCATCCTCGAGCTCACTGTCCGCAGATCCGTTGCCGAGTGCCTTGGGGCGAGCTGCTAGCGTGCCGGCGGGACGGCCGCCGCCATGTCCCGCGGTGGCTGCGCCCCCACCCCCCTCCCCCCCTCTCTCTGTGTGTGCTGGCATTTGGTGGGCCTCGGGCCGGCCTGTCCTGCTAAAAACGCCGTGCTCATTGGGCTAGCCCAGCTCGAAAAGTGGCCCAACAGCCGTGCTTGGTCCGTCGGCCAGGTACGAAGCCTAGAGCGACATGGCCCGGTGGCATGCCAGGCTCTGCCGTGCCGGGCTGGCCCATTGCCCATCTATATGCTAGTGGAGACCGGCCATATACACCCTGGGGTGAATCCACCGGCTGGACGAGGGGACGCGCCGCACAAATGTTGGTACTCAATGTGGCGACTGAGGCGCGCTGCACGTACCACATCCCATACAACTACGATGATGGTTATAGCCCACACTGGGAGCAGACGCTGTCCAACGGATTTGAGCTGAACGGGCAGACATGCCTTGCTGTGAACATCATTTACCCTCGCCGCAAGCTCCAGTTCTGGGTCATGACGCCACCAAGTGAGCTTGAGGACAAGGATGTAAGGAATAGGTGCTCTTGTGATTTATTTCATCACATTTTCAATCTTATCTTTGTGTCTCAAGACAAAATTTAAGAACTAATCTTCACATACAACTTGTCACCAATGTGATCAAGAAAGTTGTTGTGGCCTTTGTCACATTAAAAGCATGGCCTGAGTGTCTATACATATTTGGTCTAACCGCCTAACTTAAAACACTTTTTTATTTTTGTTGAACCTCTTTTGTTACTGACATGTAGGTCATCACCACTATAAATATATTTTACCCTTCCAAACTAACCATCCTATAAAATATATTTTCTTTGTTGTATGCACGTTTTTTACAATCCCAAAATAAAATAGTTTACATTAGTTAGTAGCCCTCACAAAAATAAGGCTTCGTCAGTTATTGGCCTGTGACAGTCAGTGGCCTTCGTTAGTCATTGGCTTTCATCAGTCAGTGGCCTTTGTCAGACAGTGGCCTTCATCGGTCAGTGGTCTACATCTATATTTGATTATCATCAGTCAACAGGCTTTGACAATTATTAGCCTTCATCAGTCAGTGCCCTTCATGAAGTCAATGGCCTACATCAATAATTGATTATCTTAAGTCAACAGCCTTCGATAGTCATCGACCTTAGTCAATCAGTGCCCTTCACCTATAATTGGTTATCCTCCGTCAACAACCTTCGTCACTTATTCTCCTTCGTAGTCAGCAGCCTTTATCAGTCAGTAGCCTTCGTCAGTTATTTGCCTTCATTAGTAGGTGGCCTTCATAAATCAGTGGCCTTCATCTATCAGTGACCTACATTTATAATTGATTATCATCAGTCAGCAGCCTTCGATAGTCACTGGCCTTCGTCAGTCAGCGACCTTTGTCAGTCATTGGCCTTCATCAGTCAGCGGCCTTCGTCAATCATTGGCCTTCGTCGGTCAGCGGCCTTCGTCAGTCATTGGCCTTCGTCATCCGTCAGACCTCACCAACAATCTGACGCCATCAACAATTTACATTCGACAGCCACCCAACCTTCGAACCCTCTAACGCTAACATTTTTCCTCTTTTTTTTCAGGTTGTATTGTTTATTTTTTTAGGTTTCTATAATATGCTTCAACCCAATGTTATTTGAGCTAACCTTTGCATGAAACTAACCATGCAAGTTCCTAATTGACGGCCTTTGTTAGCCATTTAAAACTATAACCCTCTTATTCGAGGGCATTATTCCTTATGTGCAACACTTATATCTTGTTTAAGCATAACTATCATTTTTGCAGGGTTTATGATATGTTTACCCCTTTAATATTTTCATACAAGTGCATTCACTTACATCATCACATACATGCATGCATTACATAAATGCATTGCACCACGGTAACCTGACAAAGACTTGTCCGCAATCAGGCATCGGGGCCGTCACTCTCAAAAGCTTTAAAAAGCTTGAGACTCAAAAGCTTCAAAAAGCTTGTCCTGAAAAAGCCATGTCTGTAATAATCAGGCATCAGGACCTTTGATCTTTCAAAAGCTTCAAAAAAACTTAACCCCTCATCATATTATAATTACTAACCATGTTTCGCAGCAAGTAGACAACAATTGTCTTTTTAGTGTCAAAAGACTTGCTAGCAAGTCGATATTCGACGAAGCTACAACGCTCAACCTAAGTCCCTGAAAAATGCACCTTATTAACTCAGGTGCATTTTCACACGACTTCTCTGTCTTTCGACAAAAAGGAACTTCACCGACACCATCGACATCTACACCAACATCGCCTTCACCAAGCTCTTCGGCATAAGGGGCTTCACCACCATCTTCAGTGCTTCACCAACATCGCCTCCGCCAAAATACATTTGTAGGAGGACCTTGGCCAGCACCTTCGGAAAACTAACCAACTCGCCTCCGTCAACACATCGACACTAGGGGCTTCGCCGACACCTTCGGCATCTACACCAACATCGTCTCCTCCAAAGAATATTTTGTAGGAGGGCCTCCACAAACATCTTCAGCAAACCACAATGACATGCCTCCCCCAACACTTCAGCAGGGGAGGCCTCACCAACATCTTCAATGAGCCTTTACGACTCGCCCACTCCGCCAACACTTCGGCAAGATGGGCTTCGTCGTCATCTTCACCCACTACTACGGCTCAAGAGCCTTCATCCATACCTCCAACATCAACACCTATGACCAGTTGCCACCATCGCCAAACTCGAGGGGCTACGTCAACTCCTTCAGCACAAAGGCCTACCACACCCTTCGTCAACCACTTTGGCCTGAGGGCCTCACCGACTTCGATCTAGACATCTACTTCCACTGCTGCGATTATGTCGACTACACCAAACATGGCTAAGGATTCGGTCATGAGCGTTCCACTACTACGACTACGCCGACTACATGAACCATGGCTAAGGATTCGGTCACGAGTGTGAGCCAAGAGGGGCTAGGGAGCACACCTAATGTAACATCCTCGGTGTTACACCGTAAATCATTTACTAAAATATGTCATGAGCATCATGTTTATGTGTTAATGCATGTGATAAAGTGTGTAGATCAATTTATGTAACTCGAAACGATCAACTAAAATTGCGAAACGAAAGTTGATTCGATAGTCATGTTATATCACTTAAGGTTGAAAACCAATTTTTATTAAGCAAAAATGCTATAGAACATATATGGGTCACCTTAATAAAGTTTGAAGTACAAACTTTGTAGATGACAGTGTAATACTTGTGTCGGTGTTTTGAGTAAACACCAACAAGTAAATTTGTGTTATTGTGCGTCTGGCCCAGATGGTATGCTAAAAAGACACAAGGTTTATACTGGTTCATGGCTGCTGCTCATGTTATTAGCACCGAAAAGTTTATAGTACGGGTTACAAACGGGCGAGAGAGGGATGGGTCCCAAGTCTCTAATAGAAAGGTCAAATGGGTGCTGAGAGCTTGGTTGCTGCTCAGCTATGTGGCATGAGATGTGATATGATCAATCGATCCCCTTAGTGGGGTTCCCTGCCTTTCCTTTTATAGGCTAAGGGAGAGCAGGGATTACAAATGGGAGAAAAACCAGAGGCAAAGGAGGTCCTTCAAAGATGCTGGGTCTTCCTTTTCCTCTGTGCGGGCCCCGCTAACATGGCAGGCGGTGCCAGAGATAGCTCTACGCTGGGCGTCTGTCCACTGATGATGCCATGTCCTGACATTGTCAGCAAGTTGTCACGTCCCATCCCACCCCGGTGGGCGGCGCGGCAGACCAGGGTGCTAATCCACGGCCATATAGGGAGCAGATGGCGTAATGACCACACGTTCGTTACTGTAGGTGATGTGAAATTCTTCCTGGACCATAGTGGTTGTAGTGAGCTTCCGTCAAGATCCACGCCTAAGGGCAAATGGCGGCGCCCACAACACTGTAAGACAAATGTCGACGCCTACAATACCATTTGGACATGCCTAGAAGATCTCAAAGCACCCTTCTTGTCATATCCTGATGGTACTTTCCTGTAGGCGTGCAGGGTATGGTCCTCGGTATTGCGGTTGACTTGAGTGTCCTGCCTTATCTGCGTGCGTCGTTAGGAAGGAGTCACGGGCAGATGTCGGATGAGGCAGAGCCAACCCTCTGGGGTCGGGCAAAGCGGAGCCAGTCCTCAAATGTCGGGCGAGGCGGAGCCAGCCCTCCAACGTCGGGCGAGGTGAAGCCAGCCCTCAGACATCGGGCGAGGCGGAGCCATCCTTTAGACGTCGGGCGAGGCGGACCCAACCCTCGGGGGTCGGACGATCGGACGAAATGGAGCTTGCAGCCTTGGTGGTTTAGACGAGGCGGGGCCTACTAGGAAATGTAGTCGCATTCTTGATCGCTCTGAGGCGTTCGAGTAGAATCATCTAGGGGATCTTTTGACTTGCCAGTGGGTGCGCACGAGCGCACCCGGTGGGTGTAGCCCTCGAGCCTGTGGAGGAGTAGAATACTCCTTCGAAGGTTTTTTTGACTTGCCAGCAGGTGCGCACAAGCGCACCGGGTGGGTGTAGCCCCCTAGCCTGTGGAGGAGTAGAATACTCCTGTCGGTGTTTTGGACCGGGGGGTCCTCAACCAACCAGTAAATGTGAACTGCGTGCCTCTAATCCCGGATGGTGATGCAAAGAAACACAAGGTTTATACTGGTTCAAGCAATCGGTGCCCTACGTCTAGTCTAGGAGATCGATCTTGTATTCTTTGCACTGAAGTGCTTGTAGTAGGGGGTTACAAGCTGGGTGAGAGAGGGAGCTAGTCCCAGGTCTCGACGTGAAGTGGTGCGGGCTGCTTGAGTCGTTGCTCTCAGGCAGCGTGGGAGCGTGCGTGAATTGTTTTGCGCGTGAGGGACGGCGTGGTTTCGATCCATAGAAACGGCCCTGGCTGCTTCCTTTCATAGTCACAAGGAGGGAGCCATGAGTACATGAGAGAGCTACACGTGGAGCCTTAGCGAGGAAGGAAGATCCAGTACTGTGGCCTATTCCTGTAGCAGCATAGTGTCGGGAATGGCAATTGGTACTTGATCACTGGTGCGTCACGCCGGCCATGCCTGAGGCTGTTGAAGTCGTAGGGGTCCTCGTTGACGTTTAGTCAGCATGGCCTCCTCTGTAGGTGACATGCCGTGCCTTGTGAATTTTTGACTTGGTGGTTCGCCAAGGCCTGGCAGGTGTTTGTGGCCGGCCGCGCCGAGGCCTGATTTGCCGAGGCCTGGGAGGTGACCTGAGTACGATGCGGCGGTCTCGGTGGTTAGCGTCGTACCCGGTTTAGGTGGAAAAGCGCAGGGCGTGTGTCCGCAAAGCACGGTAGTCCTTGCACCGTCAGTGGGGAATGGTAAAAAAGGAGATTTGACTGTCGTCCCATCGCCCCTGTTGCTATGCCCTGCCAATCATGGCTGACGTAGGCACAACCAGGGGTACTTACACGGATGGGACGACCCGCCAGAGGGGCAGTTGAGGCGGAGACGACAAGGATGCGGGACGAGCCCAGCCTCGGCCGAGGCGGAGAAGGAATAGTACGTCTAAGACCCTGCCGGGGGTCTCGGACGAGGCGTAGAACGAGCAGTTGGGCTCTCCTACGGTTTCTGAGACTACAGGGACAAGGACTTGACCTTCCATGCTGCTTTGTCCTTGGCATAGGGGTTAGGTAGCACAGTGATGAGCATAGTGGCAGGTAACCCCTGTTGCGCCTGGTCCCCTGTCCCATCGGCTTCTGCCCGTACTGTACCTGAGTGCGCCTGACATTTGCGAGAGTAGTTGGGCACATTAATCTAGACGTGTCGTTTTGTCAGAGGAGTTTGGTCGGGACGGCGGTTACGAGTATGTTTGCCGAGCCTGGCCTCGAGCGAATCGGAGAATTGGCATCCCATCCGAGACCTTTTGGGGCGAGGCCTCGGCGAGAGGGTCTCAGCGAGAGGGCCTTGGCGGGGCGCTTTTGGCCTTTCGTATGAGGCCTCGGCGCAAGGCCTCAAGCAAATCGGAGAATTCCGCAGAGACCTGGCGGTAGTCTTTTGGCTTTGATTTTTGCAAGGCCTAAGCAACATTTTTGGTTCTTACTTAGGGTACCCCTTCTTGTGGTATCCGACAGTAGCCCCTGAGCCTCGGGAGGAGTGCGGGCACTCTCCTGAGGTTTTGACGAGACTTGGTTCGCAACAGCTCCTATCGGGGTCATGTTTTGTACTTGGTGGTTCCGGTGGGTGCGCGCGAGCACACCCGCCGGGTGTAGCCCCCGAGGTCCTGGAGGAGTGGGTTTACTCCTCCAGGGGCTCTTTTTTTCTGTTTGAGCAAGGAGTTTTATCATGCTTGCTAGGCCCGTGAATGCGAGTTCGGGTCGCTGGGTCTCGGCAAACTTGCAGGAAGAGCCTCCTAGCCTCTGCCCAGAGCGAGAGGGCCGTCAGGTGCTCTCCTGGCTTTTTATACACCTCTCGCACGTGAGGGTTTGTTTGCTGAGACCCCCTCGGGTGCGAGCCTAGGTCGCGGGGCCTCAGCATATCTACAGGAAGAGCTCCCTAGCCTCTGCCCTGAGCAAGAGGGCCGTCAAGAGTACCCCTAGCTTTTTGTACGACCCTCGCGCAACCTTTTCGTTCAGAAGGAGGGGTTTGCTTGCCGAGCCCCCTCGAGTGCGAACCTGGGTCGCAGGGTCTCGGCAAAGTTGTAGGGAGAGCCCCTTAGCCTCTATGGGGAGGTCTGTCAGGGGTTCCCCCTAGCTTTTTTATACGACCCTCGCGCTTCCTTTTCGTTCGGAAGGAGGGGTGGAATATGCCAGGCTACCCTCGGTGGGCGCGAGCGGTGACACTTCCGGTGAGCTGCTATCGGGTAAGTCCGAGTGGAGGCCCGTGCCCCATTTGATAAGGGTCGACTAGCGGTCCAGAGACACACTCCAAAAGTACCAGAGGGCTTCTCTATTAGGTCCCAGGGCCGTTCGATTGGCCCCGGGGGCTCGGCGCCTCCCTACGGTGGGATCCCATTCCGAGAACTCCCTGCTAGGTCTCGGACACGACTTAGGGCATCCCGAGCGATCGCTTGCTCAGGCCACGGCCATGTACGGGCTCGCCCATAGTTGTTCCTGACTCTGTTGTCCTGGGGCGGCTGTCGAAACCCTCGGTGGTCCAGCCTTCGAACCCTTGGACCGTAACGGGCTCGGCGCCCTTTTTGTTGTTTTTTTCCGAATGTATGAGTGCGGGCTTGGGTTGCTTGTCCTTGTCTTGGGTGCAAAAGGAGCCCCCGAGCCTCTGCACGAAGCGAGAGGGCGGTCAGGGGTCCCCCTGACTTTTTTGTTCAGCCCTCGCGCATCCTTTTTGTTTGGACGGGGGGGGGGGGTTGTTTGCCGAGCCCACTCGTGTGCGAACCTAGGTCGCTATGTCTCGGCAAACCTACAGGAAGAGCCCCTAGCCTCTGCATGGAGCGAGAGGGCCATCAGGTGCTCTCCTGGCTTTTTATACGCCTCTCGCGCGTGAGGGTTTGTTGGTTGAGACCCCCTCGGGTGCGAGCCTGGGTCGTGAGGCCTCAGCATATCTGCAGGAAGAGCTCCCTAGCCTCTGCCCGGAGCAAGAGAGCCGTCAGGAGTACCCCTAGCTTTTTGTACGACCCTCGCGCAACCTTTTCGTTCGGAAGGAGGGGTTTGTTTGCCGAGCCCCCTCGAGTGCGAACCTGGGTCGCTGGGTCTCGGCAAAGTTGTAGGGAGAGCCCCTTAGCCTCTGCCGGGAGGTTCATCAGGGGTTCCCCCTGGCTTTTTTATACGACCCTCGCGCCTCTTTTTCGTTCGGAAGGAGGGGTGGAATATGCCAGGCTACCCTTGGTGGGCGCGAGCGGTGACACTTCTGGGGAGCTGCTATCGGGTAAGTCCAAGTAGAGGCCCATGCCCCATTCGATAAGGGTCGGCTAGCGGTCCGGAGACACACTCCAAAAGTACCAGAGGGCTTCTCTATTGGGTCCCAGGGCCGTTCGATTGGCCCCAGGGGCTCGGAGCCTCCCTACGGTGGGATCCCATTCAGAGAACTCCCTACTGGTCTCGAATGCGACTTTGGGCGTCCCAAGCGTTTCGCTTGCTTGGGTCTCGGCCATGTACGAGCTCGCCCACAGTCGCCCCTGACTCTGTTGCCCTGGGGCGGCTGTCGAAACCCTCAGGGGCCTAGACTTCGAACCCCTGGACCGTAATGGGCTCGGCGCCCGGTTCCTTCACCTGAAAGGAATAGGGTGGGGGGATATTTCCCCCATCGGTTCGACAATGGCCGACGCGCCTTTTTAGGCAATTTCCTGGGGGAGGCGGAACGACGCCTGCTGCTGCAGCGGTCGGATGTGATGTGGCGTCAGCGGATGGGACGTAACTGTTCCCATGATTAATGAGGAAAAGGTGGGCACACGGGCGGTAAAATCGGATCAGGGTTAACCGCGCCGGATCTGAGGGAAACTTCCCCGATTTCGTCGCCCGTCCGTTTCGCCCTCACCCTGCATAAATACGCAATGAGCCTCGCTCATCCCCTCCTTACCTTGCTCGTATTAGCTTTGCCATCTTTGAGCCATTGCCAGAGCAGAGAGCCCCGGGAGGGAGAAAGGAAGGAGGCGAGGCAGAGAGAGAGAGAGAGAGACTCACCGTCGTAGTCGAGCCCTCCACCACACTCATGGCCGGCGACATTGTTGTCATCGAGGCAGACCCTTGGGATCCATCCGACGTCACCGTGGAGATGTTTCAGTCGCTCGTCGATGGCGGGCTCCTTCGCCCGGTGACTGACCCCAACAGGCCAGAGTGGATCGCTCCGTTGGGCGAGCCAGAGCCGAGGCCTCACGATGGTTACATCGTGAGCTTCATGTCCTTTCACTAGCATAGCCTCGGCGTTCCTACAGACCAATTCATGCGGGCGCTCTCGCACTACTATGGCGTGGAGCTTCACAACTTCAACCCCAATTCTATCGCGCAGGCGGCTATCTTCGTCGCTGTCTGCGAGGGGTATCTGGGGATTGCTCCCCACTGGGAGTTGTGGCTCCATCTCTTCCGGGCGGGGCATACCACCAAGCCGGCAGGCACGTCGGGCACGAGGAAGGCGGTGAGGGCCGGCGGCTGCACTCTCCAAGTGCGCCAGGATCGTCAGCACCTCTACATCCCGGCCCAGCTCGCGTCATCCAACCGTCGATGGTACACAAGCTGGTTCTACCTTCGCAACGACAACGGCGGACTTCCCCCCTACACTGGGCGGATTGTGGGGAGCAGCCTGGAGCGGTGGAAGTATGGCGTCCCGAGGGAGGATCAGCCCAAGCTGCAGCCGCTCCTGGAGGGGCTGCAGAGGTTGTGGGACCGCCACCTTACTATGGTTGTGGTCGTGGCCGCCTTCCACAGCCGGAGGGTGCTGCCACTGATGGCTCGGCGGCAGCGCTTGTTCGAGATGAGGCCGGACGATTAGATCACGGGCATCCGGCTGTCTGCCTCTGCCCTCTGATGAGGAAATTCTTCGCCGGGTGAGGGAGGCGGTGGACGCAAAGCTGCGGAGCGGTGGTCTGACCACCCTCGTGATGCGTCCGTCGCAGGGGTACCTCTCGCTGGTAAGTCGCGCGCCGCTGCAGCCCCCGAGCTCTCTCCGTTTCTCATTATTTCTCGTTCCCTTATGCGCATTCGCCGTTTCTGTAGGGGATGAGGGACATGTGAGCCTCCCCGCCGCCCGTTCCCGAGGACGCGAGGTGGCGGGCGATCAACCGGGCGCACGCCGAGGCGCAGAAAAAATGGAAGGACGCCAAGGCGACCAAGCGTACGAAGCAGATTCTTGCGCGCACGAAGCTAGATGAGCGTCGTCGGTAGCAAAGGAGGGATGACCTTCCGCTAGAGGAGTCCCCATCGCCGTCACTATCGACGGATGCCTTAGACAAAGATGACGAGGGCGAGAGGTGGCGGGATCCCCTAGACCATCTTCCTGATGTTGAGGAGATGGCGCCTGGGGCGTTGGCAAGTAGCCCGGCGCTCCCAGGAGGAGGAGGAGGAGCTGCCTCGGGGTCGGCGATTGCCGCCCCGGGGTTGAGGCCGACACGCCCGAGGAGCGGGCATTGGGCAAGCGTGCCGTCAGCCCGGTGGGCTCGACGGCAGCGGTGGTGCAAGTGGCGGCGGAGCCGACGCAACTGCTCTCGCAGAGCACCGAGGGGGCGCCGGGGTTCGTCGAGGACCGGCCGGCGCCGATGGATACGGCGGTCGTGCTTCAGCCACCACCGCCGCCTTTGCAGACGAGGGTCATCGTCGTGCCAAAGCGGTTGCTGCCCTGGTCGAGGTAAGCGTACTTTAGGTGGCGCCGCAGCGTTTTTTGTTCGTTCCTTCATCTCGTGCTGACCCTGTAAGTATTATGTTTTTAGCCGGAAGCGACATGCGGAGGTGCCTTCCTTGGCGCCGCTTAAGGCACTCAAGGTGACCCCTGGCTCCACCGCCCATTGGGTGGCGGGGGCACAAGCCGCCCTACGACGTGGCGTGGCGTCGGCGAGAGCCGGCCTGATGGAGTCGGTCTCCCAAGGAGGGGCTGTCGAGGCTACCCCGACACCGATGGGAGAGGCGCCTCCGTCCCACGAAGGCGAGGGCCATGAGGCGGATGCGGTCGGGGAGTCCTCGGTTGCCGAGGTCGAGGCCCGTAGGGTCTCTGAGGCCGAGGCAACCGACGAGGCCGCATCAGCGGAGGTTGAAGCCCCCGTGCCCATCGAGGCCATGATGGCGGGGGCCGAAGCCCATGGGACCACCGAGGCCTAGGAAGTGGAGATGAAGGCGGCGGAAGCCTCGGTGGCACCCCTGGTTCAAGGCCTGCCGCTGCTGCCGGGGAGCGCCCGGGAGGTAGAGGTCCTTCCGATCTCCTCCAATGATGTTTGCTGGGCGCGGGAGATGGCCGACGGTGAGGTGGCCGGTGCCGTGGAACAGCCGGTTCCGACCCCGGGCGAGGGAAGCTCGGCCCTTGCGCGGGTACGACCCGAGCCCCGCGGGTGGGACCACCCACGTGTGGTGTGGCAGAGCCGGGATGACCCTGAGGCGGAGCCTCTATTTGCCCTCGAGGACGCGGCCGAGGGCGGGCGCTGGGACACGTTCGGGCAAGACCTCCGGTCAAGGGAGCGGCCACTTGACGGCTGTCCTGTGGTGGCCGACGATCTGCCCGGAGTCGCCCAGGTTCACACTTTCTTTCCTCACGCGGTGGTCTTCTTCCGAGTTTTCTTTGTAGGGATTGACCCCTGTTCTGTTTCCCCCAGGAGCTCGAGACTCGGTCCCTCGGGAAGTCGGTCTTTCTCCGGGGGGAGAGGGACGTCTGGGACCAGCTTCAGCGGCAAAAGGGGCTTCTTGCCGGCGCCAACGAGCTCCTATCGGCACGGAGCACGGAGGTGGAGGACCTCCGCCTTCGTTGTGCCGATGCGATGGTCGAGGCGGTTATGGCCCGGGAGCGGGTCGCCCCTCTGGCGGCGCGGGTCAAGGAGTTGGAGGAGGAGCTAATCCGCGTGGCCGGTGAGCGAGACGCCTTCAGGTCCAAGGCTGTAGAAGCCATGACCTTGAGCAAGGTCCTTGCTGGGCAGCTGGGGGTGGAGCAAAGTGCGCACCAGCTGACGAAAGGCACCTTGGATGAGGCCCTTTTGGTGGCTGAGGCCTCCCGGACCGAGGCTGTGATCTAGAGGGGAAATGCCAAAGGTGAGTCTTGTTCCCTTTATTTAATTCGTTTTTCTCATGTTCGGCCCCTAACTCCTTGGCGCGATACAGGGCTAGAGGGTGAGGCTTCTAGGGCAGCCAAGGCTGCTCGGGTCGAGGCTCTGCACCTGAAGGAGTTAGCCGAGGCGTCTCAGGTCGAGGCCCAGTGTTGGAAGGAGAAAGCCGAGGCCTCTCAGGTCGAGGCCCGACGCTGGGGGCAGAAGGCCATGGGTGAGTTCCGTAGACTTTTTGCCCTTGCTCTGGCTTGTACTTTTTTGCGCTCAACCTTGTTCTGTTGCGTTTGGCGCAGAGCTAGAGAAAGAGGTCACCCAGGCAGCCGAGGCCTCCGCCGCAGTGCAGGCGATGCTTGAAACCGAGATCGGGGAGCATGATGCGCTGAAGAGCGCCGCCCGTACTGCCTGTGAGGCCCTAGAAGTTGAGGGGGTCCAGTCAGGAAGCTCTCTCGGGAGCCGCCTGGTTGCGTTGAGCGGCCGGATGCGTGAGCGACTCCGAGGGGCGCTGCATACGGGCGTCAAGCGCTCACTGGCCATCATCGCCTCGCACTACATCGGCGTTGACCTCCAAGCCATCAGCGATGGCTACGTCCTACCCGATGATGACGAGGAGGCCGACGAGGCAGTGATGAAGCTGATGGAAGCGGCAGAGGGTCCCGGTGCGGCGCTGGCTGGGTTGTTCGAAGAGGAGGTTGTCCCTCCTCCGCCGTCCGCCAATGCTGGAGACCCTACGCCATGACCTGGGCCCAAGAGGCCGTGTAATTAGATTAGGGATTATGTTGCCCTATCATAACATTGGCGGCTGTTGAGGCCTTTTTAAAGTGATCGTGCGCCGATGCTTTTTCAATCATTTTTCCTTATTGTATTTCCGAGCCTCTGCCCTCTGTCTTGTTTCTGAACGTATCTCTTGTGAAAAACTTCCTCGGAGCCTAAGTTGCCCCTTGGGCAGAAGGTGGTGAGGGAGTGCCGTAGCCTGGAGGCGTAGGCCATCTCGCAACTCAGCCGGCCTTCTGACCTTGAGATAGTCTTTTGGTCCTTAGGTTCTTTCACAATCGATTTGTCAGAACACGCTAGAGAGTTCGGCGTAGGATTTTTTTTCGAAAAACGATGTAAGAACGGTGTGTGGGACTTAGGGGGGGGGAGTCCCCCCTTCTAGCCCCCTGAGGGAGGCTCGGTTCTACAGAGACAGAGCAGAGCCTTCCTTGTGGTGTTATCGTAATGCCGAGCCCCGCGATGGGCTCGGCGGGTTTCTAGAAAATTTAGAACAACTAAAGAACGCCTCTTAATTGTATTTCGAGAAACAGTTTGTACAATGCTTGGAAATTCTAAGGGTAGAAACGACGTAGCCGTTCTATGTTCCAAGCGTTGGTGAAGATTTCGCCTTTCTCGTTGGCCAGCTTATAGGTCCCGGGTTTTAGTACTTGGGCGATGATGTACGGTCCTTCCCATGGCGGGGTCAGCTTGTGGCGGCCCTTGTCGCTCTGCCTCAATCTCAGCACCAGGTCACCCACCTTTAGGTCTCGGCTTCGTATGTGCTGGGCTTGATAGTGTCGTAGGGCTTGTTGGTACTTGGCTGAATGTAGCAGCGCAACGTCTCGGGCTTCCTCCAGTTGGTCGAGAGCGTCCTCGCGGGTAGTGCGGTTGCTTTGCTCGTTGTAAGCCTACAACCTTGGGGAGCCGTACTCCAAGTTAGTGGGGAGGATGGCCTCGGCTCCATAGACCAGGAAGAACGGTGTGAACCCCGTGGCTCGGCTTGGTGTATTCCTTAGGCTCCAGATGGCCGACGGGAGTTCGACCAGCCATTTCTTGCCGAATTTCTTCAGCCGGCTGTATATCCTTGGCTTGAGGCCCTGAAGAATCATGCCGTTGGCACGTTCTACTTGGTCGTTCGTCCTATGGTGTCCTATGGCTGACCAGACCACGCAGATGTGGTGGTCATCACAGAACATTAGAAATTTATGTCCGGTGAATTGTGTCCCATTGTCGGTGATGATGGTGTTTGGAACTCCGAACCTGTGGATGATGTCCGTGAAGAACAATACTGCTTGCTCGGATTTGATTTGAGTGATCGGTCGAGCCTCGATCCACTTGGAGAACTTGTCAATAGCTACCAACAAGTGGGTATAGCCCCCGGGGGCTTTCTGCAGAGGCCCAACCATGTCCAGTCCTCATACGGCGAACGGCCATGTGATGGGGATGGTTTGGAGGGCTTAAGCCAGGAGGTGTGTCTGTCGCACATAGTACTGACATCCTTCGCAGGAGCATACCAGCTTGGTGGCGTCGGCAACCGCCGTTGGCCAGTAGAACCCTTGGCGGAAAGCATTTCCGACGAGCATCCGAGGCGCAGCATGGTGTCCGCAGGCTCCTACGTGCAAGTCCCAAAGCAGGGCTTGGCCTTCCCCAGTGGTGATGCATCGTTGGAGGATGCCAGATGGGCTTCCTTTGTACAACTCGCCGTTGTTGACGACGTAAGTTTTGGCTCATCGCGCCAGCCATTGGGCCTCGGTTCTATCTGCAGGAAGCACTCCTCGATTGAGGCGATCAAGGAGGGGGACTCGCCAGTCCGCCCCTCGGTCGGCCTCGGGAGGCCCTACATCGACTTCTATGGTCTCGGGCTCGGCCGCCGGGGTCTCGGTAACAGAGGGGGCCTTGGGCCCTGTGGGTGGCTCGGCCAGTGGGCCTTCTTGTGTTGCCGAGACATAGTCCACCGAGGGCTTGTGCAGGCCTCTGGCGAATATGTTCGGGGGGACCGAGGCCCGTGCTGATGCCATCTTTGCCAGTTCGTCCACGGCCTCGTTGAACTTCTGCGCAACGTGGTTGAGTTCGAGACCATCAAATTTATCTTCAAGGCGATGTACCAGTTTGCAGTACGCCTCTATTTTGGGGTCATGACAATTCGAGTCCTTCATGACTTGGTCGATGACGAGCTATGAATCGCCCCGCACGTCGAGACACCGCACTCCAAGCTCGATAGCGATCTGCAAGCCGTTGATGAGAGCTTCGTACTCGGCTGCGTTGTTGGAGGCGGCGAAGTGGAGCCGAATTATGTAACACACATGTACTCTGAGGGGGGAGATGAAAAGCAGGCCCGCGCCTGCCCCGGTCTTCATTAGAGACCCGTCAAAGTACATGGTCCAGCATTCTGATTGGATTTGAGCAGGTGGCAGCTGGGTGTCGGTCCACTCAGCCTCAAAATTGACTAAGACCTGGGATTTAATTGCTTTCTAAGGCGCAAAAGATAGGGCCTCCCCCATGAGTTCGACAGCCCACTTGGCTATTCTACCCGAGGCCTCCTGATTCTGGATTATCTCCCCCAGAGGGAAGGATGACACCACGGTCACCGGGTGGGATTGGAAGTAGTTACGTAGCTTGCGCCGAGCCAAGACTATGGCGAAGACTAGCTTCTGGATATGGGGGTAGCGTGTCTTAGTTTTGGAGAGTACTTCACTAATGAAGTAAACGGGTCATTGGACAGATAGAGCATGCCCCTCCTCTTGCCTCTCGACTACTACTGCTGCGCTGACCACCTGGGTTGTTGCGGCGACGTAGAGCAAGAGGGACTCACCCTCGGTTGGCGGTACCAGTGTGGCAGAACCTCCTAAATTATAGGGCCCACATGCACCTGTCACTGTCCAACGACCTTTGACATCTATGCATATGTTCCCGGTAACTTAAGAAGACTGTCGGGTGTCCTCGGGGAACCCCGAATCATCCACGATTTCTGAGCATGATCACATTACAGAGTTATTGCAGTATTACAATAGTTTATTCAAATAGATACATCAGAGTAAAAGTAGCGGAAGACTTACAATAACATAGTTTACAAACCATTTGTTTCAAACCATACAACTAAGTTCGATAATAAAACAAACCAAAGTAGTGGAGTGGCATTATAATATATTACAAAACACACAACATAAGCTACCCTGCCCAAGGGCCACACATTTAATTATCGTCATCGCACTGAACAACAGTCATGCAGCATGATCCAAAACAGATCTGCTCATGAGCCTCACCTGCAACAAGGCTCAACGAACCCTGAGTACAAAAGTACTCAACAAGACTTAACCGAAATAAGAATTTAAAAGAACACAGGCATGCAGGCTCATGGGATTCAAGGTATGGCTTTAGCAATAATCAAGGTTCTTTTTGCGTAAAAGCGTTTTTAACAAAATTCTTTATATCAACGTTTAAAACTTCATAAAGATCATATACAAAGCTGACACGATCCGTATTGAGATCATGAAACTTCATAACCAACACCTTCTCAAACCATCCTCAAGTTCCAGTTATTAATACTACGATGATGAACAGTGAGTTGAGTCTCCATAACCGAGGAGCAACGACGATTCAAACCGATTATAACCCAGCTGAGAATTCCATACCACATGACATATGTAGGTCCCCGACCTACATATACCAACCTACCCTCGGATCCTCTAAAACAAGAACGGGTCCGCGCCACCCGAGAATACAGTACTCCACCAATCCAGCCCATTGCCACATGGGTACACGCTATTCCCGCCATCTCTCCACTCCTAGTGCGCGAGTAGCCATTCTCATAATAGAATAACCAAGCTAAGGCTTACCGAAGTATGTGGTTAGTACTACAAAGTCTCACCTCATGCAATTCAACAACGGACGGACCTTAATCGACACAGGCGGAAAGAACCTGCTCACAAGACCTCCATGTCTTGTGGCTCACACACACCGAATCCGCCCGGTCTAGATTTATTACTCCACATTCCCATATCACATGTTAATATATTTAACCATAGCTCCATTTAAAACTTGCAGATGACAGGTAATCACCCGACTTTCACCGTTCTAAGCATAGCTAAGCAAAACTGGCATATACGAATTTAAAACTGGTAATATGGTAAATATGGAATAACAAGGTTGATAAGGTACCAATTTGGTTTTCACTTGACTCTTAATCACTTAATACAGTAAAAAGAAGCAAAAGCGAAATCAATTTATAAAATACAAGGTAGGGTTGTATGCATCCGGGGCTTGCCTTCGTGGACGGAAAAGTCCGGGTCCGAAGTCGCTCCACCGATATCAACACCAACCTCCACAGACGGATCAACCTCCTCAACTACTTGATTAACTACCACGTGTTCACCTTCGTTCACTACACGTAGTAACAATGCCATGTTTAACATGATGCGGATACAAAATATGATGCTCGATGATGGATGCAAAACTTAACAACTTGAATACAACTTTCCTTCGCGGTACAGTTACAAGTTAAACTAACTAAACCATTTTCGCAACACTCACAACAATTGCCAAGGATCATTACCAACTAATGACCCAAGGACATCACTTAATCAAAAACTCAAACAAAACCTAAATCACTAAAGGTTACTATTTGCTTTTATGAATTAATTAATTAATTAATAATTATGAAATAAATCAACTTGTTCCAATTGACCTCAAAATTTTTCGTATATGTTCATCACATGATAACTAAGTGACAAAACAATTTTCATAATTTTTGGATACATAAATAAGTCTAGAAAAATCCTAGAAACTCATTTATTAATTAATTGAGCAATTTTTATCACATTCAAAAAGTACTGCAAATCTATATTTCATATTTTTCCTAAATAATACACATCACATAGAAGTCACACAAAAATTTTCATAATTTTTGGAGCTCTAAATAAATCTACACAAAAATAACAAAAACAGACACTATTCATTTAAATCTGAAAAACAGAAAATTCATTTTGAACGCTGAGTCACTGACAACCGGGTCCCACTTGTCATCTTCAACCTCCGACGTTGACCACGGCAGCGACGGCTCTGACCGGCGATTCCTCGCCGACGGTGAGTCCAACGGCGACAACCAAGGTACTAAAATGATCACCAAGACTAGGCGCATCGATTGATATCCCTATCTGTACTGATTACGGCCCTATACTAGCTCGACAGCGGCCATGGTGGACGCGGTGGCACGGCAGCGCTACGCCGGCGATGTGAAACCAGCAGAGCTCAAACAAAGGATCCAGGAAACACCAGTAGCTCACCCCGAACGCGTTGAAGCAAGGAGCGAGGTCGGAGAAGCAACGGAGAGGCGTGACGACGACCACGGTGATCACGGCGGAGCAAAGATCGTCGGTGAGGAAGAACCGGCGACTGTAGTGATCAAAACTAGCAAGCAACATAGGATTAAGCACCACAGCATCGAGACGAAGCCGTAGGTACACTGATCAAGGCCAACGGCTCACCGAAGTAGGCTGGCCACGGTGAAACGGAATCTCGGGTGAGGTTGCCGGCCACGAGGAAGAAAACGATGAACGGCGAGTTCACGACGAAATCAAGCGACTAGAGCTAGCTGGCTGGGTGCGCAAGGAACTAGCAGAGCTGGGACACGCATCGCTGCGACGGCGCAGACGCTAGTTCGACGGCGAGGGCTCAACGGAGAATGGCGGTGACGGCGGGAGAAAACAGAGCAAGAGAAAAGAACGATGACGACGGCGCCTCGGTCCAAATAACACGGCTCAGAAGCTCAAGGAAGCTGCGCTGTGGCCTTCACCGCACCAGCGCGACGCCAAAAACGGCCACGACCGCGCCTGGAAGCAAACCGAAGATCGCCGGCGATGAGTTGGCTTCCGCGGTTACTGTTCATCGAAATTACAGAATTGCCATCCGTCAAAATTCCCAAATTACTCCCAAATTTTCATAACTACTCAAAAATCTCCAAAAACAAAAGTTGTTCAAAATCAAAAGTTCTACCACTTTGCTTTTGAAACTATACCCAAATTTGGCCTACATTTTGAAATGAACTTTTGAATTTAAAGCGGGGATATTTAAGGAATTTCGCCTTTTTAAATAACTTCAAATTTTACTAAACAACTTGAAAAACTCCAAAAATAAACTTTGTACAACTCGACAAGCTCTACAACTTTGCTTTAAGACTCAACCCCAAAATGTGCTTCTATTTGGAAATGGATTTTCAGGGTCGGATTTAAATATTGAAAATCACGGTTTTCGGAATTTCAAATCAATACAACGATTTCAAACTTGATTCAAACAATACCAAGCAATACTTATAACATAAATGTAAACTTGTTTTAGTGAATGCATAACAAAATTTGCAACATGACCAATGTCTTGCAATGCATATGATGATATGTCCGGTTTTTAATATTTAAACACCCGAGGTGTTACAACCAGGACGGGGGGTTGGTGAGTAACGCCTTGAGCTTGGTGAGGGCCTCTTCGGCCTCGGGGGTCCAAAAAAAGCATTTAGATTTTCTCAAGAGACGGTACAGAGGTAAACCTTTTTTGCCAAGGCGTGAGATGAAGCGAGTCAGGGCCACAAGACATCCCATAACTCTCTGTACTCCCTTGAGGTCTCGCATCGGCCCCATGTTGGTTACGGCCGAGACCTTCTCTGGGTTGGCCTCGATGCCGTGTTTTGAGACTATGAATCCCAAGAGCATGCCTCGGGGGACCCCAAAGACGCACTTCTCGGGGTTAAGCTTGATGCCCTTCTCCCTAAGGCATTTGAAGGCGATCTCCAGGTCATCGACGAGGTTACTAGCCTTTCTGGACTTGACTACGATGTCGTCCACATAGGCCTCGACCATTTGCCCGATGTGCTTGTCAAAGACCTGGGTCATGCATCGTTGGTACGTGGCCCCTGCATTTCTGAGACCAAATGGCATAGTTCTATAGCAGTACATGCCAAATGGAGTGATGAAAGAAGTCACGAGCTGGTCGGACTCTTTCATCTTGATTTGATGGTAACCAGAATACGCATCAAGGAAGGATAAGGTCTCGCATCCTGCAGTGGAGTCAACGATTTGATCGATCCGAGGCAACAGGAATGGAACCTTTGGACATGCTTTATTTAACCCGGTGTAGTCTACGCACATCCTCCATTTTCTGTTTTTCTTCCTTACTAATACAGGATTGGCTAACCACTCTGGATGGGATACTTCCTTGATGAACCCGGCCGCCAAGAGCTTCTGCACCTCCTCGCCGATGGCCCTACGCTTCTCCTCGTCGAATCGGCGCAGGCGCTGCTTCACTGGTCTGGAGCTGGCCCGGACGTCCAAGGCGTGCTCGGCGACCTCCCTCGGTATGCCCGGCATGTCCGAGGTGCTCCATGCGAACATATCGGCATTCGCGCGGAGGAAGTCGACGAGCACGGCTTCCTATTTGCTGTCAAGGGTGGCGCTGACCCTCAACGTTCAGCCGTTGGAGCAGTTGGGGTCGATCGGGACGAGCTTGACAATCTCTGTGGGCTCGAAAGTCTCGGCGCGGCGCTTGGAGTCGGGTACTTCGCTACCGAGTTGGTCGAGGTTGACGATGAGTGCCTCGGCCTCCACGATAGCCTCTGCGTATTCGATGCATTCGACGTCGCAGTCGTATGCATGCTCGTACGTGGACTCGACGGTGATGACGCTGTTGGGGCCGGGCATTTTGAGCTTGAGGTAGGTGTAGTTTGGGACCGCCATGAACTTGGCGTAGCACGGGCTCCCCAGAATGGCGTGGTAGGTTCCCTTGAACCCAACTACTTCGAAGGTGAGGATCTCTTTGCGGTAGTTGGAGGGAGTGCTGAAGCAGACCGGCAAATCAATGCGTCTGAGGGGTCGGGCGCGCTTCCCTGGCATGATGCCGTGGAAAGGTGCGGCACCCCCTCGGAGCATCGACTGGTCGAGCTCTAGGAGCTCCATGGTGTTGGCGTAGAGGATGTTGAGGCCGCTACCTCCGTCCATTAGCACTTTGGTGAGTTGGGTGTTGCCGATAATTGGGTCGACGACGAGCGGGTATTGCTCGGGGTTTGGGACATAGTTGGGGTGGTCCTCCTGATTGAAGGTGATCACCTCCCAAGACCAGTTAAGGTACTGGGGAGTAGCTACCTCAACCGAGAAGACTTCCCGGCGTTCCCTCTTTTGTTGACGTGCCATGAGGCACACTGAAGGCCCGCCAAAGATCATGAAGGCATTGTGCACCTAAGGGAACCCGTGGTCCTTGTCTTTTTCTCTGTAGCCGGTGCCCTTCTTCCTAGCGTCGTCGTCGGGAAGTCCGAGCTTGGCATAGTAGCGTCGGAGCATGGTGCACTCTTCGAGGGTGTGCTTTACCTGGCCCCAATGGTAAGGGCACGACTTCTTGAGCATGTCGTCAAAAAGTCCGGGGCCTCTGGCGGGGCCTCGGGGATTCCTGCGATCCGCGGCTGCGACAAAATTGCCCTCGAGGGCCTCTTGCTTCCCCTGGCGCCCCTTTTTCTTTTTCTTGGAGAAATGGGAGGGCGAGGCCCCAGAGGTCTTGTCCCTCCGCTTCCCCTTTGCTTCGCCGTCAGGGAAGATGGCCCCGATAGCTTCTTCGCCCAAGGCGAAGTTGGTGGCGACGTCGAGGAGCGTGGCCGCCGAAGTTGATATGTTCTGGCCTAACTCTTGGACTAGGTCTCGGCAGGAGGTGCTGAAGAGAAAAGCCTGGACAACTTTCGAGTCCCGACGCTGGGCAACTCGGTGCGCTGCTTGGAAAAGTGCCGGATGAAGTCTCGGAGAGACTCGTCCGGCTTCTGGCGACAACTCTTGAGGTCCCAGGAGTTCCCGGGGTGCACGTATGTGCCCTGGAAATTCCCGATGAAGACCTTGACCAAGTCACGCTAGTTGTGAATTTGTGAGGGAGGGAGGTGTTCGAGCCAGGCTCGCGCCGAGTCTGACAGGAACAAGGGGAGGTTACGGATGATGAGCAGGTCATCGTTCGCGCCACCTAGTTGACAAGCCAGGCGGTAATCAGCCAGCCACAACTCGGGGTTGGTCTCGCCACTATACTTCGTGAGATTGGCCGGTTGCCGGAACCGGGTAGGGAATGGAGCGCCGCGGATGGCCTTGCTGAAGGCTCTAGGGCCAGGCAGCCCAGGAGAAGGACTGCGGTCCTCCCTGCTGTCGTAGCGGCCACCTCGGTGTGGTTGGTAACCTCAGGCGAGCCCGTCATTGTCGTGGCGCCGTCGCCTGCTGACCACGTCGTGGTCCTCTTGTGCCTCGCGTCGGTCGCTCAGGCGGTCGTGGACTGAGGGGGCCTTGAGGCGATCGTGCACCGAGGGCCGCTTCAAGATGTTCTCACGTCGCCAAGACGCAGAGCTCTTGGCCTGCTGTACTACGGCGGTCTCGAGAAGGTCTTGGAGCTCGCCGCGGACCCGTCGCCCCTCCATGGTAGAGGGCTCGGGCATCGCTCGGACTAGCATCGCCGCAGCCACGACAATCTGGCTAGCGCGATTGAAGATTGGGGGTTGCTCACTTCCTTTGTCGTTGTTGATGCGGCGGTGTAAGTCATGGGCCCTCTACCGGGCCCCTCCGCCGTCACCGCGGCCTTGCTGCTCCTGCTCGAGAGTGTCTCGGAGCTACTGCAGCAGGAGTCGATCTTGGTCGACTTTTGCCTAGAGCCACAGAGCTGGTCCAGGTCCAGGCGTCGGATATCCTCTTGGGCGATGTTCACGTTCCGCGCCGCCCGGAACTCAATGAGCGGGGGTGCGGCGTCGCCCGCCGCTTGGCGGAGTGGGGACCGGTTGCCTGCCCTCTCACCCTCGTCACTTGCCCCTAGCATTCCGAGCCCGACGTGGAAACACTCTCGAGTGGGATCGTAAGTGCTTTTGTCATCGGAGTCGGAGTGGCCGAAGTAGTAGTCGCTTGCGGCCAAGAAGCGGCGCATAGCCTCGGGGTCACAAAGCCCGGAGAAGTCCGCTCCGGCCCATGCCTCGTCCTCCTCTGAGGATTCAGTGTGGGTGTGGGTCGAGATTGTGGTGGAGAAGTCGAGGGCAAATCGTTGGTGGTGTCCCGAGGGCTCCGCGTGCGCGGAGGCGTAAGTGAAAGCGTAGGCGGCGGCCATGTTTTTCAGCCCGAAGAGGTACGGGGATGGTGCCACCGCTGGGCTTCGCTCCGCCTGAGTTGATTCCTCAGGAAGCGGCGGGGCAAGCTTGACGACAGGACGTCGCTGCGCGCTACTGGCGTCTTTCCCCTGCCTAGGCTTAGGCTAGACAGGTCCCCAGCCAGGGACTCTGTACCAAGAGCCGGGCAAGGGATGTCGGCGGAGTGCGGCGTGCAGCCCTGAGTTCGCATGGCGTCGGAGTAGTCCCGCTCGCGTCGTGCCTGGCGAGCGTGACGAGAGCGGCAGCCCGGGCGCCGCCTGCGCCCGAGCTGCCAATGCGCGATGTCATTGCCGGCCGGTGGGGCTCTGGGTGTGAGGAGTACCATATCGTACTCACATCCTAGAGCCATGAACTCTAGGCTCCCAAACCAGACCAACGTGCTGAGACGTAGTGGACGTATGGGGTCAGCCATCCGAAACTTGTTGGGACGATCACGCTAACACACTGAGGCCCCTACCTGGCACGCCAACTGTCGGTGTTTTGGACCGGGGGGGCCTCAACCAACCAGTAAATGTGAACTACGTGCCCCTAATCCTGGATGGTGATGCAAAGAGACACAAGGTTTATACTAGTTCAAGCAATCGGTGCCCTACGTCCAGTCTAGGAGACCAATCTTGTATTCTTTGCACCGAAGTGCTTGTAGTAGGGGGTTACAAGCTGGGTGAGAGAGGGAGCTAGTCCCAGGTCTCGGCGTGGAGTGGTGCGGGCTGCTTGAGTCGTTGCTCTCAGGCAGCGTGGGAGCGTGCGTGAATTGTTTTGCGCGTGAGGGGCGGCGTGGTTTCGATCCATAGAAACGGCCCTGGCTGCTTCCTTTCATAGTCACAAGGAGGGAGCCATGAGTACATGAGAGAGCTACACGTGGAGCCTTAGCGAGGAAGGAAGATCCAGTACTGTGGCCTATTCCTGTAGCAGCACAGTGTCGGGAATGGCAATTGGTACTTGATCACTGGTGCGTCATGCCGGCCATGCCTGAGGCTGTTGAAGTCGTAGGGGTCCTCGTTGACGTTTAGTCAGCATGGCCTCCTCTGTAGGTGACATGCCATGCCTTGTATATTTTTGACTTGGTGGTTCGCCGAGGCCTGGCAGGTGTTTGTGGCCGGCCGCGCCGAGGCCTGATTTGCCGAGGCCTGGGAGGTGACCTGAGTACGATGCGGTGGTATCGGTGGTCAGTGTCGTACCCGGTTTAGGTGGAAAAGCGTAGAGCGTGTGTCCGCAAAGCACGGTAGTCCCTGCACCATCAGTGGGGAATGGTAAAAAAGGAGATTTGACCGCCGTCCCATCGCCCCTGTTGCTATGCCCTGCCAATCGTGGCTGACGTAGGCGCAACCAGGGCTACTTACACCGATGGGACGGCCCGCCAGAGGGGCAGTTGAGGCGGAGACGATGAGGATGCGGGACGAGCCCGGCCTCGGCCGAGGCGGAGAAGGAATAGTACATCTGAGACCCTGCCGGGGGGTCTCGGACGAGGCGTAGAATGAGCAGTTGTGCTCTCCTGCGGTTTCTGAGACTACAGGGACAAGGACTTGACCTTCCATGCTGCTTTGTCCTTGGCACAGGGGTTAGGTAGCACAGTGATGAGCATAGTGGCAGGTAACCCCTGTTGCGCCTGGTCCCCTGTCCCGTCGGTCATTCTGCCCATACTGTACCTGAGTGCGGCTGACGTTTGCGGGAGTAGTTGGGCGCATTAATCTGGACGTGTCGTTTCATCAGAGGAGTTTGGTCGGGACGGCAGTTATGAGTATGTTTGCCGAGCCCAGCCTCGAGCGAATCGGAGAATTGGCATCCCATCCGAGACCTTTCGGGGCGAGGCCTCGGCGGGGCGCTTTTGGCCTTTTGTATGAGGCCTCGGCGCAAGGCCTCGAGCGAATCGGAGAATTCCGCAGAGACCTGGCGGTAGTCTTTTGGCTTTGATTTTTGCAAGGCCTAAGCAACATTTTTGGTTCTTGCTTAGGGTACCCCATCTTGTGGTATCCGACAACTCCTTCGGAGGTTTTTTCGAAAGGGAGGACTCTACGGGCCTTGGCTTTCTCTTGTCACCCGAAGCGTGCCCTAGGGATGGCGATCCCCTTTTTGCTAAGAGTTTTGATGGTTTGTTAGCTGGATAGTTCGATTAGGGTCCTGGTATCCCATTCGCTGGGATCTGATCAGGGTAAGCCTGACTGAGACTTAATCATGGGCCGAGGTGCCCGTGGCGCTCTTGTGCCTGGGCGCTGGCCGCTTGTGGGGCCTAGGACTTTCCACCCTTTGTCGTACGGGCATTTGGAGCGGCTGTTGGACCCGTTGATGGGCCAACCGTCGGACTCCTAGGCCTAGATGGGCCGTAGATGCGCTTTTGATCCATATTACTCTTACTCGTAATGAGTCCCGGTCCACCCGGGAAGGCGAAACGTCCGGCGAGTTTCCTGAAGGAAAGGATAGGGATTGCGTGTGCGTATCCCGCGGCATGACGTTGTGGCAGATCGTGGGAGGCGCGGAGATCTAGGTGGACGGTTGGTTTCCTCGCATCTGTTGCCCCTATAAAAAAGGTTCACCCCAGGGTTTCATACTTTGCCTCTTTGCCTTCACATCTGCCACCTCCGTCGCCAATCGCCTAAGCTCCCCGCATCCGCGTCTCAGCCATCGTCAAGTTTGTATCCACCCACCCCCATCTTCTAATGGAGACATGGCGCCACTCAAAAATCACCATCTAGTGCCTGGAGGGCCTTGTCCGCCGTGGTCTTCTCTACGCGTGGACCGCCGCTGAGGAGTGGCGGCTGCCCGGCGAGGAGGACGTGCCGTCGCCGCCCGATGGCTACGTTGTCTCATTCGCGCGCTTCCATGAGCGCGGGTTTGCCACCCCCGCCCATAGATTCCTTCGAGGACTGCTGCACTATTATAAGATAGAGCTGCAACACCTCAACCCCAATGGGATCCAACAAATGGTGGCGTTTGTCACCCTATGTGAGGTATTCCTAGGGATCAGCCCCCACTTTGATCTGTGGCGGCACTTCTTCGCCATCACCCTCTAGAAGAAGAGGGAGAAGTGGCAGCAGCTGAATATGGCGATGGGATGTGCGGGCATCTAGCTTCAGAATAACTGGGTCAGAGACTACCCAGCAATGCGGCTGTCGACCGCCAACAAGGGGTGGCATTCGCATTGGTTTTATCTCAAGAATGATGCTGCCGCCCCCTTGCTGGAGTTTACCGGGCGCTTAATCAAAGAGGCCCTAGATTCATGGAGGAAGTGGGGTGTCACGGACAAGGACAAGAAGAGGATCCAGGCATATCTCGCCACCATCCACTTCCTGAAGGTGAAGGGGCTGAAGGGGTCGGGAATCATCGGCGCCTACCATGCGAGGAGGGTGGCACCATTGATGAGGCGCGCGCTTCCCCTATACACGAACGATGGCGCCTGGGGCATCATTCGATAGGACGACGCTTGCCGAGGAGGCGCTCTCCCCCTCTGAAGTCGCGCATCGCATCAAGGAGGCGATGGAGCCTTCTCAGGACAGCACGGGCGCCCCTCTTGATTTTGTGTACCCAGTGCCGGGGCATCCCCTGATGCGGCTAGAACCAGGTACATTGTCCTTGTAAGTTTTCTCTTCCTCATGCCTTCTTCTTCAATTGAACTTCTGACCCCTTGATACTAACATTGAGATTGGGGGACCCACCGAGGGACCTCATCCTCATGGATCTCCCAGCTCCAATGCTGGGGTCCGGACCTTTCCCGTTTCATGGAGGAGCAAGCGCGTCTGTTAGGCCAGCGGAGATGGGTTGGACCGTCGGCCTACCCTCAGAACCAGTAGGGGCGAGCAGATCTGTCGCCATGCTCGAGGTGCCAGCGGAGGGTGGCCCTGCCGCCGCACCTCAAGAGCCAGCAGGGGCGGGCGGATCTACCACCGCGCCCGAGGTGCCGACGGAGAGGGGTGGCTCCGCCATCGCACGCCAAGAGCCAACAGGGGCGAGTGGGCCTGCCGCCGTGTCTAAGGTGCTAGCTGAGGGGGGTGGCTCCGCCGTCGTGCCCCAAGATGCAAGGGAGGTGAGCCCCTCTGCCCAAGAGCAGTGGACGGGCTCGAAACAGCCCCGCCCCAATGAGGTGGAGCAGGGACGTGGGGGTTCGTCCCCCAAACGTATCCACCGCCCAACAGCGCCAATGTAAGTCACCAACTCCTCTGTTTTGTCTATTTTCAGTGTGACTTATGCCTTTTATTTCTTGCAGTGGGGTGACCTTTTTGGTGCTGGCGTCCAAGAAGAGTGTCACCCTTCAGGCGAGGCGGTGGTCGTTAGTTGATGCGGCACCTATTTTGGGCTGGAGCGGCATCGATGTTACTGCCTCGTCGGCCGGTCAGGCGCCGCCCGTGGT
Source organism: Miscanthus lutarioriparius (assembly GCA_904845875.1). Classification (NCBI taxonomy): domain Eukaryota; kingdom Viridiplantae; phylum Streptophyta; class Magnoliopsida; order Poales; family Poaceae; genus Miscanthus; species Miscanthus lutarioriparius. The sequence goes on from CAJGYO010000001.1 coordinate 121,475,779, forward strand.
GGCTCCCGTGCCCTCGGTGGGACAAGTGGGCGCCAGGGCTAAAACTATGCCCTTGGAAGTTACCGAACAGCCAGCAAGGGAGGCAATTCCACTGCCGACATCGGGGCGGACAGAGCTGCCGCTCGCGCTTGTGGGGTGGACCGCTGTGGGCACGATGCCGCCGGTCGAGGTCCCGCCGATGCAGGCGGAGGTGGCAGCGGCTGTGATGGGCGAGACACAGTCGGATGCCACTGTGGCGGTGCCCGAGGTAGTGGCACGATCTGCACCACTGGTGGCCCAAGTGATGGCGCCCGACGCGGCCATGGGGTCCTCGGACATAGCGGCGTTGGCAGAGTGGACCGGCGAGGAATCATCCCTGGCCAAGACATCGGGGGCAGCCATTCTCCTGTGCGGGGTGAGCCCCGCCCGGTGGATGAACCCACAAGGCCCGACGTCGACACTCTTTGCCCTCGATGATGCTACTGAGAGCATGGAGCGAGAGAGTCTTGATGAGGGGATTGCGTCCACGCTAAAAGCCTTGGACCATGCCAGGGGCGCCCTGCGTGAAGTCATCGTTCCCACTGGCTAGGTATTCACTCGACCTTGCCTCTCGCCTTCCTTTTTCTTCATGTATTTTTGTGTTCTGACCATCATCTTTTTTCAGTCCCTTATCGCTCGCAGCTGGAAGAAATCCTGGTTCCTTCGCGAGCAGAAGGAGAACTGGGACTGCCTCGTTGAAGAGGCCCGGCTGTGCGGGGATGTGGCCGCCTAGCTTGCTGCTGCCCAATAGAGGGTGGCCGAGCTGACTCCCCTAGCCGAGGAGGCGGACAGTCTCCGACTACGGGAGGCCGAGGCCCGTCGTCATGAGGAGGAGACTGAGAAGGCATTCGAGGCCCTGTCGGTGAGGGTGCGGCAAGATGAGGAGGAGGCCGCCAGAGTCAGGAGGGAGCAGGACCAACTGCTCCAGAGGGACGCTGAGACCCACCAGTGGATCCTTGACCTCCTGGCCAAGGGCGAGAAGGAGTGGGAGCTAAAGCTAGTGGCCAAGGAGAAGCTCGTAGCCCTAGAGCGGAGGGCGAGTCAGGATGCCGAGGCAGTCGCCCAACTGCACAAACCGCGGGGAGGTTCTGCTCAGAGTGTGGCGCGGCCTGCGAGGAGCGCGACCAAGCCGTCCGAGAGCGCGATGAGGCATGGCAGAGGATCGGCTCCCTCCTGGCCGAGCTCGGAACCACTACAACCCAGAGGCTAGAGGCTGAGGGCGTCTCTTCCGGGCTGGCCACTGAGGTCACCGAGGTTAGGAGGAACCTTCAGACAGAGAGCGATGAGCTTGGTATCCTGAGCACCGCCCTCGGAGTGGTCTACAACGACCTGGAGGTGGTGCGGTTGGAAGGGACCAGTTCGCTCGTGGGCCGTGCCATCGATATCACAGCGTGGGTGCACCAGCTCGAGAGGGATGCTCTTCGGACCGGGGTCACCCAAGTCTTTGCGATTGCTCGTTTGCATTACGTGGATAGCATCGACTTGTAGACGATGAGCCTCGGTTTCGCACCTATCTACAAAGCCTCTGAGCTGGATGAGATATAGACGGCGGTGACTCCTCTTGCGCAAGACCTGGCGAACAGAGTTGAAGATATAGTTCTCTCTCAGAGGGGATAGTTAGTCATATGGGTCGGATGAACATTATTGTAATCTGTGGACAAGTGCCGACTTTTATGTATCGTAAAAACAATTTTGTAACTTTGTTTTGTTCGATTGAACTTGTTTTCTTCCCTTTTTCTATGCGAGAAAAAGGGGCTCATGTATTCTGACCTTTTCGTTCGTTAAGACCATAGGACCTAAGGTGTAAAAGGAGAACTTCGATCACGCTGGTGAGCAAAGGCACCATAGCCGCCGAGGCGTAGGTTTTTTGCAGTCCAACCAGACATGATCAATTATTCATTTCTGCAAACCTTGCCAGTAAACTTAACATGAGGAAGAGGTCAGGCGCGGTGACTGTTTCAAAAAAGGGGTGTATTTATACCCTTATCAGCCCCTGAGCGAGATCCAACACCTTTTCGTTGCTAGGGTCGAATGTCGCTGAAGGTCGAGGAGAGGATAACGAAACTTAGTAGGAGAAAGCATCTCTTGTATTCGCACGTACCCCCTTCCTAGGATCTTAGCTATCATTCTGCAACTGCGTGCGTTTGGTCTTCTTGCAAATCCAACCTTCCTCAAGACCCCGCGCGTAGCGAGGATTCGGTCGAGGGTCGGCTCATTTTTGTGACTGTTGCCCCATCCGAAATTTCTACAACTAGAGCGGTTGAGTTAACATCACTTGCCTCGATGGCTCGAGTGACGTGATCGGTGAGCTCGCTAATGGGCATGTTTGAATGGAATCTGGTCCCGTCGCTTGTGATGGGGTCGGCAAAGCCCTCGTGTGGCATTCTATTGCTCCTTAACCCGCCTTCCAACAAATTCCCCCTCAATGGGGATTCTATGTGCTCGGCTGGAGGTTTGGATCGAACAAGAAGGTTGAGATGACCTTGTCCACTTCTAGGCGGGACGGGCAAAGGCCGCTGGGGCTCATCTGTGTTTTCCCCCTGGCTTTTGTTCTACGCGAGGCGGCCTCAGGCCCTTCGTGGGCTAGCCTTCAAACCTTGGTCTCCTGATCTAGGATCGGGCGGCTCGAGCCCCCAAGCCCCGTGGGGTTCGGTAGGGGTCGACCGTGTTTCATGCATCACCCCATCCTCAGTTTCTGCAACTGGAGGGGCTGAGCTAATGACACTTGCCTCGACGGCTCGAGTGTCGCGCTCGGTGAGCTCGCTAACGGGCATGTTCGAGTGGAATCTGGGTCCGTCATCTGCTGATGGGGTCGCTAGAGCTCTCATGTGGCATTCCACTACTTCTTAACCCACCTCTCGGCAGATGCCTGAGCCGTTCGATAGGCTCGGGTGGCCTGTTAGCCTCTCCTCGATAGAGATTCTGTGGGCTTGGCTCGAGGTTAGAATCAAACGAGAAAGGTCGAGATGTCCCTGTTCGCTTCTAAGCGGGGTCGGGCAAGGCCGCTGGGGCTCATCTCGATTTTTCTCCCCTGGCTCTGTTTGACATGAGGCGGTCTCAAGCCCTTCGCGAGCTAGCCTTCGAACCTCAGTCGGTCACCGCTCATATCGAATGAGACGACTACCGTTTCGTGACGCGACACGAAGCATTGTGATGCAGCAATTGCATATGCAATGCTTGGATGGATGAGATGAATGTATGAATGATTGAATGAATGATCATATAAAGAAAAAGTGGGGGTCAGTAACGTTACCTCGGTGGCATGAGTGGCGGGTTCTGGGAGCTCTTACCAGATATGTCCATGTAGGGTTTGGGTCCGACGTTCGTGACGGGGCCGGTGTAACCTGTACGAGCATCCCAGTCTTCTGTATTTGTCTCTCGGCTGTGGCCCGAGCCGTTCGATCGACTTGGGTGACCTGACAACCTCTCCTTGATGGAGTTTCCATGGGTAGGCCCCTCCAAACCCTTCCCGAGAAGGTGGAGGTTAAGGTTTGGAGTGCAGAGACAAAGACTCTGATCGCACTGGTGAGCAAAAACGCCATAGCCGCTGGGGCGTAGGGTCTAGCGGTCCGACCGGGTTTACTCAAAGTTTGTGCCCACACACTGTGCCCCTAGTTATTAAATGTAAGGAGGGGTTGGGCAAAGAGAATGTCTAGCGAGTAGACACTCCCGCCAGCCCCCGAGCGATGCCTGAACCCCTGCAGTTGCTGGGGTCAGAGGCTCGGTATCGAAATTAATACGTAAAGTAAGTAAGTAAGGGTGCTTGTCTCTCGGCGACGGTTTTGAGCTGTTCAATCGACTTAGGCACCAGTTTTACCTCTATGGTAAGAGTGATGGGCCTGGAAATCTCCACCGGATATGAGAGTGATCCCGTCTGCTCCTTACCCGTTTCTCGTTAGTGGTCAAGCCATCCGATCAACTCATGTTACCTATTTGTAACACCCCAGGTGTTTGGCTTCCACATTTGCACTGCATTTCATGAACATGAGCATCATGCATCCCTTTGTGAACTTATAGCACATGAAACATAAATTCAAAACATTGCAACGTGTTGTAGATTTCATGTGTGTTGTTCTTTATGAAATGTAAAGTGTGCAACGCTTAAGTGCAACATGTGCCACTCACTTAGTAAAACAAGGTTAGTTAGTGCTATGCAACACAATCATGAAATATGTGAAACATGACTATGAAACATTTGCAACATTTCTTGTGTTTTTCATCGTTTCAGTGTATACCTTGATTGATTCTTGTGTGACCAATGCATGGTGTGGCTAGGAATGCGTGTAAGTAACTTAGTTATACTTAGAATGTCATTAGGAACAATGTTCATGTTGATCATTTTGCCTAATTAGGTTTCCAAGTCATGGTTGACCAATTTGGACCCCTAAAGCTCCTGTGTTTGACTGTTTAAAAAGTGTGGCTTAGGATGTTTGCATGTCTGAGCAACCTAAAGCAAAGATGTAGGGAATTATATAAGGAACAAACTTTGTTTAGAAGCCATCTCATGAAAATGTGCACAACATGTTCAAAAAGGACCCACAAGTCAGTTTTGAGATCTATGTTGAAACTCGGAAAATTTTCTAAGTCTGAAACCGGTTTTCAGTTTCATGTGTCGATGTTTGGAGCATTGTATCTCACAAACCAAGCCGAACCAGCTCGTGCTCCAATTGTGAAAATTGTAGCCCACATGTAGATCTCCATCTTTGTTAACTACGACATGAGCTCGATCAAGACGGTTTAGGAGTTTGAGCACGCCGAAAACTCGTCGTCACCGGTTGATTGCAGTTCCGATGGCCGTCTCCGTCAGCCGAGTGGGCCGACCGCCTCAGCCCATTGCCGCAGCGCAGCCCACGCCGTGAGGCCGTCTGCGCGGCGTTAGCCCCACCGGTCAGGTCATCGCGGACACCTCAACGCCACGCCCCCATCAGCTCGTCTATTTGCTTCGCTGCTGCCGCTTCGTCGCCCCACGCCAACCAAGCAGTACCGCCCGCTCCGCCATTGCCGCCTCGCTTCGCCGCCGCCGCCGAGCTCGCGAACCACCGCAAAAAGCGCGATCGCCATCTCGCCAATGACTCCGCCAGAGCTCGCTCTACCTTCTCCACCTCCTAGCTGCGCCGTTCGTGCTTGGGTAAGGTCGCGATGACCATTTCCGCCACATCGCCATGGGCGTGACCTCGCCGAGCTAGCGCTGCGTCGTGGCGGCCGCCTCCGCTCCTTTACTTGCCTCTTCTAGTGCGCGCATGGGGAACCGTGGGAGCCGTGTGTCTCACCTCAAAGGCATAGTCTCGGATTCACCGCCGTTGAGCGAACACGGCCGCGCGCCGCCGTGCGCCATGGCCGAGCCGCCGAGCTCCGTGGCCGGGGTACTTAGGGGTCGGTAAAGTTGGTGGTTAGGGTGTCAATCGACGCGTAAGATTGAGGCGGTCACGTAGGTGCCGTCATCGTCGCCGGAGAAGCCGCCGTCGGCGAGCTCCACCGGATTCCCGCGTCTGCGTAGCCGCCTCCTCTTCTTTGCTGCCGACGACCAGATGGGGTCGGCCGACACCGGTCCCACACGTCGCTGGTCGTTGTTCTTAAAGATAGTTCAGTTTTACAGATTTGAATGCAATGTTGTAAAATCCATATCTTGAGTTTAGTAGATCCAAATTGAGTACTTCCAATTTTGTTAGACTCACTGTTAGGTCTAGTATTTAAGAAAAATATATCTTGAGCATATTATGTAGAAATTTTGGGTGAATTAAATAGGAACTTGAAAAGTGTTTTTGAATGCATGCAAACTTGTTTAAATCATATCTTGAGTTTCTGTGATCCAAAAATTATGAAATTTTGTGGGTGAGCTAGTCTTGTATAGTAGAAGCTCTGGTTAAAATTTGAGAGTCATTGCATGTGTAGTTTTTGAGTTATAGATTTTCCTTTTATCATCAGGTAATTCTTGTGTAAATTTTAGTAATTTATTTATGAATCCAATGGCCATGAAAATTGGTAGGTAGTATCCTAGTACCCTAAGGATGCTAGGAAAAATATGAAATCTGTTGCTTGACACTTTTCATTAGGGTTTCCTAATTATGCCATTTTAAGCCATTATGCCTTGTCATTTTTGTGTAGGCTTTTCTACTTGCTCAAATGGTGTGAAATTTTTATGGTAGTCTACTTAGAGTATGTAGTGTCTACTGTAATTTTTGTAGAATTAATGGGGCAGTTTTCATATAGGTTTACTATTTCCCCTAATTAATTAAATAAATTAAGAAAGGTATTAAAAGAAATGTTTTGGTAATGGACATCCTACTTTCTGGTGTTCTTAGGATATGTGTGATAAGATAGTAAAGTTGGTTTTGTCTCATTATATGTTTACATCATAAGTTGCTAATTATTTGTTGGCATTATGTCCCTCTGGACAGATCTGGGGACTTTGGAAAGTTCCCCATGATAATGTGGTTTTCTGTGCTTGTGTTGAATACAAAAGTTGTAGGTAACTTATGTATCTAGCTCCTGTCAAAATTTGAGGGCATTTGGCCCAGTAGTTTAGAAACTACAGCTGTTTAAAGTTAGGTTGCAGTTTTTGCTGATTCTCTGCCTTGTGTGGATAGACTTCTGTTGATTGATGAATTCGACCTGGTAAAGGTTTGAATCATGCTTTGAGGTCTAAAAATGAATTGTAGACAATTTCATAAGCTTTCCAGATTGTCTTGTTTCATGTCATTTGGAATTATACATCTCCAGTTATGGCTAGTTTAATGTACCGATATATATAGTCTTCAATTGCTGAAATACACATGCTTGATTGAATGTGTTGCAACGTAATCGTTAATTGTTTGGAGGTTAGCCTAACTTGAGAATATGCTTAGGTGCAGGTGCTAGGTCATTAACTGAAGATGAGCAATTATACATTAGGTTGTATAAACTTGGTAAGTAAAGTAAAGTGATTTGAATAGGGCTTAAGTTGAAATATGCAAACTACAAATGAACATGTGCATTCCCCAGCATCCCCTCGACATTCGTATATGTGCATCCATGATATTTATCTTGCGCATTCATGCAATAGGTGTGCCGGAGGGAGTGACGTTGCTGGAGTTCGAGGGAGCCAACCAGGAGGAGGAGCCCGAGGTGCGGGAAATCGAAGAAGCGACCATCGCCGAGGAGTTGCCCGAGTGCCCCGATCACCACCTTCCTCTTTCCTGAAAAGGCAAGCCCCGAGCATTATAAGTCTCCCATGTCTTTACAAATATATTGAGTATCTTTATTGTTGATGATGCATTAAGTATAGGAATTGGTTGGAACCAATTGCTGCATTATATATCCTCCTTGTCCGAGATATCGACCGAATCCTATTTAAGTTCGTGAACGGGTTAAATGCTTAGCCATGCTTAGTGCGGTAGAAGTCGGTGATTTCCTGTCACCGCGAGATTTAGGATGAGGTGGATCACGGTTGGCTATATTTGCTATCGTGGAAAAGAACCATGTGAATAATGAATTAAGACCGGGCGAGTCTTGTGTAGGTTTGAACATAGTGACTCCGTCGTCGCTTAAGGACCGACCGATACAGTTGTCGTCCTCATGTCATGTTGAACGCAATTTCTAACACTTAGCTGGCGGATAAAGTCGTTCCGACCGCGAAGCCGAGTAGCTCAACTCGGCCGGGAACCGTGGGGGTTGGATGCATTCTGAGGTAGTAAGGATGTGCGGAGAGCCATTGGCATAAGTCCAAGGGGAGTCGGGGTTTGAGATCCTGCGCACTTCCGGCAGAGTGGTTCTCTGAGAATGCAGGGCGGCCCGGACCCGCGTCTTTTCTTACTACTTTTCCTGAGTTGTACCAAAGGTGACTTGTTTGCGACCACGACGGGAAGCAGGGTTTGTGTTAGGAATACCCTCCACCGGATAGGAATCGATTCGAATCGCCGTCTCTCCGGATAGTGAGAACTTGACTTGAGCAATGACAACGTAGATTCAATTAATTTAACGATATGGTTAAATGGATAATGATGATGATGACGATAATGTTGCCGAGAATTATACCTGCTATGGTTATTAATGTTTGCATATTAATCAAGTGGTTGATTAGTACAAAAGCTAATATAGATGACAGGTTAATGGCTTAAAGTCACCGCTAGTTCGTGATAAAAGTTAATCATTATTATATATGCTTTTATGCAAATGGAAGTGTCACCAGATCCACTAAATAAAGCTATGCATGATCCTTGGTGTCCTTTATTTTGGTTTCCGCTTGGTAAGTCTAATGAGTACATTCCCGCACTCGTGGTTTATTCCTCTTGTTGCGATGACCTTCTCTATCGTGGATTCTGTAAGTATTGTCTCCACCCGTGTGTGACGAAGACTAGATCACGGGCATGATCTCCTTTTATCTTACCTGAATGCTTTTGTGGGATGTGATCAAAGAACCTGGTACTCGGTATTGAACTCGTGTGTGTGAGTTAAACTATTTGCTTCCGCTATGTTACAAGACTTGTTTTGTAATAACGATGACTCGTGTTGATGTAATCTATTTGCGACGCTCTGCGAATTGTTGTAACGTCTTTATATGTTATGTTGAATTACCGTGATCTTGGTTGAATGCAAGTTGGTTTGAAATCCGTCGTGATTTCAGCTTGACTACCGGGTTTATATGGGCGCAAGTTCGAGAATTTGATCGTTTGGCGATTGTTTTCGTACTTGTACTCTTATAAATTGGTCGGTTCTGTGACAACTACCGTATCGAGCTAGATTCAACATTAAACATGTCATACGGGTATTTAAAAACAAAAGCTTTTGTTGCGAAAACTGGTTTATAACTTATAGTTATATGTAAGTGTTCAAAAATCCGAAATTTTATAGTGTACCAGTGATCACATCCTTTGTAGCCCACTTAAGGATTTTAGGTGGCTTATATAATTACTAACTTTGGGAAATGATTGTTTCTAGTTTCGTTGTCCATGCGGCGTGCTATTGCATGGGTGCCATTAACTTGAATGGTAATGTTTGGATCATTTGCCTCTACGCCCAGGTAAGGGTGAGTTGTGAGAGCATGACCGTCCAACCGTCGGTCTAGGGGAGAGTAGTTGTGGTTGCTCGCATACCTACATGTTTAATCATGTATCTATGAGAGTACTTAATTGTGGGTATCTCTGTCGGTAGTCAGTGATACTAGAGTATATACATCCGGGATGTATGTATGAAAGTATTTAGTTTAATGCTTGCTTTTATGCCTTTTTAGGGAATTACTGGGCTGAAATGAAATTTTCTGCAGGTACACTAACAACGTATCGTTGTAGATCGACTAGCTACCGTATACGAGAGAACGTATGTATGCCACCGTATATTTCGCTAGCCTTTAAATTTTATTTTAGGTATGTGAGGACGTCTGGATCGTGTGCATGCATCATGTTCAATCATACATGGCATTTCTTGCATTTCTCCTCCTTTAAAATTGATGGTCTCGAATAATTAAATTTCAGATCCCTTAAATGATTCTCCCCTTACGTTGTAACTTTTTACTTTCTACAGATGGCGCAGCACGAAACGCATCGCTTCGTAAGTCCGGCTGGAGGCAGGGCACCTCGTCACCGCTTAGCTCCTCGTGAGCCCGTCCCCGAGCCTCTTGAGGAGGAAAGGCCGAGGCGAGCTAGCCCGGGTGATCGCGAGAGGATCATGCTTCAGCAGCGTTTGGAGCAAGTCACGCAGGAACGGGATCAAGAGAACCTGGAGGTTCAGAGGTTGACAGTTGCTCACCGCAACTGTGAGCGTATGTTGGTTCACATGCTGAACCAACGGAATGAAGCCTGGCACGAGGAGAATGTGCTGAGAGCGCGACAGGTAGAACTCGAGCAGCAGTTGGCGGCTGCAGAAGGGTACAATGACAATCTTCATGAGGAGGTTCACCTGTTACACAATCAGCTTCACCCTCTCCTGCCACCTGATGAGGATGAGATGGGTTCTGGTGTCATCATGGCTGAAGGTGATGACGTTGAGATTAATGGACCTGAAGACGTTCCACATGATGAGGAGGAAGATGAGGAGTTAGAGCCTGCTAGTGATGAAGATGGAGGAGAGATCTTCGACACTGACTCCGAGGACGATGCGTAGTTAGCTTAATACTTAGCTAATACGCTGGAGCTAGTCTTTTGTTGATCCTCAGGCATGAACGAGTAGCTTTGTAATAAGTTAATCGTTGGGATGTAATATCGAACCTTAAGTTATCTTTGCTGTCAGTTTGGAACCCTCTGGCTTTGATGTAACCTATTGAACATGTTATGCTCCGCATAATTGAGCCTTTGCCAAGTTCCGTCTATGCGGGCTATCTATCTCATTGCTGGTTAAGTTCATCGCCTTAATGTGTCAATTGATGCGCTTGAGAAGTTGTGTGATTATGATGAATGATTGTGCCTCTGTGATAGTATAAGTTCATTTCCTCCATTGGAGTCAGTGTGGCATAATTATACAATTCATCTACAAATTTCCACATCATCAGTGCTCATTGGCTATACATTTTGCAGATGGCTTACAATCTTCGTCGCGGTCGTAACCATGGAGATGAGGAGCAAACACCTCCTCCACCACCACCCACACCAGCTGAGCTAATGCAGACAGTCGTTGAAAGTCAGCGCATGCTAGCTGAGGCTATGCGCCAGATGGCAAACCGTGAGGATCGAAATGTCCGCCAAGGACCAGAACCAAATCAATACAGTGATTTCAAGGCTTTCCTTGACACGAAACCCCCGATCTTCAAGGAGGCTGAGGAGCCTCTGCAAGCTGATGAGTGGTTGAATACTCTCGAGCGTTCCCGCCTCTTCCGCTTGACCGAGGTGTCAAGATCGAGTACGCATCTCACCAGGTTGTATGGGCCACCGGTATTTGGTGGAGCCATCATCGGTCCACTATGCCCGCTAATGCCCAAATTACTTGGGATCGGTTCAAAGTCTGCTTTGGGGAAATTATATTCCTCCCGGTCTCATGGCGATCAAGCATACAGAGTTTATGAAGTTAACCCAAGGGAACAAGAGCTTGAACGAATACTGCAGAAGCTTTCAATAACCTTGCAAGGTACGCTCACGGAGTTTGTGGACACCGATGCCAAGAAAATCGCAAGTTTCAAGCGGGGACCGAGCCCCAAACTTATGAAGACCATGGGAAATTGCAAGTGTGCATTTCAATGAGTTTGTTAGTGATGCTCTAGCCAAGAGAACAACAATGCTGTGTATGTCTGCTTCAAAGAGTCGTAAAGAGCCTATGAGGCGAGTGCCTCACAATCCAAGGCTCCCATCACACATAAGGCTCCATTCCGTCCACCACCAAATCGGCCACCGCTAAGTTTCGCCACCACAGAAGAAGAATCCAGGGAGGACTGGATTTCGCAAGGCTTTTACTGTTGCTCTTCCAAAGGGCACTACCACCAAGGAAGCTCCAATGTTCCGCCAAGCAATATGCCATCTTTGGAATTGCAACAAGACCGCCATCGGGCGCGAGGAAGTGTCCTTACCCTAAGAAGAATTTCAATCAAGGTGGCGGTGAATTATACAAATGTTGCCGATATTCCTTCAGGGAGGCGATCACGCTCGGTAAGTTTCTCGTTGATCAACACCCCGCAGCTTGTACTATTTGATTCGGTGCTTCACATTCTTTTATTAGTCCCGCATTTGCATCCAAGTTTGTGCGTAAAACATACACCGTTGAGGGTGAGGGTTATTGTATTAGGGCTGCCAAAGGGTACCATCCCCACCAAGCTCAGAGTAGGGGGCGTACAACTTGAGATAGAGGGACGAAGTTATCAAGTTGATCTGGTAGTTTTACCGGGGCTGGGTATCGATGTGATATTGGGAATGAATTGGATGAGCAAGCACGGGTGCTTATTGATACATCGACTAGAGTAGTCATGCTCGTAGATCCCAAAGTCGTGAAGAAGGTTTCTCGGTGCAACTACCTAGGGACATCAATCTTTCTTGTGCGGCTAATGCGGTGCAAGCAAAGGCTATGGCAAATATCCCGTGTAGTGTGTGACTTTCCGGATGTTTTTCCCGAGGAATTGCTCGATTACCTCCGGATCGGGACGTAGAGTTCAAGATAGAGTTGCTACCGGTACAAAGACCCATATCTAGAAGACCTTATAGAATGCCTCCCAACGAACTAGCTGAACTTAAGATCCAGCTTAAGTGAACTTCTCTGACGTAAAGGCCTTATCCGTCCTAGTTCATCGCCATGGGGGTGTCCAAATATCTTTGTGAAGAAGAAGGATCACCACTACGCATGTGTGTAGATTATAGGCCTTTGAATGCAGTCACAATTAAGAACAAGTACCCTCTCGCCATGGATAGACATCTTGTTTGATCAGTTGTCTAAAAGCAAAAGTCTTTTCCAAGATTGATTTGAGGTCCGGTTATCATCAAATCAAAATTCGGCGAGGATGTCTCAAAACCGCATTCTCTACAAGATATGGTCTCATATGAGTATCTGGTTATGTCGTTCGGATTGACCAATGCCCCGCACATTTCATGTATCTAATGAATTCGGTGTTTATGCCTCGAGTTGGACAAATTTGTGGTGGTATTTATAGATGATATCTTGGTCTATTCTCGAGAATGAAGAAGATCATGTTGAACATTTGCGAGTGGTTCTCACTAGATCAAGGTGAACACAAGCTTTATGCAAAGTTCAAAGCAAATGTGAATTTTGGCTTCATAAAGTACCGCTTTCTCGGGCATGTGTTGTCCGATGGTGGAATTATGGTGGATCCCACCAAGGTGCAAGAAGTGTTAGATCGAAGGCTCCCACTTTCGGTGCATGAGGTTCGGAGTTTTCGGGTTTGGCGGGCTATTATCGTTGCTTCATCCCGGATTTCTCTAAAATAGCCAAGCCTATGACTCGGTTGCTGCAGAAAGACACGAGGTTTGTCTGGACTTCCGAGTGTGATGCAGCTTTCCATACCCTGCGAACTCTTCTAACATCGGCTCCGGTTTTGGCACAACCGGATATTGAGAAACCTTTTGATGTGTATTGTGATGCATCAGGCATTGGCTTAGGAGGTGTTCTTATGCAGGAGGGTAGGGTCATTGCTTATACCTCTCGCCAACTTCGGAAGCATGAGGTGAATTATCCTCACGCATGACTTAGAACTCATTGCAGCTTGTTCATGCTTTGAAAGCTGAGACATTATTTGCTTGGTAATGTGTGCAACATCTACACCGATCACAAAAGTCTTAAGTACATCTTCACTCAACCTGAGTTGAATATGCGCCAACGAAGATGGCTCGAGTTGATCAAGGATTATAATCTCCAAGTGCACTATCATCCCGGCAAGGCAAACGCGTGCGCTATGGATGCCTTGAGCAGAAATCGCATTGTCACTCTTTGATTGAAGGTGATTGTCATTTGTCACGGCTCCTGCATCCTGCAATCCTTCACAACATCACCGCTGGTTGTACTGCAAAAAGTAGAATTATTGAGCTACAAAAGACCGATCCGTGTATTCCACATCAAGCGCAAGATGAAAGAACAAGAAACCAAACATTTTCGGGTAGATGAAAATGACGTGTTATGGTTCAAGGATAGGTTAGTGGTTCCAAGGATAGAGAGCTTAGAGATCAAATCATATCTCAAGCACATTCCTCTAAATTATCTATTCATCCGGGCAGTAGTAAAATGTATCATGATTTGAAGCCTCGTTATTGGTGGACCAAAATGAAGAAAGAGATCGCCGCTTATGTGGCTAGGTGTGACACTTGTTGTCGAGTTAAAGCTGTACACATGAAGGGCGGATTACTTCAGCCACTATCTATTCCAGGTTGGAAATGGGAGGAGATAAGTATGGATTTTATTGTTGGACTCCCTACTACTCAGAGGAATTTTAACTCTATTTGGGTGATTGTAGACCGTCTGACTAAGTCTGCACACTTCATTCCTGTCCGCATTGATTTCCGTCCGACTGATTATGCTGAGTTGTACTTCAATCAGATAGTCCGTCTTCATGGAATCCCTCGTACTATTGTATCTGATAGAGGACCACAGTTCACTGCTCGCTTTTGGGAGCACTTACATGGATTATTAGGAACTAAGCTAGTAAGAAGTTCTGCCTATCATCCGCAAACCAATGGACAAACTGAGCGGGTGAATCAAATCTTAGAAGATATGTTGAGAGCCTGTGTCATCTCAGCGAAGGGTTCATGGGAAAAATGGTTGCCCCTAGCTGAATTCTCGTACAATAATAGTTATCAAGAAAGCATCAAGATGGCACCGTTTGAAGCTTTGTATGGCCGGAAGTGTAGAACCCCGTTGAACTGGGTAGAAGCCGGTGAAAGGAGATATTATGGAATTGAGTTTGTTCAAGAAGCCGAAGAACAAGTCCGTACTATCCAAACTCACATGGCCGCCGCACAAGCTAGGCAGAAAAGTTATGCTGATCGACGAGAAAACCTATTGAGTTCGAAGTTGGAGACTTCGTTTATCCGAAGGTTTCACCTATGAAAAGTGTCCAACGCTTGATTGTGAAGCAAAGCTTAAGCTTGCGCCGAGATATGTCGGCCCATTTCAAATCATTGGACAAAGTGGAAAGGTAGCATACAAGATTCAATTACCCCTCGAGATGAGTGCTATCTTCAACGTCTTTCACGTATCACAGCTTGAAGAAATGTCTTCGTGTCCTCAAGAGCGTGTTCCACTGGGGGATATCGCGTTAGAATCTGATTTGACTTTTGAAGAAAAGCCGGTTCGAGTGATTGACACTTTCGTGAGCGAGTGACTTCGAGTCGGGTGGTCAAGTTCTACAAAGTCATGTGGAGTAATCAGGTAGTGAACGCGATGCAACATGGGAAAGGGAAGACTATTTAAGGGATGGTTATAAGGAATTCTATCAACAATGATACGCTTTTCAAATCTCGGGACGAGATTTTTATAAGGGGAGGGCTGTAACACCCTGTGTGTTTGGCTTCCACATTTGCAATCGCATTTCATGAACATGAGCATCATGCATCCCTTTGTGAACTTATAGCACATGAAACATAAATTCGAAACATTGCAACGTGTTGTAGATTTCATGTGTGTTGTTCTTTATGAAATGTAAAGTGTGCAACGCTTAAGTGCAACATGTGCCACTCACTTAGTAAAACAAGGTTAGTTAGTGCTATGCAACACAATCATGAAATATGTGAAACATGACTATGAAACATTTGCAACATTTCTTGTGTTTTTCATCGTTTCAGTGTATACCTTGATTGATTCTTGTGTGACCAATGCATGGTGTGGCTAGGAATGCGTGTAAGTAACTTAGTTATACTTAGAATGTCATTAGGAACAATGTTCATGTTGATCATTTTGCCTAATTAGGTTTCCAAGTCATGGTTGACCAATTTGGACCCCTAAAGCTCCTGTGTTTGACTGTTTAAAAAGTGTGGCTTAGGATGTTTGCATGTCTGAGCAACCTAAAGCAAAGATGTAGGGAATTATATAAGGAACAAACTTTGTTTAGAAGCCATCTCATGAAAATGTGCACAACATGTTCAAAAAGGACCCACAAGTCAGTTTTGAGATCTATGTTGAAACTCGGAAAATTTTCTAAGTCCAAAACCGGTTTCAGTTTCATGTGTCGATGTTTGGAGCATTGTATCTCACAAACCAAGCCGAACCAGCTCGTGCTCCAATTGTGAAAATTGTAGCCCACATGTAGATCTCCATCTTTGTTAACTACGACATGAGCTCGATCAAGACGGTTTAGGAGTTTGAGCACGCCGAAAACTCGTCGTCGGTCGGTTGATTGCAGAGCCTGATGGCCGCCTCCGTCGCCGAGAGTGGCCGACCGCCTCGGTAGCCGTCATTGCCAGCGTACACGCCGCGTGAGGCCGTCGCCGGGCGTTATTCCCACCGGTCAGGTCATCATCGCGACACCTCAACGCCACGCGCCCATCAGCTCGTCTATTTGCTTCGCCCTTGCCGTCTCGGCTTCGCTCGATCCACGCCAACCAAGCGGCACCCGCTCCGCCATTGCCGCTCCCCTCATTGCCGCCGAGCTCGCGAACCACCGCAAAAGCGCCGATCGCCATCTCGCCAAATGACTCACCGTAGCTCGCTCTACCTTCTCCACCTCCTAGCTGCGCCGTTCGTGCTTGGGTAAGGTCGCGATGACCATTTCCGCCGTCCTTCGCCATGGGCGTGACCTCGCCGAGCTAGCGCTTTCGTCGTGGCCGGCCGCCTCCGCCTCCTTCTTCGCCTCTTCTAGTGCGCGCATGGGGAACCGTGGGAGCCGTGAGTGTCTACCTCAAAGGCATAGTCTCGGATTCGCCGCCGTTGAGCGAACACGGACGCCGCCGCCAGGCGCCATGGCCGAGCCGCCGAGCTCGTGGGTCGGGTACTTAGGGGTCGGTAAAGTTGGTGGTTAGGTGTCAATCGACGCGTAAGATTGAGGCGGTCACGTAGGTGCCGTCATATCGTCGCCGGAGAAGCCGCCGTTGGCGAGCTCCACCGGATTCCGTCGTCGAGCCGCCTCCTCTGCTTTTGCTGCCGCTGACCAGATGGGGTCGGTGACACCGGGTCCCACACGTCGATGGTCGTTGTTCTTAAAGATAGTTCAGTTTACAGATTTGAATGCAATGTTGTAAAATCCATATCTTGAGTTTAGTAGATCCAAATTGAGTACTTCCAATTTTGTTAGACTCACTGTTAGGTCTAGTATTTAAGAAAAATATATCTTGAGCATATTATGTAGAAATTTTGGGTGAATTAAATAGGAACTTGAAAAGTGTTTTTGAATGCATGCAAACTTGTTTAAATCATATCTTGAGTTTCTGTGATCCAAAAATTATGAAATTTTGTGGGTGAGCTAGTCTTGTATAGTAGAAGCTCTGGTTAAAATTTGAGAGTCATTGCATGTGTAGTTTTTGAGTTATAGATTTTCCTTTTATCATCGTGTAATTCTTGTGTAAATTTTAGTAATTTATTTATGAATCCAATGGCCATGAAAATTGGTAGGTAGTATCCTAGTACCCTAAGGATGCTAGGAAAAATATGAAATCTGTTGCTTGACACTTTTCATTAGGGTTTCCTAATTATGCCATTTTAAGCCATTATGCCTTGTCATTTTGTGTAGGCTTTTCTACTTGCTCAAATGGTGTGAAATTTTTATGGTAGTCTACTTAGAGTATGTAGTGTCTACTGTAATTTTTGTAGAATTAATGGGGCAGTTTTCATATAGGTTTACTATTTCCCCTAATTAATTAAATAAATTAAGAAAGGTATTAAAAGAAATGTTTTGGTAATGGACATCCTACTTTCTGGTGTTCTTAGGATATGTGTGATAAGATAGTAAAGTTGGTTTTGTCTCATTATATGTTTACATCATAAGTTGCTAATTATTTGTTGGCATTATGTCCCTCTGGACAGATCTGGGGACTTTGGAAAGTTCCCCATGATAATGTGGTTTTCTGTGCTTGTGTTGAATACAAAAGTTGTAGGTAACTTATGTATCTAGCTCCTGTCAAAATTTGAGGGCATTTGGCCCAGTAGTTTAGAAACTACAGCTGTTTAAAGTTAGGTTGCAGTTTTTGCTGATTCTCTGCCTTGTGTGGATAGACTTCTGTTGATTGATGAATTCGACCTGGTAAAGGTTTGAATCATGCTTTGAGGTCTAAAATGAATTGTAGACAATTTCATAAGCTTTCCAGATTGTCTTGTTTCATGTCATTTGGAATTATACATCTCCAGTTATGGCTAGTTTAATGTACCGATATATATAGTCTTCAATTGCTGAAATACACATGCTTGATTGAATGTGTTGCAACGTAATCGTTAATTGTTTGGAGGTTAGCCTAACTTGAGAATATGCTTAGGTGCAGGTGCTAGGTCATTAACTGAAGATGAGCAATTATACATTAGGTTGTATAAACTTGGTAAGTAAAGTGATTTGAATAGGGCTTAAGTTGAAATATGCAAACTACAAATGAACATGTGCATTCCCGAGCATCCCTGACATTCGTACATGTGCATCCATGATATTTATCTTGCGCATTCATGCAATAGGTGTGCCGGAGGGAGTGACGTTGCTGGAGTTCGAGGGAGCCAACCAGGAGGAGGAGCCCGAGGTGCAGGAAGTCGAAGAAGCAACCATCGCCGAGGAGTTGCCCGAGTGCCCGATCACCACCTTCCTCTTTCTGAAAAGGCAAGCCCCGAGCATTATAAGTCTCCCATGTCTTTACAAATATATTGAGTATCTTTATTGTTGATGATGCATTAAGTATAGGAATTGGTTGGAACCAATTGCTGCATTATATATCCCTCCTTGTCCGGATATCGCACCGAATCCTATTTAAGTTCAGAACGGGTTAAATGCTTAGCCATGCTTAGTGCGGTAGAAGTCGTGTGATTTCCACCACTGCGAGATTTAGGATGAGGTGGATCACGGTTGGCTATATTTGCTATCGTGGAAAAGAACCATGTGAATAATGAATTAAGACCGGGCGGAGTCTTATGTAGGTTTGAACATAGTGACTCCGTGCAGGTCGCTTAAGGACCGATATCAGACGTCCTCATGTCATGTTGAACGCAGCCTAACACTTAGCTGGCCGGATAAGTCGTTCCGACCGCGAAGCCGAGTAGCTCAACTCAGGCCGGGAACCGTGGGGGTTGGATGCATTCTGGAGGTAGTAAGGATGTGCGGAGAGCCATTGGCATAAGTCCAAGGGGAGTCAGGGTTTGAGATCCTGCACTTCCTGGCAGAGTGGTTCTCTGAGAATGCAGGGCGGCCCGGACCCGCGTCTTTTCTGTTACTTTTCTCCTGAGTTGTACCAAAGGTGACTTGTTTGCGACCACTCGACGGGGAAGCGGGGTTTGTGTTAGGAATACCCTCCACCGGATAGGAATCGATTCGAATCGCCGCCTCTCTCCGGATAGTGAGAACTTGACTTGAGCAAATGACAACGTAGATTCAATTAATTTAACGATATGGTTAAATGGATAATGATGATGATGACGATAATGTTGCCGAGAATTATACCTGCTATGGTTATTAATGTTTGCATATTAATCAAGTGGTTGATTAGTACAGTGCTAATATAGATGACAAAGTTAATGGCTTAAAGTCACCGCTAGTTCGTGATAAAAGTTAATCATTATTATATATGCTTTTATGCAAATGGAAGTGTCAGCCAGATCCACTAAATAAAGCTATGCATGATCCTTGGTGTCCTTTATTTTGGTTTCCGTCGGGTAAGTCTAGCTGAGTACATTCCCGTACTCAGGGTTTATTCCCTCTTGTTGCAGATGACCTTCTCTATCAGGGATTCTGTAAGTATTGTCTCCACCCGGCGGGTGACGAAGACTAGATCACGGGCATGATCTCCTTTTATCTTACCTGAATGCTTTTGTGGGATGTGATCAAAGAAAGCTGTAATCGGTATTGAACTCGTGTGTGTGAGTTAAACTATTTGCTTCCGCTATGTTACAAGACTTGTTTTGTAATAACGATGACTCTGTGTTGATGTAATCTATTTGCGAACGTCTGCGAATTGTTGTAACGTACGATATGTTATGTTGAATTACTGTGATCTTGGTTGAATGCAAGTTGGTTTGAAATCCGTCGTGATTTCAGTTGACTACCGGGTTTATATGGGCGCAAGTTCGAGAATTTGATCGTTTCGGCGATTGTTTTCGTACTTGTACTCTTATAAATTGGTCGGTTCTGTGACACTATTGAGACAAGTTTTTCTACAGAAATAGAGAATGAGAACATCCCATGTAGGAATTTAGTTAGGCAGGTAAGCCGAGTGATGAACTTGTGCAAAATGGACAAGCTCTTAATCTTTGTTATAGTAAACAACTTTTTAGCTCTTCTTCCCCTTTTTGTAAAAAAGGTTTAGTGCATTCCGACCCTTTCCATAATTAAGGTCGTAAAAGCTCAGAGTATGGGTGAGCCAGCTCTGATCACGCTAGTGAGCCAAGGTGCCATAGTCACTGGGGCATAGGTTTCTCACAGTCCGACCAGTTATACTCAGAGTTTGTTCTCAAAAACCTGGCTCCTAGGCATTAACGTGAGAAAAGGAGGGAGACACAGAGAATGTTTGCAGGATAAATATACTTATATCAGCCCCCGAGTGAGGCCTGGCCCCTTGCTGTTTGCTAGGGTCGGATGTCACAAAGGAGCGGGGGGTTTTGATAATGAAACTGATAAGAGAAAGTGTGCATTTATTAGGGGTAAAAGCGACGTAGCTGCTCGATGTTCCAGGCATTGGTGAAGATTTTGCCATCGATGGTCTTGAGCTTGTAGGCGCCTAGGTGAAGTACCTCCACAACTATGTATGGTCCCTCCCATGGTAGGGAGAGCTTGTGGCGGTCCTTGTTGCTCTACACGAGGCGGAGGACCAGGTGTTCGACGTTGAAGGCTCGACCCCGCACTCATCGGCTGTGGTACCATCGTAACGCCTGTTAGTACTTGGCCGAGCAGAGGAGGGCGACGTCGCACACTTTGTCCAGCTAGTCCATGGAATCCTCGTGGGATGCCTTGGCTCTCTATTCGTTGTATGCCTAGATCCTTGGTGCTCCATAGTCAAGGTCGGTTGGCAGGATGGCCTCGGAACCGTAGACCATGAAAATGGGTGTGTAGCTAGTGGCTCAACTAGGGGTTGTCCTCAAGCTCCAGAGTACTAAAGGAAGCTCAGTGACCCAGCATGTGCCAACCTTGTTCAATCGGTTGAAGATCCTAGGCTTGAGGCCTTGTAGGACCATGCCGTTTGCGCGCTCGACCTGCCTGTTCGTTCGGGGGTGCGCGACGGTGGCCCAATTGACCCGGATGTGGTATTCATCGCAGAATCGAAGGAACTTCTTTTTGGTGAACTGCGTGCCATTGTCCGTGATGATGGAGTTTGGGAATCCAAAGCGATGGATGATATTGAGGAAGAACAGCACGGCTTGCTCAGACTTGATCACGGAGATCGGTCGAGCTTCTATCCACTTTGTAAACTTGTCTATGGTGACAAGCAAGTGGGTGTAGCCTCCGGGTGCCCTCTTGAGAGGTTCGACCAGATCGAGCCCCCACACCACGAATGGCCACGTGATAGGGATCGTCTGGAGTGCTTGGGCCAGTAGGTGAATCCATCGAGCATAGTACTGACACCCTTCTCAGGTGTGCATGATCTGCTCATCGTCGGCTACAGCGGTGGGCCAGTAGAAGCCCTATCGGAATGCATTTCTAACTAGAGTTCTAGGCACAGCATGGTGACCGTAGACCCCACCATGGATATCACTCAGCAAACGCTTCCCCTATTTGATGGGGATGTAGCGCTGCAGGATCTCGATGTGGCTTCGCTGGTAAAGTTTACCCTCCACAAGAGCAAAGGACTTGGCGCGACGTGCGAGTCGTCGAGCCTCCGTCTTGCCCATCGGTAGCGCGTCACCAAGGAGGTTGTCGAGGTAGAGGATCCTTCAATCGACCAGAGGGTCGGGCTCTATCACTAGGTCCTCTTCGAGCTCCATGACTTCAGGGCCGAATGGAGCCGATGATTAGTCAGCCCCGGGTCTAGATTGGATGGACCGTCACCACCTTGTTTTGACCCCTCGTAGCGAACCGAGGGCTTGTGCTAGTCACTAGCGAAGAAGCCAGTTGGCATCGGCTCTTGGCCAGATGCTGCTTTTGCAAGCACGTCGGCCGCCTCGTTGAGGCGCCTCGGGATGTGATTGAGCTCGAGCCCGTCGAATTTGTCCTCCAATCGGTGAACTTGTCGGTAGTATGCGACCATCTTGGTGTCGTGGCTCCTTGACTCCTTCATGACTTGGTCGACGACCAGCTGGGAATCTCCTCAAACATCGAGGCGTCGGATGCCCAACTCAATGGCAAAGTGTAGGCCGTTGATGAGCGCCTCATATTCGACCACATTGTTGGAGGAGGGGAAATGGAGACATACCATGTACCTCATGCGCACCCTGAGGGGTGACACGAAGACCAGCCCTGCTTTGGCGCCCTTCTTTATCAGTGATCCATTGAAGTATATTGTCCAGTACTCTTGATCGACGACCGCTGGTGGCATTCATACCTTGGTCCATTCTGCGATGAAATCAGCCAACACCTGGGACTTGATGGCCGTCCAGGAGGCATACGTAATGCCCGGACCCATCAGCTTGAGTGCCCATTTCGCGGTTCTTCCTGTGGCATCTAGGTTTTCGATGACCTCGCCGAGGGGGAAGGACGTCACGACCGTCACCGGATGTGACTCGAAGTAGTGGCGCAGCATCCTTTTGGTGATGAGGACGGCGTACAAAAGCTTCTAGATTTGGGGGTAGCGGGTCTTTGAGTCAGATATGACCTTGCTGATGAAGTACATAGGGCATTGTACTTTGAGGGTGTGCCCCTCTTCTCCCTGCTCCACTACCAGGGCGGCGCTGACCACTTGTGTGGTGGCCGCAATATAGAGCAGAAGGGGTTCTCCATCGGTAGGAGGAACTAGGATTGGGGCCTTTGTCAGAAGCACCTTGACCATGTCAAGTGCCTCCTGGGCCTCGATTGTCCATTCAAAGTGGTTGGCCTTCTTCAGAAGTCGATAAAGGGGGAGACCTCATTCGTCGAGGTGCAAAATGAAGCGACTAAGCACAGTGAGGCACCCTGTAACTCGCTGTACTCCCTTTATGTTCTGAATCAGGCCCATCCTTGCGATGGCTAAAATCTTCTCCGGGTTGGCTTCGATGCCCCACTCGGAGACGATGAAACCAAGCAGCATGCCCCTCAGGACCCTAAAAATGCATTTCTCGAGATTGAGTTTGATGCCGTTTGCTCACAGTTTTGCAAAGGTCTGCTCAAGATTGGCTATGAGGTGGTTAGCCCGTTTTCACTTGACCACGATGTCGTCAACATAGGCCTCAATGGTCCACCCGATGAGGTCCCTGAAACACTTGAGTATACAATGCTGGTATGTAGCCCCAGCGTTCTTCAGACCAAATGGCATGGTGACATAGCAGAACGATCTGAAGGGGGTTGATGAAAGATGTCATGTGTTGGTCAGACTCTTTCATCACAATTTGATGGTATCCGAGTACGCATCAAGGAAGCAGAGGGTTTCGCACCTCGAGGTAGAGTCAACTATTTGGTCTATGCGCGACAAAAGAAACGGATCCTTTGGGCACACTTTGTTGAGACCTGTGTAGTCAACACACATCCTCCATTTCCCACTCTTCTTTCATATAAGAATGGGATTGGCTAACCACTCTAGGTGGTACACTTTCTTGCTGAATCTGGCCATCAAAAGCTTTGCGATCTCCTCACCGATGGTCCTACATTTCCCCTCATCGAAGCGACACAGGCGTTGTTTCACCGGCTTGGAGCCTGGGTGGATCTTCAAGGCATGCTCGACGACTTCCCTTAGAATGCCTGGCACATCTGAGAGTTTCCACGTAAAGATGTCTCTGTTGGCACGGAGGAAGCCGATGTGCGCGCTTTCCTATTTGGAGGAAAGCGTGGCACCAATGCACACTGTTTTGCCCTTCGTGCTCCTAGGGTCTACGAGGACCTCCTTGGAGCCCTCCACTGGCTCAAAGGACCCGGTCAATCGCTTGGGGTCAGGTGCTTCTTCGGTGACCTACTTCCTGAGGGCTGCGAGCTCTACGGAGGCGACGATTGCTGCGGCGTGATCTCAGCACTCGACTTCGCACTCATAGGCGCGCTAAAAGGAGGTGCCGATGGTAATGACCCTATCTGGGCCTAGAATCTTCAGCTTGAGGTAGGTGTAGTTGGGGACGGCCATGAACTTCGCATAGCATGGTCGTCCTTGGATGGCGTGCTAGGTTCCACGGAACCCAACCACTTCGAAGGTGAGGGTCTCCATCCTATAGTTGGATGGACCCCCGAAGGTGACGGGCAGATCAACCTACCCAAGTGGCAAGGCCTTCTTTCCAGGCAGCACGCCGTGGAAAGGTGCTCCAGTCTGTCGGATGCACGCTCGGTCGATGCCCATGGCGTTGAGCGTCTTGGTGTACATGATGTTGAGGCCACTGCCCCATCCATCAGTACCTTGGTGAGCCACGTCGTACCAATGATCAGGTCGACCATGAGCGGATATCTCCCTAGTTGCGGGACGCTCTTCGGGTGGTCGGTCCGGTCGAAGGTTATGGCGGACTTTGACCACTAGAGGAAGGCAGGCGTGGCTGGTTCGGTCGTATAGACCTCATGGCGTGCGACCTTCTTGCGGCGCTTGGAGTCATAGGCCACCGACCCTCTGAAGATCATGAGGCAGCTATCCGGCATCGGAAAGCCACCATCTTTCCCCTCAGCGTCGTATGTGGTTGGGGCAGGGTCCTTCCCATGCTCCCCTTTGTTCAAGTCTTCGGACAAGAACCGCTTCATGAGGCCGCAGTCCTTGTATAGATGCTTAACGGGAAAGGCATGGTTCGGGCATGGTCCCTCGAGTAGTTTCTCGAAGTGGTTTGGAGTGCCCTCCGTGGGCCTTCGACCACCCCTACGGTCTATGGCAGCCATGAGCGAACCCCCACGCCGTTGCTTTTTCTTTTTCTTGGCGGGGCAATTGGAGGCGCCTTCACCGACGTCCTCGTCCCATCCCACCTTGCCTTTGAGGCAAGATCACTCCAACCGCTTCTTTGCCCGAGGTGTGGCTAGTGGCGATGTCGAGGAGTTCCTTGGTGGTTCGTGGGCCCTTGCATCCTAGCTTGTGAACTAGAGACTCATAGGTGGTCCCAAACAGGAAAGCTCCTATGATGTCAGTGTCACCGACGTTAGGTAGCTCATTGCACTACCAGGAGAAACACCAGATGTACCCACAGAGGGTCTCACCGGCCTTCTGTCGGTAGTTCTTGAGGTCCCATGGGTTCCTAGGGCGCTTGTATACGCCCTAGAAGTTCCCCACAAAGATCTCCTTCAGGTCCGCCCAACTCTGGATTCTGTTGGACGGTAGGTGTTGCAACCATTTTCATGCCGAATCGGCCAAGAATAATGGAAGGTTGTGGATAAAGAAATCGTCATTATCCGCACCACCGGCTTGGCAGGCAAGTTGGTAATCCTCGAGCCATAGTCCGGGGTTTGTCTCCCTAGAGTACTTTGGGTTGTCGGTTGGTGGTCGGTACCTTGGTAAGAAGGTAGCGTTGAGGATGTGTCGACCGATGGCTTGGGGCCCCGGTCAGCCAGGGCTCAGGCTTTGGTCCTCGCCACCATCGTAGCATCCGCCATGGTGAGGGTGATAGCCATGGCTGGCACCCTCTCTCGGGTCATCGTGGGTACGCCTGCGAGCGTCGAGTGTGTCACGTGCGTCACGGTTGCGGCCGAGACGATGATGCCTCGGAACCACGACACGTTGCATGCCGCTTTGTGGCGCCTGGTGGACCAATGCATCCCTGTCGGGGCGCTCGGCGAGCATGCGTTGGCTGGCATCAAGCTCGTGTTGCCGAGACAATGAGCTCTTGGCCTGCTGCACCGCCGCACGCTCGAGCAATGTGCGAATCTCGTGGTGGGCCCAACGATCCTCGAGCATCGCGGCCTCTAGAAGACCATGGAGCAAGGCCGCCGCCGTGGCGATGTTCTGGCTTGCCCGGGTGAAGCGAGGGAGGGTTTCATCATCCGTGATGATCCTTTGGTTCACGTCGCGGGCCATGGCGCATGCGCGCCCACCATCTCCATGGTGCTCGATATCCCGATCAAGCTCCACATGCTCCTGCTCAAGCTGGAGACGTGCTTCCTTGAGCTCTTGGTATTGGGCTTTCAATTGCTCTACCCGCAAGCGTGGTGGGGCTATTGTCTCCCTCTTAGCCTCGTAGTCTAGGTCCTTTGTTGGGGTAGCCACCTCCTTGTGTATGCTTTTGACTTCTCCCTCAGGGGTACCCATCATGAAGCATTCGTGAGAGGGATGATGACTGCCCCTGCTAGAGCCAGAGCCAGAGGATGATTCTAGCTCCTCCACGAGGAGGTAATGGAAAGATTCCACGATGTCTTTGATCACCCCCCACGAATTCATCGTTCGAGGGAGGTGGAATCATGCGTTGTGCCACAAGGTGGCTAACGGTCTCCGTGACGATGCGGAGACCGAACGGAAGCACTGTTGGGGTGCTCCGGAAAAGGTGTTCCAGAGAGAGGGGTTCCCCTCCGCCGAGCCATGCCATGTCATTGGCGTAAGAGAAGGTGAGGTGGCATAGGTCCTTCCGGGATGGCTGGGGTCCCAGGGGGACACCTAGCTAGCGCTCAAGCCTCCCGTAGTCGAGGAGCTAGTTATTTCCAGGGGCGCAGGCCCCAGGTGCATGCAGCTGTAGCTTCTCAACCACCTCGTCGATTGTGTCGAGGCCGATGGAGGGGAGAGGTTTGATGGCGGCGTGAGCCAAGGCCAACTCTCCTCCCATCGTGATGATGAAGTCCAGGTCCCTGAAGTGCACGTGTGCGCCCGGGACCCAGCTGATGCCGTGACTAGCCATTCGTGGTCTGATGTTAATGTCGGGACGCGCAAAGTCCCCTACCTGGCACGCCAACTGCCGGTGTTTCGAGTAAACACCAATGAGTAAATTTATGTTATTGCGTGTCTGGGCCAGATGGTATGCTAAAAAGACACAAGGTTTATACCGGTTCAGGCAGAATATCTCTACGTCCAGTTCGTGGCTGCTGCTCATGTTATTAGCACTAAAAAGTTTGTAGTAGAGGTTACAAACAAGCGAGAGAAGGACGGATCCCAAGTCTCTGATGGAAAGGTCGAATGGGCGTCTGTCCATTGATGATGCCATGTCCTGACATTGTCAGCAAGTTGTCATGTCCCATCCCGCCCCGACGAGCGGCGCGGCGGACCAGGGTGCTGATCCACGGCCATACAGGGAGCAGACGGCTTAATGACCACACGTTCATTACTATAGGTGATGTGAGTTTCTTCCTGGACCGTAGTGGTTCTCGTGAGCTTCCATCAAGATCCGCGCCTGAGAGCAAATGGCGGCCCCCACAACACTGTAAGAGAAATGTCGACGCCTACAACACTGTTTGGGCTTTGACATGCCTGGAAGGTCTCAAAGTGCCCTTCTTGTCATATCCTGATGGTACTTTCCTGCAGGCGTGCAAGGTATGGTCCTCGGTATTGCGGTTGACTTGAGTGTCCTGCCTTATCTGTGCGCGTTGTTAGGAAGGAGTCGCGTGCATAAGTCGGGCGAGGCAGAGCCAACCCTCAGGGGTTGGGCGAAGCGGAGCCAGTCCTCAGACGTCGAGCGAGGCAGAGCCATCCTTTAGATGTTGGGCGAGGTGGAGCCATCCTTCAGACGTCGGGCGAGGCGGAGCCAGCCCTCCGACGTCGGGCGAGACGGAGCTAGTCCTCAGACGTCGAGCGAGGCGGAGACATCCTTCAGTCGTCGGGCGAGGCGAACCCAACCCTCGGGGGTCGACCGAGGCGGGGCCAGCTCTCGGGAGTTAGCCTGAGACGTTACCAACCCTCGAGGGTCGGACGATCGGACAAAATGGAGCCTGCAGCCTTGGTGGTTTGGACGAGGTGGAGCCTACTAGGAAATGTAGTCTCGTTCTTGATCGCCCTGATGAATTAGCGTTGATGGGTATCAACTCCTCTTCTTTGGGTACCCTAGTATTGGTCCTCGACAACTTGCGGTTGAAAAATAATTTTACTAGCTGGTATTTCTAATAGTATAGAAACGGAACTTGAAATCAAATTCAGCTCAAAAAGTTAGAAATTTTCAAGTCTGCCAATAGTTAGACACTGCTATATTTAGCAATTTATTGTGAGAGATTGGGTTAAGGAGTGGTGTAGTGTTATAACTCGATTTGGTAGTCTCATGTGCCATCTTGAACATGGAGAAGACGGTTTAGGTTTAGGAGCAACCGTTTGGTCGTGTTGAGCGCTTTAAAATTCGTGCGTGTCACGATTTCGAGCTGGTTGGCCGCGTGGCCACGATCACCGTGCTTGGGCGCTCGGTGTTGCCACGTTGGTCGCGTGTGTGCGTGCGCATGCTACCGTGCGCAGCCGGCCATGGCCGCCTCTAGCCTGGCTAGGTCTCGGCTGTCGCTGGCCCCACCACGCGGAGCCGCTGCTGCTGCTGCCGACTACCCCGCATGCACCGCGATGGAGCCGCTACTGGCGCCATCAACTTGCCATCGCGTCTGCACTGCAGACCCACCTCGCGTTGCAATGCTACCACTTCCAACGCCACTGCGACGCTGTGCTGCTACCGCTTGCCTTGTCCTAGTTCGCATGTGGGCTGCGCCGCGCCGTCGTCCTGCCTTAATGGCGCTGCGGTCGCCCCTGCCGTGCCCCACCTGCCTCTACGCACGCGCATGTGGTTTGGCCGCATTGTCATGTAGCAGGTGTGTAGACGTAGCCTTAAGTCCGATCGGCCACGTCTCGCTAAGGCGTGGACGAGCCGAACCCACTGTCGCGCCCCGTCTCTCTCTCCCTCTATTTTTTGCCGCCGTCGGGTCATGTCACGGTGAGCCAGAGAGCGAGCACCTCTCATCAATTTCTCGTCCTCGCGTATCTGCCCTCATGTCTCCTCTCTAGCTGACCCCACCCCGCCTTGACTCATGTCACGCCGAGCTCCAATTTTGGAGCTTTGCCGCCACTGCGTGCCGTTAAGGCCCGTCGTCGCCTGCGTCGTGGCCAGTCTCCACCACTTCGCCCCGCACCAATTCCTCTGCACCACTAGCTCGCCTTGGCTCCCTCTTCGTCGTGCACACGCTAGTCATAGATCTAGTGCCGCCTCCTCGCTGCTAACGCAGCCATGCCTTTGCGATCCGCCGTTCACCTTGCCGCGCGCACGTGGCCAACCTCGCTCAGGTCACCTTCGGCCGAGCTGGCTTCTCGTAGGGTCACTGGTGAGTTGTCGTTGCTCACAGGTTACCCCTACCACCTCGTTGTTGTTGTGGCTCACCTAAACACCGTCGCCATTACCGCAGGGTGCCCGCCGTCATGGAGAGGTCCTTCTACGGCATCCCGACTCGTGCAACCGCCGCCTATCGTCTCGCGTCGAACCCTAGGTGAGCGTCGGCCTCGTAGATAGGTCAGCGTGGGTCCCGTGTGCCCGGCGCAAGCGCCAGTGCCACCGCTTGCCGTGTCGACACGTGCAGGGGAGGCCGAGGACCTTGCCATTGTAAAAAGGAGGAAGTTCCAAGGGTTTTGTTGCAAAGTCGTTGTCTATAGAAATAGTAACGTGGACTACGGGTTATTTTGCTCATAGTCCAGGGGCGTTTTTGCTAATGTGCCAGCGCGCGGGACTTCCTCACCGCGGGCCGCCTCCACGCGTGGGCAGCGCCTCACCTGTGGGTCACCGCGCGCTAGTGTGCGCGCGCGTTGCGCCGCATGGGCCGAAATCAGTTTAGCTTTTTCGTGGAGAATAGAAATAGCTTTTCATTTGTATTTTTGAGCTGATCTTTGGTAAATCATATAAAATCATATAGGTATCCAAATATTGTGAAACCAATTTTGTTAAGTTTCCAAAATTGTGCTCTATATATTGGTGTATTTAGTTCATATATATATATTTGTTGATACCAGAAACTATTAAATCATTTGAGAGTGCTTAATATTATTAGGTTAAATATTGTAGGAATTTTTGTGGCAATAAGGTGATAGTTGTAGCTTTGAAAATTTTATAGTAGCTTTGTAGTATTATTATGTGCTCACTGTAATTTTTGTAGCTTTAGAATAGACTTAACATAAGGGTAGTTAAATGCTCTTTGTTTCAAATATACATTAAATTATTAGTACAAATAAAGATATATCCTTCGTTTGTAAAGCTAGGTGTTTGTTAGTTGAACCCAACACTTCACTTGAGGAAGATGATAGTTAGCTTAGTATCTTAGTCATTAGAGCTAGCTTAGTAGTTTACCATGTATATTCTTAATTTAGGAGCTGCTGTTGCTAAAATACTAAATGTTGCATCATCATTGCGTGCATGTAGAGAACGAGTTGGCGAAGATCATGACCATCGGAGACCACGAGTTCGAGGAGGTGATCGAAGAGTATGAGGAGGAGATCCTCGTGCAGGAGGAGGTCCCGGAGCCGCCACTGACTGATTGAGCTGACACCGCGCCTGCCCAAGGCAAGCCTCGGTGTATAACCCTTATTTTGAATAATCACTGGATATATATATGTGATGTGCATTTACGTTACATGCTTATTATTGAAACTACATGCATAGATAAACCTACTTATGAGTCTTACTAGCATAGGTCGAGTAGCTGCTATGCTTAGGCTATCGGTAGCGTGAGTAACCTACCGTTACTCGCAATAGGTGATTATTATTATCACTCTAATGATAAATGGTGAAAAATAAATGAAGACCGAGAAGGGATATGGTACGGGTATTGGTGGATGTAAGAGGTTGTGTTCTGCGGCCAACGGGGCATAGCTTGTTTACACTATTTTCCCTATCCATGTCGGTTAAGAACCGACCGTTGCATTGGATTCTAGTCAGGTCACAGATTTATTATCCTGAGCACATACTTATTTATGGGAGCAGGAAAGGCTCGTTGCTCTCTTGTCTTGGGTTCCAGCTCTTTCCGGACCGACTGATTGGAGGTGGGATGGTGGAGGTCTAAGCATCATACTGAGTCCGGGACTCAGGTGTGGGGCCTTGGAGTCCAAGTTTGAACGAGGACCTAGACCCCTTGATAGGAGAGTGGTGGGTTGGTCCTATTTGTGCCTAGGGGTACAAGCGGAGCGTGTGTTTTAGGGTACCTAGCTGGGCTACATTGGTTTACGAATCACCGTGTAATACGGTACGACTTGTCTACGATCTAGCACCGTAGTAAGAACTGGAAGATAAAAGGTGGTGAAATGGATCTGATTGCTCAACTCTTGCTTGAAAGTAGAACAGATGCTTACATAGAATGGTTAGCTAATGAACTAATCATGTCTGCTAATAAAACACATACATAAGGATTCACTACTAGTGTTACTTTTTGCAAAAAGAAAACCCAGCAAACCATAAAGCTTATTATATCCTTTGGATTCGAGAAATTATTCCCACTAGTCGGGTAAGTCTTGCGAGTACATTGTGTACTCAGAGTTTATTTACCCCTATTGCAGGTGCAGCTTGAGGAGTAGCTGTTGAGTGGAGGATTCTTCTGGTGGGCACAGACGGATCCTTGTATCTTACCGCTAGATGTTTATTTCAATTCCGCTATTTAAATTCCGCACTCTGAACTTAGTATTATAATAATGTATTTCTGAGAACTCTTGATGTATGAAATGGACTAAGTATTGTAAACTCGTTCTTATTATTGGATCCTGAAGGAAAAACGTGGATTGTTCGAGTTCTCCCTTGGTGTGTGCTCGACGAAACCGTCCGATGTAGCTTGCTTTCGAGGTGCTTAGTGTCTAGTGGAAGACAAGCGCCTCTGAAGGTGTGTTATTTCAGGCGGTTCTACCACACCTAAGGACCAGCCACTCCAGAGCGTGAAGTTTTTTTTCCCAGCACTCTTGAGCAAAGATTTGAAGGCCTAAAAAATGAAGACCTACGCACCAAGAAGATAGAGGAGGCGAATGCCTCGGAGATGAAGACCTGTGAAGGCCTTGGAAGCAAAGACCTGCTCGCTAAGACAATACCAGAGGCAAAGGCCTCGGAGACGAAGACTTGCGCATTGAGGAGCTCCTAGAGGCGAAGACCTATGCGCTGGATGAAGCCGATGAACCATGTTGTAGAAGCAGCGAAGGGAACCAAAGTCCAAAGATGAAGACATCGGGAAAATCAACCTCAAGGCACTTAGAGCTAGAAGCCGAAGAAGTTTGAACATGTATAGGCTAGAGTCATGCGTGTGCTCTTTCTCCATGCCCTTTTTCAAAAAGGGTTTTTGGGGTTTTTGGGATGGAGTTTTTAGTGAGGCGCACACGTGTAGGTTGCAAAGGGTGATCCTCGCAACTAAGGTTCGAGTTGTATTGTGCCTCTTATTGTATGAGCATCTACTAGGTCATGTAGTACCAGCCATAACCTAATAGCTGAGGGGCTACTGTTGGGGGAAGCCCATGTGGTATATGGGCCAAACTTTCCCTTGAAGAGGCCTAATGGGGGTTAGTGTAGTAGCTTGTGAAATTCACCCCCACCATGGGATCGTATGTAAATTGTCGTTGCCTATATAGTGTCATGAGCATGAGGGCAAGTGGGTTCTTTCTCTCACTCATTTGCAAACCCTCTCCTCTCCCCTTCACTCTCCCACTCAGCTGCTCGGAACCCAAGTTTCCAATAATCCTGATTTTTTTTTTCAAATATCAGTAGATATAAGACTGAGCATAATTAAAGTAGTAGATGTTGTAAAACATACCTGATCCGTCATAAGCATGATATGACCGTATCTCAACTTGCTTGTTATCACACTCAACACCATGTTGTAGAACGAGAATCTTTTTGATGTTATTAATTTCATCATTATTCATAATTTCATCAATGCTTGCATCTCTGACATTTAATAATTTGCCTCTCATTGGAAATATTCCATAATACTCTCTCCCTATCTCAGCTAGACCTGCCATCTGCAGGGGACCGAACTTTTCAGTTTGTTAATAAAATAAAATAAACAAACACTGTTACAAATAAAGAAGGTTTCCATTACTCACAGCAAGGGTCGTGGCTGAGTCTCCTTCGCTTAAAATCAACGTGCATTCACCAGCAAATTTAGCATCCTCCAGCTGTGAAACCTTAACTTTTTTCTTCTTAACTCCATCTGTTTTCTTCAGATCTTTTTTAATTTAGAATCTGCCCACATTAGAAGGCATTACATAAGCCACCCCGAAAGAACATAACCGACATTTACCTGCTGCATTTGCCCTTTCATGGATTCTGAAAAGAAATAGATACAAATGCAATGTGATAAGAGACGTAATTCAATTTTTGTTTATGGCATTACACTCAAAACTGATGCTTCTACGAAACTTTAACAAACCTGGGAAGTTCATCAGATTGTATGTACAATTTGACATACTGTAAGAAGCTCCGGACAGGAACACTGTTACCACCAACTTGACATCTACTATTTCCCAAAGAGTGATAATGATATCAATCACTCTCCTCCTCATGAGAGCCACATCATCCTCATCTAATTTGTCATTTTAAATTTTGGTGAGATCGGGTTTGAAGGTGACTTTAGTCCAATTCAAGCCCCTTTCGCAATTGGTAATCTGGGACGCTTCCATCTTGTTCATGTCTTCAGAGAAAATCTGCACAGATAGCTATCCAGTATAACAATGAATTGATAGTGTCATGCAGATTTTAGCAGTTGCATCTTTCTCAATTTTTTTAGAATGAAGGAACATAAAACCTTCCTGCTACAAGTTACCCCCAATGCCCATTTTGAAAACCCTAAAATTCTGTGGCAAATTCAGAATCTATTGCCACAATCAATACTAAACCATGAGTATCTAACTGCAAAACACTATCCTTCACATCGCACGTGAGAATACATTTTGCCGCTCCCGTTAGAGGTCTCAATCATAAACTCTGTGGAGTAGATGTTGGTGAGCTTGGCACTATATCCGTTGCTTCCTCTAGTAGTCCTATTTTCGCCATCATCAAAGGTGCTACCGGACATGAGATCGTCGAAGATAAATTGCGGCACATAGACGCGCTCGACCTTGTGGATGATGATGGGAATCCCCTCACCGTTGTTGTAAATAGAGACAGTACACATCGGCACGTTAATGTCGACGTGGAGGGCGTTCAAGGAAGGATCACGCCACTTATTGTCGGCTGCATTAATGAAGATCTCATCGAAAATCTTATGGAAGGCTGGCACGTAGGTGACAATGCGGTGTGCCATGGCGTCGCCCTCGAAGACCCAAAACCTTCTCTGAAAGTTTTTCCAAAGACCCAATAAACATACCTGCTCGCAGCATGATATGCTCCCGTTGCTCCAACTTCCTGTGCGTCTTCACCATGATTCTATTTCTAAATCACACGCTAACCACCTTTGTACTTTATTTGCCTCTTAGAACATTTGCATTAGAAACCTGTCCTACCTTTTCCCCCTTCCCCACGTTCTTTTATCTCTAGATTGGCATGACGATACGCCGCGTAACTTTATGTGCGTGGGGGTGATTTTTTTCAAGTGCTAAAAGATTGGGAGGTGGTTTTAGGAGTCGTTGGAGATGAGTTTTTTTTAATCTTGCCAAAATTCCTAGATTAAGAGACTCTTCTCGGTACTCTTAGAGATGCTCTTAGCTAAACAAAACGTGGCTTCTTCATTTCAGCGTTCATACGACTAGCACAATAGTGCGTCATTTTAGGAGAGACACATATTACTTCATCCATTCTAAATTATAAGCATTATTTTTTATATGTATTTAGATATATATTATATCTAAATGTATGACAAAATTATAAATCTAGAAAAAACCACAACGTCTTATAATTTAGAACAACATGAGTATATTATCACATGAAATAACTAATAAAAATGCTTATCTATATGAGAAAATTATTTCGTTGCCATCCAAATCTGTGCGGATCACTTCATTGCCATTAGAAATTAATTATGAGTTCTTCTCAATGTCATTGATTCTATTTTTTAGTCCCTCACTACGTGGCACTGCATCTATTTTTGCATATAAACCATGTTGAAACCTAACCATCTTTTAACATAATGCTAATTTTACTCCTATCATACTTATCCAAAGCCATCGGTCACAACTTTAAGCGGTAAGAACACCATGGGTTCTTACCCACCCTCAGTAAACTAGGTGACTCTTAACCCCACAATCCACGTCAAACACAACTACACAAGCCACCGTGAGTTTAGAAACTAGTTGTTCTATCCAAACACCTATCAGATTTTAAAAACCAAATTATTTTGCGCTACAGTTGTGTTCATCCAATGGTTTAAAAATAC
This sequence comes from Miscanthus lutarioriparius, assembly GCA_904845875.1. Taxonomy (NCBI): domain Eukaryota; kingdom Viridiplantae; phylum Streptophyta; class Magnoliopsida; order Poales; family Poaceae; genus Miscanthus; species Miscanthus lutarioriparius. The sequence continues at coordinate 121,510,550 of CAJGYO010000001.1, forward strand.
TGCCGGGACCTAAACTTTAAGCGTCAAGAACAAGTGGTACTAACCCCCTAAAAAATAAATCCTGCGTCATCTGAAAATATATACTACAGTACTGGTCCGTGGTGCAGTAGTACATATTTTCTACTAGTTTTCAGCATAGCTCGCCTGATCTGAGTGCGTATTTGACGGCCGAGACAGGACCGTGAATAGACTGGCCGATGCGGGGGTATTCGCCGGCCGGACCGCCGGAGTAGGGAACAGACCTACTGCACCGTTTGTCTCCCTCTTTTCATCCATCTCTACCTCACCACTGAAATCAAGAAGCAGAGCTGTCCGGCATCCGTTCGAAAAAAAAGAAAACCAGTGGAGTTTCGCTTGCTTGATGATGGCACCAGTTAGTGCCTATATGCAAATCACAGGTGCCTTTCACAGGAACCGCACAGTCGGCAGGCCATGATCATCACAGCACGGCAGCATACGCAAAACAGGCGGTAAGGGCCGGTTGAAATGGAAGAATTTCATGTATAAAAATTTTACAGAAACCACTTTAATCTCACGAGAATAACTTGGAAATCGACAAAAATCCTCACATTTCAAACAGTAAATGGCAGAAATAAATTTGATGGTCGAATGGCTGATGGAAAGCAAAGCATTAGAGCACCCGCAATGGCCGGCTCATAAATTAGTTCTAAGTATTTTTTATATATTAATAGAAAGAGAGAGAGAAACTAGCTCTTGATTAAGAGCTAGACTCATATATAAATTCTAAGATCATGTGAGAGTGTCATGTGAGTCTAATCATATTATGAGTTATTTGCTAAAAACTAGTATATTGAAGAGGTAACTGCGTTATACCATTGCGGGTGCCCTTAAGCATACGTTAGTTGCATTGTTTTCAATGCTTGATTGGTGTCCTTCAACTTGAGTAGAAAGACGAGTCACGCGACGATGCTGATGGTACGCTTCTTTGGGCCGCCAGTCCATATCAGGCCTTGTCATTTGGGCCAAGTCGACAAGTCCATACAAACTCGTACGTCAGCCTGCCCATTCCGTGGGCCCCTCGAAAGGCCGCTCACGGCCGTTGTGCGTTGTTGCGGAAAGCGAGAACGATGCCTCATGACCGAATCTGAACCGGTTCAGAAGGGCGACGGTGTATCGCGCTCGCACGCCGGCGGCCGGCCCCCGCTTTCGACGTGGCGACGGGACGGACGGCGACCGTCCACCCACACAAATCGCAGCCGAAAACGATGTTAATGGCCAAAGCACGAGAGCTTTATTTGAACGCCCAAGTTAACATTTGATACCATCTGTCTGCCATTTCTTCAGCACACCAGACAAGGAGACAGAGACATTTTTTCCAGCGAACGAACAGTCTTTTTCTCTCATAATAAATCAGCCAACAATAATTTTCAGTCTGACTTATCAAACAAGCGAACGGGACCATAGGAGCGTATGCCTGCGCATGCATGCATTCATGGCTGGCCCATGCCACCAACATCGCGTCAGAGTGATAGAAGGAAGCGCTGATCATCCCTCCCGGAACCCAGAGTGATGATAAACTGATGATCGTCGATCGTTTTCCGAACCTTCTCGCGAATTAATCTTTTCGCCCATGATTTATGATAAATGTATCTACATGATTTCAGGACGCTACTCGATCGTCCTCTACATTTCGTTCATCATTCTCCGATCAAACAAGCTCGCTCGTGCAGTGCACGCGCTAAGCTACCTGCATGCCTGCATCGATTCCTCGCGCCACGCGATCAGCGAGGCGATCGTCTGCTCAATGTCCACGTGCCAGACGCTGCCGGTGGCGACGTCGGCCGCGGCGTCGTACAGGCGACCGAGGTCGAGCGCGCGGCCCGCGGCCGCGAGGCGGCTGGACAGCGCGGCGACCTCGGCCCGCAGCCCTGCGTTGGCGAGCAGGGCGAGGGCCAGGCATTCGCGAGCGGCCTGCGCGCCGGCCGCCAGCTCGCGCTTCCTGCGCTCCAGGAGCTCGGCGGTGTCGCGGAGCTCGTCGAGGCGGCGCTGCTTCCGCGCGCGGGACCGCCGCGCCGACTCCCGGTTCGAGATCCTCCGCCGGAGGCGCCGCTCGTCGGCGGACTCCAACTCCCCCGCGGCGGCGTCGACCTCGGGCGAGGCTGTCGCCGGAGGTTGAGCTGGGAATGGGCATGGGCTGACTTGCGGCGGTGTTGCCATCGCCGCGAAAACTTGCATGTCGTCGATGTCGACGAAGGGCGTGCAACCTGCAGAGAAGTCCATTGGGGACAGAATGGTAATTATGTGCTAATCAAAGGAGGAGGCGAAGAGGGCGGGGGAAAAGGGAGGGAAGAAGTGAAGGGTTGCGGTATTTATAGGCGGTTTACGAGGGCATTCTGGTATTTTGTTTCTTCAGTCATGATGTGGGTCTAAATGTTATAGTCATGTACAGTATAGTGCTAGGTGATAATGCGTGCTTTTATAGATTCGCAAGATTTGTTTTTCGAAACATCGGATGTAAACCCATATGCAGGGGAGGTACATAGTCTAGCGGGTGCCGACACACGCATCAAAACGTAAAAATATTGACTGTGGCTCGGCCAGCCAGCGACGTTAGTAACAACGCGTAGCTCATGGGCTAAACCAAACATCTAAACGACATATTAGAACGACAATCCAATCTCCGACCAGAAGGCCCGACCGAGGAGGAATGACGTCCGCTTTCGACGCTGGCCCACCTTTGGACGGCCTCTCCGACCAGAAGGCCTGGCCAAACACCACGTTCTGACTCCGACTCGCATCTCTGATCGGGGATGCGCCGAACCCCTGCTTACAGCTCCTCTTTGACTGGCGCAATCAGAGCCGACTCGAACCAACCGACCGGGGACGCCCGCTCGGTAAGGACCAGGAAACGGACAAGAAGGTAAGGCAGGACACTCAAGTCAACCGCAATACCAAGGACCATACCCTATACACCTGCAGGACAGTACCCTGCAACCTCCCTAGCATGACATAACCGAAGCAATGTTGTAGACGCCGATATTTTCCCTACAGTGTTGTGGGCGCCATCAACTCTCATACCAAACAAATACGGTAAGGCTTCCCCCACATGCCTCTGAGGCATCAGCAGTGTTGTGGGTGCCGGCATTTGTCGTACCAGGCGAACATGGTAAAACCCCTTGCATGCCTCTGAGTATCAACAGTGTGGCAGGCACCGACGTCTGCCATACCTGAAGAAGACGACGCAACCTCCTACGTGCATCTGACATTAAACAGTATTGTGGGCGCCTACCATCATCTTGTACCTGCCGGCGTGGGCGGCAAGACTTAGTAGCATACGTACTCTCTCCCCCTCACTTGTAAGGCCATCCCCTTCATCTATAAAAGGGGATGAGCTCTCTCCCCAAAGGGAGAGGATCAATCAATTCACTTACATTGACTCACCCTCTATAACTTTAGACACTCTAAAGTGATACAAGCACACGCTCGAACATTTAGCACATAGCGGGGCTCCTGTCACTCTCGGCCCTTCAGATCAAGAGTCCGACCGGACCTCTTATACCCTTATCTTTCTCCCTTCCGTTTGTAACCCCACAGCAAACTTCGAGCACCTGGGCTCAGAAATAAAGTCACCGATCGACTCAAACTGGACGTAGGGCACATTGCCTGAACCAGTATAAACTCTATGTCATTGAGTGCTACGCCACCTCCGATCATAACATATAGCAAAGCTACAAATATTTATGTGTTGGTCACTTTCTGCACCAACAGTTGGCGCCGGCCATGGGGAAGACGTTGTACGTTCACACTTTTTGGTCATCGGATGGCCCTCTTTTCCGCCACCTTCGCCATGGCGGGCTCAAGCAATACGACTCGCTTCGGTTCACTAGAGTTTCCCACACTCCCACCTGTTGGGATATGGGTTCCACCCATTTTCGAGCCGTCCTAGACCTTCCTCTTCGGAAGCTTGGACTTCATCGTCGACCGGCTCGGCGTACTGCACCTCTACGAGGAGGCACCTGTTCTGGCACCCGTTGGAGGGGCGCCCTCCCTCGGCTCCGGGATGCACGACGACTTCAACGACGAGGCGCCTGCGCTTCATTTCGAGCAAACTCTCTGCTCAAACCCTGCTGTGAGTAATGTACATACTGTTAATTACTCTTTATATACTATCTCCTGCCGATTATCTGGAGGGACCGTATTGTCCGCACCGCAAACACCGTACGACTGGTTCCCCTGCGGCCTCACGTCCCCCACGGATGCGCGCGTGCGCTCGGGGTCTCCGAAGGACGCTGGCGCTGCCCCCTCTCACATACGAATTCTTGGGAATGGTGAGCTATGCTCCCACCACTTTCCACGAACTCCTAGATGACGAGGTTGAGAGCGACGGCTCCAGCATCGGTGACGTCGACGTGGCACCTAGCCACCGTCCATCCCAAGAGTGCGCTATGGTGGACGCTCCGGGATAGCCGCCGGTGGTTATGGAGTCTGTGTAGACCCACACCCCTCCGGACCCTCGTGCGGGGGCCCTCACGCTCGCACAAGGGCACGCCGAGGAGCTACAACAACGGCGGTAGAACCAGCCACCGTCTGCGTCGGTGCGCTCGGTGCAGCACATTGCGCCCCATGTGAGAGAACCGATGAGCGACGCTTGGGGTCGCGCCCGCCAGGTCCAGCGCGACATCATGAATGAGGGGAACGACCCCCCACAGTTCGCTCGGGCTAGCCAGAACATCGCCGCTGCGGCAATGCTTCCGCGCGGCATTCCCAAGCCCGTCGACCCCCAGGAGCGGGCGGTCTACCAGAACCTCCGGGCGCTGGTAGAAGTCATCGCCGTTCAACAGGCGGAAAGCTCTGCATCGCTACTCTGACTTGTGCCCTCTCTCCCCACTGGGGGAGTGGGGACGCACCAGATGGATCGCTCTATTCGCTCACCGCTACAGCCACCAAGCGCGGCTGGAGAGGCCACGGCTACGCCACGGTCCGACTTGGCGCCTGCCCCACATCGATCGCCGGCACGCGAATGGCTCAGTCCGCACCAAGACGCTCGCAGCATCATCAGCAACCGGCATCAGGCCCGGCATGATGATGACATCCACCGGGCGGTGATGGGGCAGGCGACATGGGTCCCGGCCGAACCATCGAGGGGAGCGGTGAAACGCGCCCTTGGCATGGTCACCGGCCAGACGACTGGAGTCCCAACCCTGAGGGCCCGGGATCCTGAGCCTTTGGCCAGCGGATCCGGAGAGCATCGTTCCCACAGCGCTTCCGACCACCCACCAACATCGCCAAGTACACCGGGGAGACGAACCTCGGTATTTGGCTCGAAGATTTCCGGCTCGCCTATCGAGCCAGAGGGGTGGATGATGACCTTTTCATCATTCAATATCTCCCTATCTACGTGGGGGAACATGTTCGGGCTTGGCTTGAATTCCTTCTGCACAACAGCATCCGTGACTGGGCGGACCTCAAGAGGGTCTTCATCGGAAATTTCCAGGGGACGTATGTTCGCCCTGGTAACTCCTGGGACCTCAAGAGCTGCCAGCAGGAGCCCAGCGAGTCCCTGCGGGATTACAACCGTATGTTCTCCCAACGACACAACTCCCTCCCAGATGTCATCGATGTAGACATCATCATCAGCGCATTCCTCTCTGGGACGACCTGCGAGTCCCTAATCCACAAGCTTGGCTGCCTGAAGCCCCGTACCACCCACAACCTGCTCGACGTCGCCACTAACCACGCCTCTGACAAGGAGGCGGTCGGAGCAGTCTTCAACGGAGGCCGGGACAAAGGCAAGGCCAAGCGCATGGACCAAGACGAGGGCCCTTCCACACAGAAGGACAAGAAGAACAAAAATGATCAGCGCCGATCGGACAACACCGTGTTGGTCGTCGTGGCTGATCGCATGGGCAAGCAGCTCCAGCAGGGCCTGACTGACCACTTCAACAAGCTCATGGATAGCCCATGCACCAACCACGTCTACCCCGTCAAACACCTCTACAAGGACTGCGAGCTCCTCAAATGTTTCCTGCGACAGGCCGGCGGGTTGAAAGAAGGAGGCGGCAAAGAGACGACAGCCAAGAAAGGAAGTGCGGCAGGCAAGGACGGGGACAGCTTCCCTGATCCTGAGGAATGCATCATGATCTTCGGTGGATCCGACGTCATCTGGTCCAAGCGCCAGCACAAGGTGCGCTATAGGGAGGCATGCGCCGCTGAGACGGCCATCCCCTCCTTCCTTAGCTGATCAGAATCTTCGATCACCTTCGATCAGAGGGACCATCCCTCCCACGTCACGAGACCGGGATGCTACCTGCTCGTCGTCAACTCCATCGTTCGCAAAAAGCACCTCACGAAGGTGCTGATAGACAGAGGCAGCGGCCTCAACATCCTCTACGTCGACACCCTCGACGCCATGCGCATCCCCCGGTCGGAACTCTGCCTAGCGGGCTCTCCCTTCCATGGGGTGATCCCGGGAGCACAGGCATACCCACTCGGGCAGATCGACCTGCCCGTCACGTTTGGCAACCGAGCCAACTTCTGCTTGGAGGTCCTCACCTTCGAAGTGGTGGACTTCCCAGGGTCCTACCATGCCATCTTGGGGCGGCCATGCTACGCCAAATTCATGGCAATCCCCAACTACACCTACCTCAAGCTGAAGATGCCGGGACCGAATGACGTCATCACCGTGAGCAGCGCCTTCTCGCACGCCTTCACATGCGACCACGAGCATTTCGAGCTCGCCACCGCGGTCATCAACTTGTCCGAGCTCCCGTAGCTCGGGGAGTCATCGACCCCAGCAGTCTCGGACTGTAAAAAACCAATCTCCTCGACGGCCTTCTGCCCACTCGAGGAAACCAAGGCGGTGGGGATCGACCCCACTGACCCAACCAAGACGGTACAGATCGGGACCCAGCTCCCGGCCAAATAAGAACGCGAGCTCGTCGACTTCCTGCACGCCAATCGTGATGTCTTCGCATGGAAGCCATCTAACATGACGGGCATACCGTGGGACATCGCCGAGCACGCACTACGCCTCATCCCGGGCTCAAAGCCCGCTAAGCAGCGCCTACGCTGCTTCGACGACGAGTGGCACAGGGCCATAGGCGAAGAGATCGCCAAACTCCTGGCAGCCGGATTTATTAGAGAGGTATTCCACTCCGACTGGCTTGCCAATCCCTTTCTTGTTAAAAAGAAGACCGATAAATGGAGAATGTGCATTGATTATACTGGCCTCAACAAAGCATGTCCAAAGGATCATTTTCCTTTGCTGCGTATAGACTAGATAGTCGACTCCACCTCGGGTTGCGAGATCCTCTCCTTTCTGGATGCCTACTTGGGCTACCACCAGATCGCGATGAAAGAGTTCGATCAGCTCGCAACCTCGTTCATCACCCCGTATGGTTCGTACTGCTATGTAACCATGTCTTTCGGCCTGAAGAACACTGGCGCCACCTACCAAAGGTGCATGCAGCAATGCTTCGCTGACCAAATCGACCCGCTCGATCAGCCTGATCAAGCCGAGCAGCCGAAACCAATGATCGCCGTCTATGTTGATGACATAGTGGTCAAAACGGCTCAAGCTTGCGACCTGATTGCAAACTTGGCCGTAACGTTCGCGAATCTCCGAAGGTTCAACATCAGATTGAATCCCGAGAAATATGGTTTTGGGGTTCCGAAGGGAAAGCTGCTAGGATACATTGTGTTCGAGCGTGGCATCGAGGCCAACCCCGAAAAGATCATGGCCATCTCTAACATGGGCCCTGTATGCAATGTCAAGGGCGTACAAAGGCTCACCGGCTCTCTGGCTGCCCTGAGCCAATTCATCTCCCGGCTCGGTGAACGGGGGATGCCACTCTACAAGCTCCTCAAAAAGACGAACGCCTTCGTCTGGACTGAGGAAGCTCAGCAGGCTCTGGAGAGCCTCAAAGCGTCCCTGACATCGGCCCCAATCCTCGTCGCTCCCGAAAGAGGAGAACCCCTCCTCCTTTACGTCGCGGCAAGCAACCATATGGTGAGCGCCACCCTAGTCGTCGAAAGGGAGGAGCCGGGACACCACCTTAAGGTCTAGCGGCCCGTATACTTCGTCGGGGAGGTACTCACCGACCCCAAGGTCCGGTACCCCTAGGTGCAGAAACTCCTATATGCCATGCTGATGGCGACCCAGAAGCTCCTACACTACTTCACCGACCACGAAGTCGCGGTCATCACTTCATACCCGCTCGGAGACATCGTCTGCAACCACGACGACACGGGATGGATCTCCAAGTGGGCACTCAAACTCATGGGCCACGACATCAGGTATATCCCCCGTACCACCATTTAGTCAGGCTCTAACAGATTTTATTGCCGAATGGATGGAGGTCCAGCTACCGACCCCAGACATCACCCATGAGTACTGGACAATGTACTTTGACGGGTCCGTCATGGCGCCCGGCTCGGGGGCTGGAGTGGTTTTGATCTCCCCAGATAGGAGTAGGCTCCGCTACGCCATCCGCCTCCACTTTTTAGCCTCAAACAACGCCGCGGAGTATGAGGCCCTCATCAACGGACTACGCATCGCCATCGAACTTGGTGCTACGTGACTCTACGTTCATGGCGACTCGGAGTTGGTCATTGATCAGGTCATGAAGGAGTCCTCCTGTAAAAGCCCCCTCATGGCAGCATATTGCCAAGAGGTGCGCAAGCTCGAGGACAAATTCCAGGGAATCGAGCTACATCACGTCCCCCGAAAGGACAACGATGCCACCGATTTTCTTGCAAAATTGGCCACCAGGTGGGATCCATCTCCAAGCGGGGTCTTCATCAACGACGTCCATGAGCCATCCGCCTGTATCCTAGAAGGTCTGATCCAGACACACCCCGACGCCAACCCGGTGCTCGGGGACTCTGACCCCGACACCAAGCCGGCGCTCGAGGGCTCCGACCCCATTGCCTCCATGACAACGTTACCCGCCGATGTCACCATGTTGGCACTCGATCAAACCGACTGGTGAGCACCGCTACTCGCCTACCTCCTCGAGGAGGTTCTCCCACCTGAAAGGACTAAAGCCTGATGGATCGCTCGACGTGCTAAGACCTTCATCGCGCTCGGTGATGAACTCTACAAACAGAGTCCATCGGGGGTACTCATGAAGTGCATCCCTACCAACTTGGGGAAGTAGCTCCTCCTCGAGGTCCACACCGGGATCTGCGAACATCACGCGCCCCCAAGGTCGCTGGTAGAAAAGTCTTTCGCCAAGGTTTTTACTGTCCCACCATACTACGAGATGCAGAGGAGGTCGTCCGAAGATGTGAGGGATGCCAATTCTATGCTCGGCAAACCCATTTGTCAGCGCAGGAGCTTCAAACCATCCCCATCACCTGGCCATTCACGGTCCGGGTCCTCGACATGGTAGGACCCCTCAAAAAGGGTCCGGACGGCTTTACTCACCTGCTCGTAGCGGTCGATAAGTTCACCAAGTGGATAGAGGCTAAGCCCATCACCAACATCCGCTCGGAAGAGGCGGTCAAATTCTTCCTCGACATCATCTACCGGTTCGGCGTTCCAAACTGCATCATCACTGACCATGGGACTAACTTCACCGAAAAGAAGTTCCTGGACTTTAATGATGGATACGGCATCAGGATCGACTGGGCCTCGGTCGGACACCCACGTACTAATGGTCAGGTCGAGCGTGCCAACAGCATGGTCCTCCAAGGACTTAAACCATGCATCTTCGACCGACTCAATAAGTACGTCGGGCGATGGGTTGTAGAGGTCCCAGTGATCCTCTGGAGCCTGAGAACGACCCTGAACCGATCCACAGGGTTCACGCCCTTCTTCCTGGCCTACAAAGCTGAAGCAGTGCTGCCCTCTGACCTCGACCACGGTGCCCCAAGAGTGAAGGCTTTCGACCGTGACCGAGCCATGGAGGCTCAACAAGATGCAGTCGACCTGCTCGAGGAGACCCACGAGATGACCGTCATCCGCTCTGCTCGCTACCAACAAACATTCTACAGGAACCACAAAAAGGAAGATCGGGAGAAGGATCCTCGAAGTCGGCGATCTCGTACTCAGGAGGACCCAATCAACGAAGGAGAAGCACAAACTCTCTCCACCATGGGAAGGTCCCTATACGGTGACCGAGGTGATCCGACCGAGCGCCTACCGACTGAAGGACGACAGTGGCAACATTCTCACCAACACTTGGAATATTGAACAGCTACATCATTTTTCCCCTAAATCCAGTCCTATCGTTTTTAGTCAACACTTGCTCCTGTAAAGCACCCCAGCCCGAACACTTTCATCCTGGGTCGCTCGGGGGCTCCATGAGGTTACAATACTAAATACTACCTCTCCTCTTTTTTTTTACTATCACATGGTAAAACCTTTTTGCTCGAACAAAAGGGCATTCCATTCCTTTGATTACCCTATGTGACTTTGTTCTTACTCCCAACCAAACGCACCCCGCCACGACCTACGGTTACGAGCAGCCGAGCCCCACGGGCCATGCCCAGGTTCTTAAAAAGCTGCAACCTACGAAACGAATGGGCAGGTGCGAAAAAGAAAGGATAAAAACAAAGCTATGCTAGGATAAAAAAACAAAGAACGGATAGTGATTCCATCACAAAAACAAAACTGATGTATTCATTGATACAAAAACTGTTCACACGGGGGCTCCCCCGCAAACTTAACGATTACATTTGCTGACTACTTCTACTGCAAATACTACTATGGCCGCTCGGCGGCATCAGTTGATGCCAAAGGAGAGACCATGGCACATGCCGCCTGACATAACCACCGCCGCAAGGGCCCCTCTTGATTTTGCTCCCTCAACTTCGACGAGCGCAATGGGTACCTCAAGGACCCCACCCGGTTCCGCTCCCTCGACTTCGGTGAGCGCAATGGGTACCTCAAGGGCATTGCACCCATAGATGCTCAGCAGAAGAGCATGGAGCTCCTGACCTTCTCATGCAGTTGAGGTAGCTCCTGGGCAGGGACGCTGCCCGCCGAGGTATGGCCACCGTGGCTGAAAGATATCTCATCAAACTTTATGAACTGGCCAACCTGAGCAGCTGCAGGCGTGAAACCCTCCACCAGCACGGTCCTAGGCAACTTCCCCTCTGATAAGGCTCGCCCGGTGAAGATCCACCGGAAAGAGTCCACCCACGGCTCCATCCCAAAAAAGGCCTCGCAGATGAATCCAGCGTGCCACCTCCTTCGACGGAAGCCACCCCCTCTCAGGCAAAGATGGCCAGCACCGCCTCGGGCAGCCCCTAGCTCAACATTGCGCTCTAGATTCACAAAGGGATTTGTGAGTTCTCCCCCTCGCTTACCCTCTCTCTCACTTAGGAACCGCCGCAGCATACAGTCACTCTTGGTGAGAAGGAAGAAGGAGGAGAGGCAATAGTTGGAGAATGGGCAAAGGACTACGATGAGGAGCCCTCTCTCTTCCCCTATTTAAGGAGGAAATGCAGCAGCTGAAAAAGGGCAAAGGATCAGAGCGAAAAACTCTCTCCCTTCCCCCATTCAATGCGGAGGGAAATGATGGGACGTGCCCTGACCGATGGGACGCACACTGACCGTCTGAATGGCGCCTGGTCAGATGGGACATGGCCTAGGTATGGCCCACCACTACCACACGACCGGGCACGAGAAACAAAGCACCACCACGCGCAGGCGGCCCTCCGCCTTCCCAGGCGGAACTTGGAAAGGCCCAAACTACGGGATCTCCGCCCAAGAGAGACCCTCGGGCTTCCTAAAGTCAATCGAACGGCTCAGACAAACACCGAGGGACAGGTAAGAAGCAAAGGGACACCCCATGTGGGCCATGCCGACTCCGTCACAAATGACGAGCATGGATCCCGGTCAGACATTTCCGATTGGAGCTCTTCAAACCCCGTCACTCGAGTCATCAAGGTAACATTATCAACCCCCACTATTTCTTTATATAATCATTCATACATCCATAGACGCATTCATTCCATACACCCACGCCTCTTGGACGATTCTACCCGAATCGCCCGGGGGCTCGGGGGCTAAAGCATTGTGTATGCAGTCAAATGCATCACAATGCTTCGTGTTGCGTCACGAAGCGGTAGTTGACTCATTCAACATGAGCGACGACCGACCGGGGTTCGAAGGCTAGCCCACGAAGGGCTCGAGACCGCCTCGCGTCAAACAGAGCCAGAGGAGAAAACACAGATGAGCCCTGAGCGACCCTCGCCCAGTCTGCCCCAAAGCAGATAGGGTCATCTCAACCTTCTCGTTTGATCCTAAACCTCTGCCAAACCCACAGAATCTCCATTGAGGGGAGGCCAGCAGGCCACCTGGGTCGGTCTCTGGAATGACCCAAGCATCTGCCGGGTTGCAGGTTAAGGAGAAGTGGAATGTCATAAGAGGGCTATGGCTACCCCGTCATGAACGACGGACCCGGATTTCACTCGATCATACCCGTTAGCGAGCTCACCGAGCGCGTCACTCGAGCCCGAACCATCGAGGCAAGCGACGTTAGCTTAGCCCCTCTGGTTGTGAGAAACCGAGGACGGGGTAACGCACAAAACTCAAACCGACCCCTATCGAGCCCAAACAGGACTCAGGGGCTCAAGACACCTAAACTGACTGCCTCGGCTACGCAGGCTGCACCGACGCCAGGATCTGTGAGTTCTATCTCGCTCGATCCCTAAACTAACTGCCTCGGCTGCGTGGGCTACACCGACGCTAGGATCCACGAGCTCCGTCTTGCCCGATCCCTAAACTAACTGCCTCAGTTGCGCGGGCTGCACCGACGCTAGGATCCGTGAGCCCTATCTCGCCCGATCCCTAAACTAACTGCCTCGGCAGCGCTGGCTGCACCGACGCCAGGATCCGCGAGCTCCGTCTCGCCCGATCCCTAAAAAACTGTCTCGGCTGCGTGGGACACCTTGGATGATAACTCTCTCTCGACTAAAATGCACACACACCCGTTGACAAAACCCCCAAGCGATTCGGCCCGAATCATCCGGGGGCTCGGGGGCTACACCCGAGGGTGCGCTCGCGCGCACCCGCTGACAAAACAAAAACTTCCCCTGCTGGCAAACACGAACCCCCCCAGACGATTCTACCCGAATTGCCCGAGGGCTCGGGGGCTACACCCGCCATCAAGACAAAAATCCCCCAGACGATTCTACCCGAATCGCTCGGGGGCTCCTGTCGGGTTCATAAACCCAGGGTCCCTCATGGACCGGCTTCCTAGCAAAGGCTCGGCCCAGCAGGCGCCATTGCGAACAACGCGTAGCTCATGGGCCGGCCCAAACACCTAAACGACAGGCCAGAAGGATAATCCAATCTCCGACCGGAAGGCCTGACCGACGAGGAACGACGCCCGCTTCCGACTCCGGCCCACCTCTCCGACCGGAAGGCCTCATAAGGAACAACACTCGCTTCCGACGCCAGCCCACCTCCAGACGGCCTCTCCGACCGAAAGGCCTGGCCAAACAACACTTTCCGACTCTGACCCGCATCTCCGACCGGAGATGCGCCAAACCCCTACTTACAGCTCCTCTTTGACTGGCGCAATCAGAGCCGACTGGAACCAACCGACCGCGGACGCCCGCTCGGTAAGGACTAGGAAACGGACGGAGAAGGTAAGGCAGGGCACTCAAGTCAACCGCAATACCAAGGACCATACCCTATACACCTGCTGGACAGTATCCTGCGACCTCCCTGGCATGACAGAACCGAAGCAGTGTTGTAGGCGTCGACATTTTCCCCTACAGTGTTGTGGGCGCCATTAACTCCCATACCAGACAAATACGGTAAGGCTCCCCCCCACATGCCTCAGAGGCATCAGCAGTGTTGTGGGCGCCGGTATTTACCGTACCAGGCGAACATGGTAAAACTCCTTGCATGCCTCTGGGTATCAACAGCGTGGCAGGCACCGACGTCTGTCATACCTGAAGAAGACGACGCAACCTTCCACGTGCATCTGACATTAAACAGTATTGTAGACACCTACCATCATCTTATACCCGCCGACGTGGGCGGCAAGACTTAGCAGCATACATACTCTCTCCCCCTCACTTGTAAGGCTATCCCCTTCATCTATAAAAGGGGATGAACTCTCTTCCCACAGGGAGATGATGGATCAGTTCACTTACATTGATTCACTCTTTGTAACTTTAGACACTCTAAACTGATATCAAGCACACGCTCGAACACTTAGCACATAGCGGGGCTCCCGTCACTCTCGGCCCTTCAGACCAAGAGTCCGACCGGACCTCTTGTACCCCCCATCTTTCTTCCTTCCGTTTGTAACTCCACAGCAAACTTCTAGCACCTGGGCTCAGGAATAAAGTCACTGATCGACTCAAACTGGACGTAAGGCACGTTGCCTGAACCAGTATAAACCCTGTGTCATTGAGTGCTAGGCCACCTCCGATCACAACGTACAACAAAACTATAAATATTTACGTGTTGGTCACTTTCTGCACCGATAGTTAATCTCAGGCATTAACCGAGGCGGTTGGATTTTGCAAACTCCTCGGCTAATAAAAGGCACCGCCTCGCTAGCAGAGTAGGACAGCGTAGTAATCCAATTATCTTGTTGAAGTAACTATCTTGGATGATGCTTGTGCTCTCTCGGGAGGGCACTTCTCGTAGGGGATAGCACAGGTTTGTTGGGAATATTTGTATCTCCACGGCAATGGATTTTGGAGTTAGTGTAATAAGATCCTTGACGCCTGGTCACAAGCTAAACCATAAGGAGGTGACACATTTGAGTGCTTTGCTAACGAAATTTGGCAAACCTGGTTTCAAGAAGGATATCATATTGTTGTGAAGACATAGAACGTATAGCGGTCTACAGATAATGCATATATACGGCCATGTTTTAAGTCGCCATGACCATGACGAGCATCTGGAAACTAATAAACGGATAAAGTGAACACAAGTTAATTCGCGGTCCTGCTAGTCCTCCAAAAGTTACATATAGGTTAAAAAAAAGACGAACCTTTAGTCGCATAGAAATACTCCTATATATAAAGCTTTTACAATGGATATATATATATAGTATATGCTTAAGTGCTCAACCACTGGGCAGCACCATCCCTCGTATCGGAACTCAAGAAATGCAGTGCACAGACGCAGAATAATGCAGTGCTAGTGATCTCAACTCAGGGGTCACTCAATCATCAGATATACATATACTCATTGGGGCAC
The DNA here is from genome assembly GCA_904845875.1 of Miscanthus lutarioriparius. Taxonomy (NCBI): domain Eukaryota; kingdom Viridiplantae; phylum Streptophyta; class Magnoliopsida; order Poales; family Poaceae; genus Miscanthus; species Miscanthus lutarioriparius. The sequence continues at coordinate 121,525,686 of CAJGYO010000001.1, forward strand.
TCAGGCCAAAGGCAAAACTAACCTGATGTCCTAATAACTTTGATCACCGAGGGAGAAACATCCTCTGCCAGCGCACTGTACTAGTATTCAGGCCAAATGCAAAACTAACCTGCGTCCAAATGAAATGCAGAAACTTTCATCGCATGGTCATTTGGCTAAAGCATAGTCTTGTTACTCTTGTATCCAAGCGAGACCATGCGCATATGGTCATGTGATCGCAACAAGTTAACCGAAGTGGTGGGTGGCACGCAAGAGATCGATGGACAGAACACCGAAAGAAGAAGAGGTGCAAGCAAGACCCTCACTTCATTATATTCATCTCCGATCCTTAAATTTTAGTGAATCTCTCTCTACACATGCACTGTCCTGTCCTGTCCAAGATAAAAAACGCACCGCCCATACAGTTACCGGTTATGCTTTTAGCTGGCTTTAGAGCGGGTAACGACACGCTTCGGGTTTGTTTCGCCAAAGCAAACAGTGCTTCCTCGTAATGTTAGCCGGCTACATTCAACGAACGAACCATGCACTCTCATGTGTTCCAGTGTCGTCCAAACATATATTTTGAAAATCGTGTTGGTTGTTGAGCAATGGAGACAGGACAACCCACTTGAGCCTGTCACAAGAAAGGCTCCAAGCTTGCAGTGTACAGGTGGCATCATCCAAGGTACATCTCTACATGCATGCGTGTACTTTGTCTAGCTATGTTGCAGGCATGAGCATGAGCATGAGCATGGACCATGGCTTTACATCGCGTAGATTTAGCCTTTGAGCTAGGGGCCAAAGGATGAGCGCAATGCAATATTGTTGGCCAAAGAAAGCCAAACACATGGGGTGCATCAACATCTGGGGATAAAGCGGCTTGCTGGTGCTTTGTTAGATTCGATTGGATACATACCGATGGAATTCAGCTTTGAACAAGGTTTGCATGTGGGCGGTGTTGGTCTCTGGTCCTGCAATGAGGCATGCATTGGGGACGCACTCCACGCACATGCACTGCTCGCCTGCTCGGGGGATTGGAACAGGTGTCCGTCGTCGGACCAATGCAAGGGGCAGAGAAGCTGGATTGGGATTGGGACCAGTGGGTGGTTTTCCTTTGTGCAACTGCGCTTTCCTCTAAAACTATCGTATCTTTGTTCGTCCTTTCGGTTACTGGTGCAACTGTGCGATCCTATAAGATGATGGAGGAATAATTGTGTCATGTAATTTATTAGTATTGAATTTCTATTGCTGGATGCTCCGTGCGGGTAACCAAACAGCGTCAACACGCAGATGTATAAAATAATATCAACATTTGTGTCTCCGATATGTTTACTGTATAAATATATTTCATAATTAATCTAATGACACTTATTCATTATTATAAATGTTAATATTATTTATGTGGATTTGATTGAACTTGAAATTATTTAACTTCCCGTGAAGCGAAATTGCTTTTTTTAAGGACAGGGAGTACTATTCTAGCAAAAAATATGCATGACTAAATGATTAATCCCAACAAGAACATGGGTTAATGAGAACCGGTTATTTTATTTTTAATATAATCATTATATTGCCCTGTGAAAGTAGTGTAGTTCAAGAAATTTATCTAGGGACCGTGCCAGGCTGGGCTGGGAACGATTGAAGGAATATAGAAGAAAAGTATAAAGTCTTCCTTCTGGGCTTCGGGCAGTCGCCGGGCCCATAAGACTACTGACTGAATAGGTGCTTATTCCGTGCCGATACTGTGTGTTCAGACTGCAGAATCTGATATTAGGCTTGGGCTGCAGAATCTGATCACTGGGGCCGCCGAGGGCAATTAGCGTCGTCAATGCTCCTACAGAGTGTTCGCTGTCATGAGTTTTCTCCTGCGTCAAATTCCCAACAGGTTCAAGTGATCAAGTCTGTGGGTGCTGGACCGGGTTATGGGTGGGTTCAGCCCCACTAGCAGGCCTAGCTTACTTCAACCCGAGGATTCATATGCGATCATTGATTCACTGAGATTCCTCTTGGTAAAGTGAGCCCTGACCTGACGGCGCTACGCAGTTTTAATTTGACAGTCAAAATTAGCAGGGCCATCCATGTGCATGATGCATGCTAATTCTGTTTCGAGATGAGCTTAAGCAGCAGTGAGTGAGTGAGTGAGTGACGACTGACGATGGCATCCATTGAATTCGCCGAGGTCCGGCCAACACGGCGATAGAGAATATATATGGCGCGAGCAGCGTTGTGGAACACGAGTAGCTCCCGTCTCCCGCGACGCGACGCGATAGTGACGCCACGTCGCTGCAGCAGATTTACGCGAGCACGTCGTCACGATGAAGAAGCTGCAAATGCTTGGCCCGTATGAACAGCGCGTGCGTGTGGCTCGATCAACGCGCTTGAATCAACTTGAAGTTGAAGCAACGGCAGACTTGGCCGCCCGGACCCCGGAGAGTCTTTGGGTCGCCGGTAACTGACCAGCCAGTCGCGCACACAGTTCTCACTGCCCCGCGCGCTGGCTCGCTGGAGCTACGACCCTAGCTGAAGGGGATATATATATATATATATATATATATATATATATATATATATATATATATACACACACCGTGCACGGGATACCGCTACAAATTATTACAAACTATTCAAACTCGGCGTTCACTATTCAAATTTGGGATATGAACAGTGTACGAGAACGGCTCAACCACTTTACTATTAAGGCACGGGGCCTCTGCAAGTATGGCTTGACGTCGCTTTCACGCGCGAATATTTTATGGACACTGGATGAGTGAACGAGTGATTAGCGAATATAAATATTGATATGTCGCTTTTACGATTAGTTAAGCTAGTGCTTAGTGAATATGCGTATGCGGATTATTTCTAAGGATCTTTTGCAGGCTGGCGAGATCAACAGTTCAGCCGGTCGTGCGACTATGCTTGTGACAGTCCTACTCGGTACTCACCGTATGCATCACTGGCTCGCTTGAGCCAGGCTAACCCGGTCTACTCCCTTGCTATCCGCAGCCACGCGCACACAGGACTTAGGCCCTATCGTCTCCCCAGACAGTTCCACCCGAAGGGAACACTTCTCTTCGCACACAGGGTTCTCTACAAACGCCGCTACTAGGGCTAACACGAGAACAACACACGCAGATGCTTCTCCTCTAGGGTCCCTAGCATAGAGACGTCGTCCCATATGAATGAGCTTGAAGGAAGGCAGGGATTAAAACAGGAAAGCTTAATTCATTTCCACAGAGCAAGCTTACATACGGCTTTCCCTTTCGGGAAACCCTAAGCACTTAGCACAAACCTTAGGTATTATCTTATAAGCGCAGGAAGATCACGGGAACCTCCTTTATTCTCTAATTTACAGAGGTGGAGTGATACAGCAGGTGCTGGGTGATTACTACTAATGATGGATGATCCTCAGAGTGCTTCTGAGATCATGTCTTCATGTGTACGTGTGTGGGTGGAGAGTTGGTGGAGTGGGTGGTGGATGATAGTGCGTGTTTGAGGCTTCGGTGGGATGCTTCTTCCGATTGAGCTTTCGATGATGAATGAATGCGCTCGGCGTCCCGCTTTATAGCACGAAGGGAGTGTCCTTCATGCTTATCGTCTGAAGGAGCGAGCCTTATCGTCTGAAGGAGCCTTCGAGGCTAATTCTTCAATTATCCCTTCCTACTGTTGTTTGGACAGCTGGACGGAGAATAATTGTTCTGGCTACAGTAGAGTGACTGTATATTCCTTTTGCGCTGTCTTGCATCGCGCATAGTCTTATCCTTCTGGATATTCTTTGGTATGGTCTTCCACGCCCGAATGATTGATGTTGCAAACATCAAATCAAGGATAGACATGTAGTATTATTTCTTCTCCCGGTCAAATTGTTGATAACACCTTATCAACATAGGGAGTATATGTATTTTAATTTTCAACATATTGAAATCTAGTATTCTGGTCTTTGTCCATGACCACGGATATCCAATATCTCATCATTATTTTCATCATAGTCTGATATCTGTATATTCATTTTTGACTCATAATTTTTCTTAATATTTACTTCATAGTCTTTCATTATATTTTCAAAATTTTCATTTATTTCACCTCTTATTTCTGGTAATATTTCTTCCTTTATGTCTTTCTTCTATTGAAGAGTTATTGACTCTAATTTTTCTTTCATCTTAGTATTAACATATTCTTCATTCAATGGATCTATATCTTTTTTTACCGTCTCTTTATATGTATGTGGTCTAGAAGATCCTTCTTCTCTTGTATTTGGCCCTGTCCAAATTGGTTTTATTTCATTGGCTTTCCTATATTTCTGAATATAGTCTTTAGCTGCTGACTCTAAGTAATAGTTTACTCCTAGAATAGTTCTTGCATATGAAAGAGCTTGATCAATATCTAAATATTTTTTCTAAGATACTCCTTCATCTTTTTCTTTTTCTATTTGCTGAGCTATAACTTTTTCAAATGATATATAAATTCCTGATGTTTTTCCTCTATATATAATATATATGAGTTTTTTCTCTATATTGCTAGATGGTTCCTTTGGTTGTATTTTTCCATTGATCATATGAAAATATTCAGCCAGACTATTTAATATTGCTAGCATATAACCTTTGTCTTCTCTTTTATTGTTATATTAGAATAAGAAATTGTCTAGAATGCATTCTTGTATATCATCTAGAACAATATGGTCTCGAGGCTTAAATTTATAAGTATTTGGTGGGAAAATTCTTAGCTTATTATCAATTTCAAAGCTGAAACATTCACCCCCAATAGGGCCTGTTCCTTTCTTCATTCCTACAAAATAGAAGATCGTAAAAATATATCAGGCAATGTATTATCTTTGTCTTTTATATGCTCAAATATTACTTTATAACCATTTTCCGTAATAATATCTTCAAATAAAATCCATCACCTAGTTGAACTTTTCTTACTATTGATTTTATTATAGTATCTACATATAGCTTCACAGTCTGTCCTAACTATGAACTCTTTAAATCCTAGATATAATCTAAAAGCATTTATTGCATTAATAACAGCTAAAATCTCTCTATCTGTATTGTTTATTGCTTTAAGCTTGTATTTTTCTGAAGCATATCTACATATTTGTTCTTCTAACTTTGGAGAGTACTTGTGTAGTTTTTGCTTTAATATTGCACCCCATCCTAACTTGTATGTATCTGTCTCTATAATGAAATAATTATCATCTAAAGGTAACTCTAGAGGTTTTAAATCTTTGACCTTTTCTTTAATAGTTCTTACTAACTTTATATCTTCAGAATTAAAATATTTTTGTCCGTTTTTTCTTAATTTTGCATACAATGGACTAGCTAGCTTAGATAAATTTTCAATATAATTTCTAGCATAATTTACTATTCCTAAGAATTGCTGCATGGTTTTCTTATCATTCATGGCATCTGGAAATTCTACGATTTTCTTTGCAATATGATCTTATAAATAAAATTTTCCCTCTTCTATTTCATGACTAAAAAATTTATCTTTTCCTTACATATCTCCATTTTCCTTTTAGACAATATTAACTCATGTTGTTCTACCTTTCTAAAGAAGGTTTTCCAGATGAGCTATATGTTCTTTATAAGATTTTGGGAAAACTAATAAGTTGTCAATATAAACTAATATGAATTCTTGATTTTCATTAAAAATATTTTGTATTTTTCTTTGAAATAGAGCAGGGGCATTTTTTAATCCTAAAGGCATTACTAGCCATTCAAAATGGCCTTGAGGACATGTGAAAGCAGTCCATTCTATTGATTCTTCTGCCATTTTTACTTGTCAAAACCCAGTTTTTAAATCAAATTTTGAGAAATATTTACTACCTTGTATTCGATTTATCCATTCTTGCTTATTTGGGATATTATAAGCATCATCTATAGTATTATCATTTAGTCTTTTATAATTAATAACAATTCTTGACTTTCCTCTGGCTATTTCAGTATGATTTCTAACTATGAATGAAGCTGATCTATGAGGACTTTAGCTTTCTCTTATAGCTCCTAGTTTTAATAATTGTTCGACATGCATCTTAAATTCTTCTATATCTTTAGGTGTTGTTTTTATAGGACTAGTCTTGATTATATATTTAAGATTTATTATGTTAATCTTACATACTATACCATTTTTATCCCAATGCTTCATTGGTATTTCTCCAATTATCTGAATATCTTCCAATCTTATTACAATTTTATCTATATCATTTTTAGATTTTATATCTTTATATCAATTTGGTGCTAATGATTGCAAACTCATATATTCTATGCATGAGTTTGCTATATGAAAATCTTCTATATTTTCACCTAACTCTTCATCTATATAATTATCAGGGACATTTTCATCAGATCCTTGGAATTCTAAATTAGTCTTTCCTGAATTAGAATTTATAGTCTTTCGCACTTCTGTTATATATGGAACATTGTCTTGATAAGGGATAAATGTTATTTTTTGCTCATGTATGATTGTTGTTTGTAAAGAGAATTGTAAAAATCTTAATCCTAATATCATATCATCATGTATCATAGATAGATCTCTTATCGTAATTTCATCCATTATATATTTTGTGTTATTTATTTGTACTTCAACATTATAAGCTAGTTGATTATGAACCTTTTTTATCCCAGACATATCAGTAGATATTTCTGCTTTATCTTTGATCTATTGTATGAACTATTTCTGAACATTTTGTAAAATATTTATCATGTATAATATTTTTTGTACAACCAGTGTCTACTAATGCTAATGTTTTATAGGAGATATTAGGCGTTAATTTTACTTTTACCGGTACTCTTATTCCTATAATTTCTTTAAATGGTAATTTAACTATGTATTTGCTACCAAAGTTTATTATAGCTTCTTTTAATTGTATCACTTTATCATTTTTTCTATTTATAATTGCTTGATCCTTTAATTCAGTAAGACCTCTATGATTATCTTCTATCTTATTAGCTTCATTGAGTTCTATTTTACTCTTTAACTCTTCTAATTCTGCTTCTAAGCTATTTATTCTATTCTCCAAATTTCTAACTCTGCTTGCTAATAATTTATCTTTTGATTCTAGATCTACTTCTTGTCTCCATTTTTTATTAGTAATTCTTAGACACGAAGCACATGCTTGCTTTAAACATTTAATACATGTAAGTCTATTTTCTTGACTAGGGTAGAATATACAAAAAGCACATTTTATGTTATAATCACCGCTACCTTTTATCCAATCATGTCACAGTCTTCTTGATTCATTAATTCTATTTTTGTTTCTTTTAAACTATTAATATCTTCATATATTATATCTAACCCTTCCATAGCATTATCAAGATTGAGTAACTCTTCATCATCTAAAGAGTCTATAAAATTTTGGTAACTCTGAGCATTATTTTCTTCTTCTTCATAACTTTCTAATAAAAACTTATTATTAATCACCCATTGCTCATCTTCATTTGTAATATATTCAATATTATTCATCTGCTCAACTTCCTTAGCTTTATGAGTCTCTTTGTCTTTAGTTTTTAACTCATCTTCCTATTTCTTTATCACAACAGGTGTTTTAAAATATTTATTCTTCAGTTCTCTATCTTTCTTGATATTATCAAGTCTACATATTTCTCGTCTAAAGTAGAGTTCTTTTTCTCTTATGGCAGACCATTCACATAGCATAGAAGTATTATATTCTTTAGGAATCTTACTTAATTTTTTCTCATAATATTGAATCTGACTATCTAAAGATTCTATTATAAGTAAAGTATTTGACTGAGGTTGTACTGACAAATTGTTTAAACTTGGCGGTATAAGTAAATCCCTTATTCAAATTTTTATAACCAGGCTCTGATACCACTGTGGACGGGATACCGCTACAAATTATTACAAACCGCTGCAACGAACTCGAACTCAAAATTTAATTTTAAAATTCTCGAGTTACTACTCACAGCACTATTCAAATTCGGCGTTCACTATTTAAATTCACGGCTACTATTCAAATTCGGGATATGAACAGTGCACGAGAGCGGCTCAACCACTTTACTATTCAAGGCACGAGGCCTATGCAAGTATGGTGTGACGTCGCTTTCACGCGCGAATATTTTATGCACACCGGATGAGTGAGCGAGTGATTAGCGAATATAAATATTGATATGTCGCTTTCACGATTAGTTAAGCTAATGCTTAGTGAATATGCGTATGCAGATTATTTCTAAGGATCTTTTGCAGACTGGCGAGACCAACAGTTCAGTCGGTCGTGCAACTATACTTGTGACAGTCATACTCGGTACTCACCGTATGCATCACCGGCTCGCTTCAGAACCAGGCTAGCCCGGTCTACTCCCTCGCTATCCGCAGCCACGCGCACACAGGACTCAGGCCCTATCGTCTCCCCAGGCAGTTCCATCCGAAGGGAACACTTCTCTGCGTACACAGGGTTCTCTACAAACGCCGCTACCAGGGCTAACACGAGAACAACACACGCAGAAGCTTCTCCTCTAGATCCCTAGCATAGAGACGTCGCCCCATATGAACGAGCTTGAAGGAAGACAGGGATTAAAACAGGAAAGCTTAATTCATTTCCACAGAGCAAGCTTACATACGTCTTACCCTTTCGAGAAACCCTAAGCACTAAGCACAAACCTTAGGTATCACCTTATAAACGCAGGAAGATCACGGGGATCTCCTTTATTCTCTAATTTATAGAGGTGGAGTGATACAACGGTGCTGGGTGATTACTACTAATGATGGATGATCCTCAGAGTGCTTCTGAGATCATGTCTTCATGTGTATGTGTGTGGGTGGAGAGTTGGTGGAGTGGGTGGTGGATGAGAGTGCGTGTCTGAGGCTTCGGTGGGATGCTTCTTCCGATTGAGCTTTCGATGATGAATGAATGCGTCCGACGTCCCGCTTTATAGCACAAAGGGAGTGTCCTTTATGCTTATCTTCTGAAGGAGCCTTCGAGGCTAAGTCTTCAATTATCCCTTTCTACTGTTGCCTGGACAGCTGGATGGAGATAATTGTCCTGGCTACAGTAGAGTGACTGTATATTACTTTTGCACTGTCCTCCATCGCGCACGGTCTTATCTTTCTGGATATTCTTTGATATGGTCTTCCACGCCCGAATATATATATATATATATATATATATTAAACATACATACCTCATCGACGCACCCAGCAGCACCAACTTATATCACCAAGAATGTGCCTCAAGTTTGCGTGCTTTGGCTGCTGCCCCCAAGACGACGACGACGACTACAGCCTGGTGGCCAACACTGTGCCGCGGGGCCGGCAGCCGCCGTGGCCGCAGCACCACCCAGGCCGCAACGAGGGATGGCTACGGCTCCACCGCTGGCCGCGTCGTACGCGCCGCAACACACGGCGTACACGTATTCGGTACCACCCGACGGAACATTTGAAGCGCCCGGAAAAAGGCCGCGCACAGGCACAGCACGCTACACTGAGGCGGCCGGAAGGGATTATGAACAATGGACATGCACGATGCATGCTTGCATTTCACCGGTTACTACTTCACCTATTGTTTTGTGACACGGGTTTATGTAAACAAACATTGAAATGCATTGTAATGTATTTAGGAAAATTCGTTGATATACACCCAGCTTGTGCTCTAAATAAACGGGATATATATCGGCTTGGTTTGGGGGGGCTTCAAGCAATAGTTGTTCCAACTTCAGCAATGGCCCTTAAATTTGAGCCCCTACTTCCATGGGACCCACTTGTCTAGACCTTGATGGAGCAGGTGTGTTGGCTGGGAGGTGAGGGAGAGCCAGAGCTCAAATGGACGGCGGACAGCCAAGCAAGCTCCCTTTTCTTCGTATTCTCTTCGTCTCCCGCATCACCATGCTGGACCAAGCTCTACCACAAGGCGGTCTCGTCTCGCTCATCTCTTACTCCCACGCCACGTGAGCAGCGAATGACTTTGTGGCGGGAGGTGAGCTCTCGATGTAAGCCACACTCTAGGAGGGCTTGCTTGAGGGTCTTCAACCGGCTGGAAAGGGAGGCATGGCTGAGCAAAGGCGGACGGGTGGTGAGGACGAGCAGGTCGGGGAGGTCGCAAGGGGATGCATGAGGTCGCACTTTGGGTGTTCTGTGGAGGAGGGGGCTCGAGGTTAGGGTAGAGCTCCAAGAAGGCCCGCTCGAGGTCACCATTAGGGTGATTGGTGGTAGATGGGAGCTTGCGAGTTTAGGTAGTCGGTGAGGAGAGGAGCTTGTGGGTTTAGATAATCAGTAAGGAGAGGAGCTCAAGGAAGTTTGTACCTCAGCCAAACTTGGGGAAGATGGCCAACATGAAGGGAAAATTTGGTGCGACAAAGAGGAGGAAGAGGAGTGATTCTAGCCAGCGGGGAGACCAGATCCTATGATCGATGGCCAAAGGGAGGGTGGTGGTGGTGCTAGTGGCGCAAGAGAGCAAGTCAAGCATGGGTGAGAGACAGAGGGAGAACAAAAGAAAAAGGAAAGTTGAGGCTTTGGGCTCAAGCCCCAGGAATGATGGTCGTGTATGTGGGGGTGGTGATTTGAGGGCCTCTCTACTTTGGGAGTTTGAGCAGAGACCTTGTTGGAATTATGTTTTTCCTCTAGAACCTTAAATTTGGGTGTATGAGACTCGGCAGGGGCACTTCTAGAATTACTCTAAAGTCTGTGAACACCTTTATATTAAAATAGAAGTTCACACTTGACAATCCGTTTCCGATTGTAAACCCCACTAAATAAGTGCTAACTAACAAAGAAAAGGTGAACGACTTCAATTTCTTTTAGCAAATGTGGAGCTATCCAACATGTCTAGATAATTTGAATATGCAAAATGTTTTATGAAAACATATATTATAGCCTATATACAATTTCTCTTGCACCTCTATAAATATTCATGCTAGCGCTGCAATTAATTCAAGCAACCCAGCAGGAGAAAATGAGTAGTCTCCTGAAGAATGTCATTTTTTTTGCTTTCTGAGGAGCCAATAAATCTTAAATTTTACTAATTATATAAAAAATATACTAATACTTATGATACATAATAAATATTATTGAATAAACTATAGAAAGGGAAGCAATATATAGGTGGAGACACATTTTTATTAAATCTAGTTAAATATAAGAATGTTTGATTTATTAGTTACTTGTAGTAGTATAAATTTAGAATGACATTTTCTTTTGGACGGAGGCAGTATACTTCTTTAGAAAAGCTGCATACAAGCGGATAGATGACTAAGACCAGTGTACAATATATATTTTAAAAATAAAAGGCCCCCACCAACATTATTTGTCCGCTTTTCAATAGAAAATTGTTTATAGTCCTAAAGTTATAATCACTAGCACCATAACGCCATCTAATCAACTTGATGGCTCAAGCTGTTTAAATTCGGTTAGTAGCTAATAATTGACATACTCATCAATCACAATGATTCTAGATGAAAAATATGTTTTATAACTTTTTAAAAAAAGAAAATTACAGATGTTTCATACTGAATTTGGACAAGCTTGGAAAACTGCTACATCATACGCATCCGATACTCAAACAAAAGATCTTTTTCCCCGAATTACTCAAACAAAAGAAATTGTTGTGTGCATGATGCCCTCCGTTCTAAATTATAAGTCGCTTTGACTTTTTTAGTTCATCTATTTTGCTATGTATATAGACATGATATTATATGTAGATGCATAATAAAATAGATGTATCAAAAAAGTCAAAGCAACTTATAATTTGAAACGGATAGAGTATATATAATTAAAATGACTAATATAACACGCAGGAGGGTAGGAGAGGGGTGGACGAATATTTCATGAAATCTTTGCCTTCGCTGCTGACCGAGAAAAAAAATGCACATCAAAATCATATTCCCGGTCCGGGGCCTAAGTGTAACTGTTGGCCTAGTAAGATAAGTTATTACACAACCGAAGGAGAGAGAAAAAAAAAACAAAAAAGCAACTAAGTTTTGAGCATCTCTTAGAGTATCATATTTTTTTCTTCTAAAAACATGTAATTTTGTAACTCCTAATAAGGTATTAGGAAAAAAAAAGAAGTCAATCTCCAAGAGTTTCTAATAATCCACTTCTAAAATATATAGAAGGCAATTTCACATCAGGAATTCTATATTATTTCTAAATTAGCATAACCAGTTTTATATATTCTTTCTCTCTCGTACATTTGCATCAGAAACATTTTTCTACTTTCTATTCTTTCCCACACCCTTTAGAAGACTGCACACGGAAGAGCGTTGTGCGCATTTTTACGCAGGGCCTATTTACCAATTGCCAATAGATGGGGAAGAGATATGGGTACTCTTAAAGATGAGTTTTTCTCTTTTAAAAAAAATAGATGGAGAAGAGATATGTGATACTCTCGGAGATGCTCAGGTATTTAACTTTGAATTTAACTTGGATACAGTGAAACATCCATATATACACTCATAATTTAAACAGAAACGTAGTAGGAAATAGCATTACAAGGACAAAACTTACTCGAAATAGGACGAACACAACAGCTTAAGACGACGACAGCCAAAATATATTAGTATCATACACTAAAAATCCCCACTTCCAGTCCTCATGCCCTTGCCGCTCCTCCTGGCTCCTCTCCTCTCCACGCCGCCGGTGGCCCCGGGCGTGGAGTTACAGTTGCCGTCGTCGAACATAAGCGGCGCCTCCGAGTCCCTCTGCTCGTCGTCGAGGAGGTCGTCGTGCGTGCGCACGTTGACGCACGAGCACCGCTCCAGGGACGCGAAGAACACCGCGGCGATGCCGCCGCCGACCCAGCCGGCCACGCGGTCCAGCGGCGGCCATCCGCAGCCGTGCCCTTGGCCGGCGGACGACGGCGGGCGGCGAGTGCGCGCCCCGCCTGACGAGCGGCCGCCGCAGAAGGGGACGCCCCACCTAGGGGACGCAATAATGGCATCGGAGGTGAGGGTTGGCATCCGCTCGCTAGCTTAGCTAAGGTGAGCGCTGCAATGGCGATGGCATGAAACGCGAGCAAGCTAGAACAAACTAGCTCGGCCACCTTTAGGCTGTGTTGTTGTTTAATAAAGAAGAAGAAATTTTTTTTTGGAGCGGCGCCGAATGGTTAAAGCCACCGGTACTTTCCAATTTTGCCCTTGGCAAAAAAAAAGCTGTATACGGTGGCTAGATTACTGTAACATCGTGTCTTTGATTGGTCATCGTGGAGTTCTGGACAACTGCTAGTTGAGACGCGTCCATGGGAGAAGATGGAGTTGCAACCGATCGCCATCGACCCTCCGCTCGCCTGTGATTTGAGGTCTCAATCGCCTCTCGCACAGAGGTCTTGCAGATCGAGATCTTGCAGCAACCATCATGGTCAAGGACTCGTCCGGCTATCATGTAGCCGGTAAGCTTAATGTGGGGCATGGCTGGCGAGCTAACACGAGTCAAGGCTGGGGCCTACAATCTGCAGGAGAACAGAACTGGAGAAGAATGCTTCGGGCACGGGCTCACAATTGGCGAACAAACGGCCATCACCGTTGTGCTTAGTGATTACTAGATCACATTGAATGGATTTGGACTTCAGAACAATTGGATTGGAATGGACATTAGTCATTTTGTATTAGGATAGGTTTGGACTCGGATCTTAATTGGATTTATCATATGGATTTGAACGCTAATCAATTGCCACCTCTCGACTCATAAGCTACCCGCAAATTCACTAAATCTATTCGTGTCTTGTTTTTGTCCACATGGAGGGGCCAGGGGAGTGAACACGAGGAACCACTCGCTAGTCAATACTCACATAGGGGGAGCTTCAAAATGCCGATTAGATGTTCTTCTTTGGTCGCTCTCGCTGTTATTGCTAGGTCGTCCAAAAGCGCATCCAATTCGGTGGCCAACTCATCATAGAAAAGCAGTGGCAAGTAATACAGAAATGATCCAACTCGGGTGTCCGTCCGTGACCCCTGTCTAGACACGGCTCCTTTGGAGCGGCCCCAAACAAAAAACAAAATCTCACACTCTGTCGTACTTATTCGCCTGCACGTCCCCAACTCCTTCGTGCTTAACCGCCAAGCCCCAAAGCAGCGTGACCGCTCTTTGTCCACGCCCCTTCCACCACTGCGTGCACGTTCACTGCTGCGCCGTGCCACAACGCGCCACACCCCATCGCCAGCCGCGCCACGCGCTCGTCCGCTGCTTCGCCATGCCCCACCGCCCCGCACCCCAATGCTGGTCGCGCCGCGCGCCCATCCCAGACACCTATGCCGCTCGCTCCCTCGCCATCTGTCCGTCCGTTCGTCTCCCATTGCCGTCGTGCACGGCGCTGACCCGCCATGGCCGCTGGGCGCATGTGCCATGGCGCCTCAAGTCTTCTCCAGCCAAGCCAAGGGCACCCACGAGTGCAGGCGGTGCTAGTGGTGCTCACGCACGGTGACTCGCCGCTGACTCTGACCCCGACGGTCGGAGTTGACCAGCCCGAGATTCTCCTCGCCTATATTGCATATGTATGTTTCAAGTGTTTCAGGTGTTTCAAATTTATGTTGTAATTGTTTCATTTTGATGTTGCAAAATAGATCGAGGGATGTTGCATATGTTGCAAGTGTTTTCAAAGGCATGTTGCAAACGTTTGTTCAAAATATTTCATCTATTTTCGGACGTATGTTGCAATCGTTTTTATCTGAACGTTGCATATGTTGCAACAATATGTTTCCAAATATTTCAGTTACTTCAGTCTTTATGTAGCAGCAGGTGGTTTAATGTTGCAAGTTGCAAGTGTTTTATTTTGGATGTTTCATGTGTTTCACACACATGTTGCAAAAACATGTTTCCAAATATTTTATGTTGTTCGGATGGAGGCGAGCCAGGGACCGGCGAACGGGGCACGCGGTGAGCCGGGGGCCGGCATACGGGGGTGCTGCAGTCGGGGCACGCTGGGGCGTGCTCGTCCTTGGCAGCTCATCGCGGCTCCTGAGTGTCGTCCGTGCGATGAGAGAGGAGGGGGCCAGGGGGCAACCGACGGCGGGGGCAGTGATGGGGGCGGGGCAAATGCGGACGAGGTCAGGGTGAAAGTGGACCGGGGAGGGGCAGGCTACGGTGGGACTGTGACTTGGAGCTATTTGCTGGGGCTAGGAGTTGCGTCCGTACACGTGGCAGGCGTCGGACGTCAGGGCGCTAGTGCCTCCGCAAGTAATAAGAGCTAGCAGCTCTCGGTGTTTTTTTGGTTGTATATTCTTTTTCCTTGCAGGATGATGGCATGGGGTCACATTAGATTAGGTGCACATAAATTAATTCCACGGACAGAAATAAATAAACGGATATAGTGCTGGAGTAGCATGATGATGTCCAAAGTGAAGGTTGCTCTCACCATCATGGCGGCATTTTGCCAACTTTTTTTTTTTGAACGAAATAAATTGCGTTATGCGAATTTTTGCCATACGGTGAAACCCCAAGTGTGATACTGTGAGAAAAGACGACGCAAATAAAGTAAACTGCTGAATTGGCAGCCATATAAATACGCGGCGCCGGCGGGGGCAGTACGCTGTCCACTGCCCGACGGCAGCGCGCCGTCGATGCTTTCGCTAGGTCGGCCGGCGGTGGCATCAACGGTGCCATCGATGGTTCACATGAAAACTAGTGGCTTCGCGGTGCGTGTGCATGGGCGCGTACGCACGAGTCGTTAGTACACGCGCGCTCCAGGTCACGAGATGACGCCCGGCTCCGAGCCGTGACGTCGTGCAGCAGCAGCCGCGCCCGCAGGGTGCGAGTGTGTCCGCCGACCCGCCGGCCGGCTCGGCCGCACCGGCGAAAAAACCACTCCATGCGTCTCCGAGGTGCGACCGGAATCGCGTGCAGGGGAGGGAGGATTCGCGTGATCGTCATCGTTTACCAGCTCGCCCGAGCGCACCACCGATCACTAATGACAGAACAGCTGATACCTCTACAAAACTGTAAACTGTTGCATGTGCCACCGCCGACTTTTGTTTGCAATAACATGGCTGACTTCAGTGGTCACAAACTATATACGGTCGCCAGTTTGAGTTTTGGCGGTCTGCTTCTTAGCAAGTGCTCCCTCGATTTCAAATTATAAGTCATTCTAACTTTCTTGAGAGCCAAAGCATCTCAAGTTTAATCAAAATTATAGAATATTTATGACATTAAATAGGTATACTATAAAAATATAATTAATAAAAAATCTAATGATTCTTATTTGGTATCGTAAATGTTATTATTTTCTTATATAAATTTGGTCAAACTTAAGATGCTTTGACTCTCCAAAAAAGTTAGAATGACTTATAATTTGGCATGGATGGAGTATTAGATAGAGACCAACACAAAGGGTGATCCAGCCTAGTCGCAATGAACACAACACATAACATTGAGGATCACAAACCTTGGAGTCAATGCGCCATCGGTGCAGTAGGGATGCGAGCGTGAGATCGATGTAGTGGTACGGTGGTGTAGCGTCAACCCTCAAGACGACAGCGGCACTGACCAATCACCTTGGTCGTGCCTAGAGTCGGGGAAGAAGGGCGGCAGCCTTCGGGTCGATCCAATGCCCTCTTAGGATCGGGAATAACACTATAAGAATTCTAGTAGTACATGACAATCTACTTTCATCATAGACACTTGAAAACGCGTCACGGTTAACTTACCATGACGATCGGAAAAAAAGTCATGTATCCCGCGTCATACATTTGCTGAAACGAATTGAGCCATCACAGACTGGCATTTGTGTTCATGATTAATTAGTTGTCTGTTTCCTGTAACCAGCCCATATCCAAACTCAGATCCAAACCATAGTGACGAAAAAGAACATCATAAATTAGTGCTAAATCATCACTACATTAACATGCATCACAGCTCAAAAGATACACCAATCATATAAACAAACATTTATCATTCATGTATTAGCAAGCCCAATGTCACATTTTATCAAACTACGAATTGGTCTGGCTCACAGCCATTTAGTTTGACTATCATAACAACTAAGTTTGAACTTAAAGATTTCATCTCTAGGGAGTCTAGTATCCACGAGCACTTCAATTGGCTTGCTGGCCATAAGATATGCTACCTGAAAATCAAAATGAATATAAGATAAATCAGTTTTCAACAAAGATTCTAAATAGAAATGTCATCTATTTATTAGGAAAATTTGACACTAGGTAACTAATTCAATGCATACATTTTTGAGAGCCTAACAAGTAGAGCATGAGAATCTAAATATCAATTCACAACCAAGTTCATAACAACTAAGTAGCGGTAAGCATTTAGCGTCAAATGAAACTAAGTTCATATTCATCACAACAAGAGTGATTAGATGTTACTGTGAAGTGTGAAGCAATAATTTAGTATCATACTACTCTCAAATTCTCATTAAACTTCACATAGTGAAGCATAAGCAGTAATAATCAGCAAAGCTCACATGACATACTTGTTTAAGGGCAGCTGCAGTAGGTGTAACATAGTATAGCACACAAGTAAATGCCTCTGCAGAAGAGATCATCATGGTATAAGCAGGGTTAGCACAAGTAAATGCCTCTGCAAATGGAACCAAATGACTCAAAATCATAGGCTTACTTGAACCACTTTGATATACTAAGTTCTGAATGCCAATAGATTTAAGGTCACACATATGCAAGGTAAAAACAGCAAGTGGGTTTTAATTTAAGGTCAGTCATCTCTCATGATAATACTTAACTAGGCATACATTGCATATATTCACACATCTGTAAGGTGAATGCAAGTAGTATAGTTCTTACCTGATTTACTTCACGCAGTAAGGTGATAAAGATACAAGTTGCTTCGATTCTGGCCTACCAAAATTCGATGATGTTGTGGATTCAGCTAAGATATTCACAGTAGAGTAGGGACAAAAGGACCGCAATTGATACAAATATTCACAGCAGAGTGACCTACTTTAACCTCTACCAGAGATTGATAGAGATGCATTGGGAAGATTTCTCACTGGATCAATGCTGCCCTGCCAGATTCGTGCCACCACCACACTGATGAGATCTACACCAGCCCGCTATCGAGCCCAACCTACCCGCACCGTTCTTATTCGCAGCCACCGAACACACCCTGCTCCCCCCGCCCCACAGGGGTTGCGGCCTCCTGCCTGCCGGGACGTGGCCCTTCACCGCCAGGGCTCGTCCCGGCCCCCGCCCGCTGCGGTCGTGGTCTCCGGCCCGCCTCCTGCCCACTGGGATGCGGTCCTCCACCGCTGGGCCTCGGCCTACCGCTTGGATCCAATGCTGGCTGGGGAGGGGTGCACGGTGGATGCGGGTGGTAGTGGATGGGAAAGGGGGACGCAGTAGATGAATGCCTGTGGATGTGGGAGGGAGGGCTGGTGGATTAGGTTTAGGAATTTCTTTTATTTTGTTATATTTTTACAAACTGTCAGAGTTTAGAGCTTCCTATCACCTCATACACAAAATGTCACAAATTACAATATTCTATGATAATTACTGATGAGGCCACCAATGGACCTTCATGTATCACCACATTTCTTGTAGTATAAGTGTCGATGTGGCTATTTCTCAATTGTGTGCTGGCCAAGGAGAAGCCGGGTCACACCTTTTATTGGGGCGCTGCTCAACTCAGGGCCGCAACCATTGGTTGGTTTGGGCGCTACCGATCGTTACGCGTATGGGGGTTCACCCTAGACTAATTCGGCTAGGGGAAACGATACTTGACCCCACACCCCTTTGTAATGGTACAAACCAGAGATCACATAATTCCAATAATAAGCACAACCCAGCACAATGAATGTTGATTTTGGGCTTTGGCCTTTCACTTATGTTCATGTAGAATACAAACAGTCCAACAGCCCTCGCAGATACGTTGTTGTAGCACTGTGTCACCGCCAGTTGCGTTAATGATCAACAGAAATGTACGTCTTTCTGACCTCCCTGATTTCACATCCCAATTGTGAAAAATACAGCAGAGCAAAGCTTGGACTCATTTTCAGAATTTGGAATGGACGAATTTCACAAGAATTGGCAACATTCGCAATGGACCGCTTGCATTGAATAAGACGAGAAAAAGCAATTAAACAATGCCCTGTAAATAGAAGCCACTGCTTTAGGATATGCTATGAGTTTTGATTTGAAAAGAACGGACACCACGACGGGAGGAGATCGAAATCATTGACTGAACAGTTCAAAAATCATGGAAGGGGAGGGGCAACAACCATTGCACACTCACACATTGTGCCTTTCAGGAACCTCATACAGTCATACATACTCGCCTTCCAACTCCATTTCCTGCATCCTTCACATCCGAAACTTATTGAGTACTACTGACTAGGTTTCCCTCCGGGCATTATATTCGCTAGAGAATAAACATTGGTGGCAGAAGCGGTGGTGGTGCCGGTGGTGATAAGATGAAGAAGGGCTGGTGATCGAGGCGAGAATAAGCCATCCGCCATGACAGGGGACTAGACGGATGACAAGCACTCGTGAAGCTACCCGTTCATCTTTCATTGCCACATAGAGACGGAGACGTCGCTCGCCGCTGCCATCCTTCTTGTGCTGGTATGCATCCACTTGTGTTCCACCCTCGGGGAATGTCGTTACGAGGCGGTTGACGTAACCCTCAACGAGTTCGACTTGTATCAAGGACTGAGCCTTTTAACAGCCCGCAAGGGAGGTGGATTAAGCTCCCCATTCGCAGCGAAACCGATGAAGACCGGGCGACGCTGGCTTTCAGCGACAACGGCATGTACCTGCATGCCTTCTAGAACCACGAAGGCACTTGACACGTCTTTAGGGGGTACAAGCACATGTTCCCCGGAGACATAGTCCTGAACAGCTCGAGCCTAGACGAGACGTATTATAAACTTATTCCTGGTGGGCATAAGAACTTGTATTTGGTACCCCTAGGGAGGGACATAGGCCTGCAGGTGGCGTAGACATTTGGTAGATATAGACACGGGACTATCCCTGAGCCACAGCTTAAGATGGGCAGATGGCTTTGGTTCAGTTCATGATAATGGTCTCTAAGGCCTTGAGGCTTTGGAGCATCTGCGAACAGTTTAGCTACCAGTGGGAGACAGAGTCGCACCTCACCGAGCTACAATCAAAATATGTGGTGCAATGGGCGGATTTGTCACGGTTCTTGCTTATCTGGGAGCAAGACAACATATGGGATCCTAATAGCGCGCTAGGAAAACTGACACGAGAGGAGATCCATGTCACGAACGCGAATGAAGCCCTAGAAATTGTGGACTTTTTAAGGCAGTCAAAATCATTGTCTGTTCCTAATTTTCCTGTTTAACTGCAATCTTCAAGGAGCCTTCAGTGTACTAGTGCTAGTGGACTAGTAGTGAAGTTGTATGAATTTACCCCCTTATGTATTTCTTTTTTATTTTTCAAGATTCGTGGAGTACTATGTTGAAGTTACCCTTATGTATTTCTTTTTTTATAAAATTTCGTGGACTACTGTGTGTTGAGGCTATCGCTATGTACCCCTTCCATGAAGTACTTGTATTTTTCGCGAGACATTGTTATAGTGGACAAAAGTGTTGGGGTGTATTTTATGTTAGGAACTCTCCATTAGTGTATACAGGGTCCAATTGCATAGCCAAGAGGCTTGTGAGATGGTGTTTAGAGCCCATTTGTACCTTTTGTAGTCCCTGGAGGCTCTTTCTAAATACAAGCCTCAACAAGAGAAATAATGAAAACCTCGCATACTACCTTTCCTATAAAAGGGGAAGGTGGAGAGGGGGCTCGCCTCTCACTCATTTTGCTTTCTTCCTTTCTCTCCACTCTCACTTCTATTATTTTAGGTCATAGACCAACAAAAAAGAAATGTTGTCGAGCTAGCTAAATGTATGTTGCATTTTTCTTCTTTTGGCATTTGTATACTTGATCAAAATATCGACAATCAATATATAGTTTGGCATAGATGAATAGATCACTGGCTGCATAAAGGGAGCATGTATATCATAGACCTCAATATATAGTTTTTTACAAAATCATCTTTAATATTTAGTAATCGAATGCCGGGTATTACTAAGCTAAAAAATGTTTTTAGCATAATCATGGGGTGGGGTGTTTTCCTTTTAATTTAATAATCTGAATAATTGATCGAACGATTCAAAAATCACATGAAAGGGGGGGGGGGCAAAAACCACTAATTTAGGATATGCTCTGAGTTGGTCTAAAAAAGAATTGATACCACGATGGGGAATCATTAACCGTATCACATAGAATGGGAGGGTTTGTGTCTTTCTGACTCACACACCTTTTAAGAACCTTGCCTTCCAACTCCATTTCCTCCATCCTTAACATCTGAAACCTATTAAGTATTGTTCCCTTCGGGCATTGGCTAGAGAATACACAATGGCGGCAGAGGCGGTGGTGGTGTCGGTGGCGACAAGCAGAAGAAGAGATGGCGATCGAGGCGAGGAACAAGACGTCCGCCATGACAGGGGACTAGACGGGCAACAAGCACTCGTGGAGTTTCTGGTTCTTTATTTTAGTGTTGCACGGAGATGAAGACATCGCTCGACGTCGGCATCCTCCTTGTGCCAGTGATATGCATCGTCGCGTGTTCCATCCTCGGGGAATGTCGTTATAAGGCGGTTGACGTAACCCTGGATGAGTTCGACCTGTGTACTATCAGCTTATATGATCTACTGTACGACGTCTTCTTCGATGTACTAAACAGCACGATGCTAAGACTGGTGTACGCTGGCCATGGCTACCTAGGGATGAAGGACTGTGTGCCTTTGGCGGCCCACCAATGAGGTGGACTAAACTCACCGTTTGCGGTGAAACCGAAAGGACCAGGCGATGCTATGCCTTGTAGAACAACGAAGACACCTAACACGTCTTTAGGAGGTATGAGCACATGTTCCCCGGAGCCATAGTCTTGAACAACACAACCTAGATGAGACGTATTATGAACTTGTTCCTGCTGGGCATAAGAACTTGTATTTGGTACCCTTAAGGAGGGACGCATGCCTGTAGGCGGTGCGAATGCTTGGCCAATATAGAAACGGGACTACCTCTGAGCCACAACTTAAGATGGCTCTGGTTCTGTTCATGATAATGTTTCCGAGGCCTTGAGATTTTGGAGCATCAGCGAGCAGTTTAGCTACTAGTGGGATACAGAGTCGCACCTCACCGAGTTGCAGTCAAAATACGTGGTGGGATGGGCGTATTTAACTGGGAGCAATGCAACTTATGGGATCCTGATAGCGCACTAGAAAAGATGATACGAGATGAGATCTATGTCGCGAACACGAATGAAGCCCTGGAGATTGTGGACTTCTTGAGGCGGCCAAAGGCATTGCATGTTCCTGATTTCATTATTTAGCTACCGAAGAGAATCCACATGGGTACGAGGGTGCTAGGCTTCAAGGAGTCTGCATTGTACTAGTGCTAGTAGTGAAGTTTCATGAATTTAGCCTTATGTATTTCTTTTTCTTTTTAAAGTTTCGTGGAGTACTATGTCAAGTTACCCTTATGTATTTTTTATTTGTTGAAGTTTCACGGACTATAGTGTGTCAAACTTATCCCTATGTATCCCTTCCATGATGTACTTTCTTGTATATTTTTTTCTGAATCAAGTACTTTGTTGTATTAGACAAAAAAATCCTGCTGAGCAAGCTACATGTATGTTGCATTTTCCCTCAGCATTTGTATGTATATATACCAAGACAAATTTATTAGGAGAGGGTACTACGGTGGTCACATAGATGTATATATACCATATGGTGAAAATCTTCATTATTATGATGCCAACTCTCTTTATCCATTTGCTATGTTGTGGGATATGCGAGAGGGGAACCCGAAGTGGGTAAGTAATGAAAGAATAGATGATGAAAAAGATTTCATTCTACCATCAATTTGAGATATGCCTGACCAAGCAATTCCACAACCTATGACAGGTAGTTCACAGGCGGGTACAAAGCTCCGGCAACTCATGTAGGGCTTGAACCAAACAAGCCCTTAGTGTTGTGCAACGAGACGAAACCTAGTGGTGGACAACAACCTGAACAATCCGATATGCAAAAACGAGATGACATGGTAGTTTGAAATATAAAATTCATAGCCTGTTGTACTACTACACATTTTTTGAAGGGTTTTCTATTGGTTAAATCATGAAATTTTACATCTATTTTAAAATGGACTCATGGAGGGTTTTTTTTTTTTGAGAAACAAATGGACTCCTGTAGTTGCTCTTAGCACAACGATGGACCACTGCATTCATGGGCCTGGTTGGTCGAATCCGCTAGGCACAGGCCCAAATCATCCACTCTGGAAAATGGAAATCCATTCTTCTTTCCTAGGCCCAGAGTGGTGGTTTTTGCTTTGCTTTGGGTCAGTACTCGGTCGTCTTCGACGCGAATCGGGAATTCAGGATGCGGCTCTCCTTCCCCCTTGTCGCCGGCGCCGTCGTGTGAGTCTCTCCATTCCCCATCTCTCACTTGCACCATCCTCTTCATGGATGCCACTCGGCGTCTCTCGCCAGCCCGATGCCGATCTAGACGCGCCTATCCAGTTGCTGCTCCACTGCAACATCCGATTTCGGTTGCGGGATTGCGGGGTGCCCTTGTAGTCCCAGTGTCATCTGGTGTAGATGGAACTGTGACCTCGGTTACTGCCCGGGTTGGTGCTGTAGTCCCCGTGTGTAGCGCGAAAGGGTTGTGGGTGTCAATCACAGCTCTGGTTAGGTGCGCAGGAAGCTTCGCTGGGCACACATCTAGGCAATGTCAGTAGGTTGCTCATGCTGTGTTAGGTAGTACCTGACCCATTTTCATAGCGTGTAAGGAACAGGAATATCTGTTCTCACGTTTCAGGTTATGAAGTTTGGCCTGGTCATGGTTCTAGCATCAATACACATCCCTTATTCCCATTTTTCATATGTTTGCTTCTTTGGTGTTAATTGTTGTATATGAATTTGCAACCCGAGCTTGAAACCTATATTCATGTTATACTCCATGTCCACACCATGTTATAAAATGCTTTTAGTGTGAGATGTATTTTAGCCAATGGGGTTCCTATATCCTCTAAAATTGGTCATCGACACATCCTTTTACCCTGACTGAAACGCCATCTAATTCATTGTGGTCACTCATTTTTGGTCAACTTATTCCTCAGTCAGTGAATATTTAGCAGAACAGAATAAATTCAATGATTCAAGTATTCAACTAGTAATTTGACATGGATTCAACGTAATATTGAAGGACGTATCAATTTTTTCCATTTTCAACACATCAAATTGCTCCACTAGTCTGCAGTCTGCAGGATATCATACTAATTTGATGCTGACTCGTAAGTCACTAACCCAGCAGTTTCTGTTTGGTAACTTGATGGCAAATTAACAAACCTCACCAGGTTCATAAAAGCAAAATAGAACATATAGGTAAATGGAGGAAACCGCCTTTTGGATTTCGGTTTCAGTTATTTTGCTTTAGAGATGAGCTATGAGATACTACCAACTCGAGAATTGTGGATGCATATTCTATTTGATTGGGGACCAATAATACTTACTAGAAAACCTGGGCGCGGCTTTGCCGTGCCATCTTGATCACAGATGTTATTTTATTGCGCTATAGTTAAACAATAGAGTATTGGAGCTCAATAAGGAGCTCTAAGGTGTTTGATATCTTCTCTCGTTTTGTTTGGCTGCTGTGCTCTCATTCTGTAGTTCAGCAATGTCACCCTACAATGACAAATTTAGAAAGCATAATAACATGATTACAGATGGATAGCATGGAGGAGAGATAAATGTAGCTTATATAGCGGATAAGATCGTAAGGGTACAAAAGCAGTGTCGACAATAAGTAATAAGAACTACATCAAGTATTTAGTAGAAAATAAATAAAGGTCAGTTGTTATGGCATTCTTTAATGACAGTCTTCAATGAAATATTAGACAAAATAGCATATGTACTTACAGATATGACTGTTGTAGCAGCCAAAGACAAGCCTCTGATTTATGCTGATAAACATGAGAATGCTGTTATCAATTAAGTGTTTGCTATTGATTAGACGGGAAGGTACATTGCAACTACACATTCAATCCACGTCATCTTCCTTGTACGTAATCAGTATCTGTGAATACTAACTTGGGAACGCCTACCTATCGCCAGAGCAGAGATGCATTTGACCCCTTCCTGCATGTTGTTTTTCCTCCGACAAATCTGAGTGTATCCAGCTTTTATATGTCTCTTTGGCTTATGAGTGGCCAATGATAATACCTACAACTTTGAAACCATGAACTGAGACCAAGGAAAACACAGTGTCTAATCGTACCAAGATAAATGTGATGGAATGCCTTAGCTCAAGCTGTAATTCTTAACATGACTTCTGCAGGCTAAATTAGCACATTCAGATAATTTTAGGCATGCACAAAGGTCATATTGTCACAAAGCTATAAGCATATGAAGACATATTATTATACTATATCCTAATCTGATAACCATTCAGGAACTCCTCCATCTAGAAGATTTAGCTTTTCACTTTACATAAGACTTCAGTTGATTTAATAAAGTTCGATGCAAAATATAAGTTATAACAGATTTGTTAGTGTGGATACAAGTTAATTTAATAAGTAATATAACATACTAATGCTGATAACCTACTTCTGGGCTCTAATTTACAGCACTGTGTATCACTATAGTGGCCAAGGCAAATGTTGAGCACATTACGCAGCTGTTTGCATATCCTGATATCAATGCATTGTAAGGTCCAGATGTCCATGTGTGGCAATGCTCTCAAAAGCTGAACAACATCAAATACTGTCTATTTAATAGATTGCCAGCACCTGGATGCATGATGCCCTTAGTTGATTGACAAATCATTTGAAATCTTCATTGCAATTTCAGATTTAAAAAAGTAATAGTGTATATTTAGAACTTCATTAACAAAATTGTCAAAATATGACCTCTTGCAGTGACTGATTTTTTAAGTTAGATGTGCTTGGATATGATTAGTGACCTCCATTATCTTCATATCAAAAAGTCTATGTATTCAAGAAATCATTTTTTTCACCTCTAAACATCACAAGCCTCAACCTTAGCTGTCAGTGGCTGCACCTGAGTGCTATTTTGGCATTTTTTCCGTTTCTACAATAGCTAAAATTCAGATGCTTTTTTTAGTTAGAAACTGTAAGCAGGCAAGGGTGCAAGGCAAAACTTAGAAATGTTAGATTAAATCAAATTCAGAGTTCATGTTCTCTGGGTAGTAGCCTAACCGGAAATAATGTAATGATCTCAAATTAATGCCATAAATAGTAGTAGAAAAAACATATAGTGGCTTGATTACAGAACAGTGATTTATCGGAGCAAAAATTGAAAATTGTATCATATACTTTTTGGTTTGCAGTAAGAGATGCAGAGGTCGTTGAGTATATTTAATAAGCTGAACAAAAATGTGTACATTGAAAAGATGGACAAAGGGCAAAACTGCATTAGCAATACCCTGGAAGGCTGGAACCAACACTTCCACTCCTATTTTTTTCGGTGGAGATTATTGCTCACTGCACATGGTCTGACAGCTTAAAGATTGCCTCGGTTTATACCTAGCAGAGACAAAGAGATATTTTTATTGTTATTTCTTCCATAGAACTGCTTGCACTTGACCTGCTTATTTTCCAATTGAGATGAAATTTAGGTTACTTGCACACTCTTTGGTTCAAATGGTTTTTATGCATATTGATTTGGAACACTCAAAATCCAATCTTCAATAGATGTTGATGCCATGGTAAGTTGAAGGTAGTAAGCAAAAACATTTGAAAAATTGATTATTACAATGTGGTACAGGATAATCTTTTCTACAGGCATTTTAGCAAACACATGATGTGCATAGTAAGAGAGTAACGAAATAGCTGTGAAGCACGCAGGGAGGAAGGGAGAGCGAGATTACCAGACGCCCCCCTCCCCCCTGTCATCGCAGCAGCAGTGCCTGCCAAAGGGCCTGTCAGCCTGTGAAGGCAGGGTGAGGGATGCTCCTGAAGGCATTGGAGCCCAAGTTGGCACCGAAGTGGCGGAGCCCCAGAGCATGCTGGTGGAGAGCACATTGGAGGTGCACAGCCGCCGCTTCCAGTCCGTCGTGCATTCGCCACATTTCCTCTTCTTCCTTCTGTTGGCGCACCAGCTGCTGACGCGCACCTGCGCTGCCTGACTGCATCTGAAGTGGAAATAGAAGGGAGGAGACATGTCGTTATCTTCATCTACTCTCTGGGCGGTCGCCCCGCAGGCTCTTGGCCTTCCTGCGGCGTGGGCATCAGGGACCACGAGGTGGGGCTAGGGCACTGGGGGGACTGCAGGGCCCGGACGCTTTTGCGGGCGCCACCAGTTGCCTCAGCTTCCACCATGTTGGCCACGCCCGGGTTCCCACGACCTTGCCTGTGAAGAAGAAGGTGGCCATGGCCATGGAGGCCGGAGGTGCCGGGGTGGATGTGGTGCCCGGGGCGGACATCGGTTTTGCTACGGCGGGGTCGGCGAGGTGGCCCGAGCTCGAGCTGCGCCGCCGCGCTCGCGTCGAGGTGAAGGTGACCACCACCACCACAGGCCGATGAATTGAGAGTACGGGAGATATCGGGTCCGTGAGGGAGTGGCCAGAGGGAAAGAGGCCTGGACTGCGGGTTGATTCGACTAAAGTTTGAGGTATTTTTTGCAAAAATACCGCGGCTCGCCCGATCTAGGCCGTCCGCGTGTCCGATCGAACGGCCGGAAAAAGCCCGCGACGTGGCACGCTGGCTGGCCAGCTTTTGGAGGCAGGATTCATATGGTAAGATATGAAAAAGAGCACTGTTAGAAAACAGCTGTTGCCAATCTTCATGGCTAGGATAGTAAAATCAGCACAGCTGAATGAAGTGTGTTAGCCACGCAGAATCCATCTCCAGAAAATCACTTAGGATATTTTGTAAGAGAAGTTTAATATATTTACTTTTAGTTTGACCAAATGATTAAATGGTGATGTTACTGTGATCACATAAGTACTTGGCTGTGCAAGAACACTTTTCCAGTTTTCCATGTAGCAACTGAATAACTGAATTGAACAGACTCTAGGAATGATTGAGATGATATGGAATCTTCTGTGCATGGTTCAGTTTCTGATATCCTAAAAGGCTACAACATGAGTTTCTAACCTTTGGCCCAGGCACAAGTTTAGCTTTAGGAAATATGTTTTGGAGTAGTTATGGTGTGTGCATTGATGATAACTTTTATGTGCATAACTGCAAGAGCATCATTTATATTTGATTTCAACCTAGAGTTCTAAAAGTTGAGATCCCTTTGACATTGAAGAATTTTGTGGACTGCAACATGATCGAACTATGCATGGCCCTTTGATTACTTCATGTAGTTGCTATTGATTCTAAAATAAGTGTTTTACTAGTGTGGGCACGAGTTTTTTCAGTAGATCATTTGATGAAATCTGCTCTTGGAATCTGAAAGTAAGGGTAACAGAGTCGTCGTCATATAAACTTGGTATTTGGCAGCTCATGAAGTCAAGCGCTCAAGCTTTTAGTGATATTTGTACTGCTGTGACAGTAACATGAAGAATTTGTTTGGCATCCATATAAATATATAATTTATCTTGCAATGGTGTTTCCTTGTGCTGACTAGGGTTTGTAGTACATAGCAATTATGCTTTGTGCCCACTGCCCATTTCTCTTTTGTTTCCTTAGATGTCTTTGTCAAAAGAAGCCCTGTTTATTGGTGTGTTTGTTGGCTACAGTCGCAATTGCATATCTGCTTATTATGTTGGCAGCATAATCTGCTATTGCTGTCAAGCTTATCTTGATGTTCTTAGTTATTCTTTCCTACAAATGTTACAGGATCGGAGTGATTTCTGGTAATGTTATATTTGGGCCACCACTTCAGAAGTACTGGGCAGAGAAGCAGCAGCAAGAGGTAGCAAAAGAAGGCCAGACTGGTTCAACCTGACAAAATGTCCTCCCCTTCTGCAGTTACATGGAATAAACACTGAATGATGATGTCCATACAAATGTGTACTCGTTAACCCTGAGCTAGCATCACTTTTTGTTAGCATTGGTTATATTAGAGCAACTCCAAGAGACTCTCTATATCCTTCCTAAATGATACGAATAGAGATTTTGGTGAAAAATTACCCTCCAACAACTTGTCTAAATGGTTATGTAAATATAGCCGTCTTCTATTCCGGATCTTTCGCTAGCCAAAAATAGAAAACGAGAATGACTTTCTAGAGTGCGCATGAAATATAGAAAAGTTGTTGGAGAGTGAAAAGATATAGAAAACGATTTTTATGGAAATGACTTTCCAAATGATGATTTAGAGAATGAGATTTAGAAAGACTCTTGGAAATACTCTTAGTTGCCAAGTTTTTGGTGCTGGAAGAAGACATCGTGGAATGCACAGACTGATTTGAAATCCAAACTATATTTGCATACCTTTGTATGCAGGTTGATCTCGTAGCTAGATGTCAAGATCACATGGTTTGGATGTCCTGTATCTGTGGATTTTACTTTTCAAAACATCTGTGGATTTTACTTGCCTCTATGGGCCTGTTCGCTGGTTGGTGTTGGTGCTGGTTTGGGCTGGCTGGTGCTGGTTTTCTGTGAGAAGAAAACACTGTTGGCTGGCTGGTTTGGACTGGCTGAAACCAACAAACGAACAGGGCGTATATCGTGGCTTCCGAATCTTGCTGGGCCGACCGTTCCTCGGAATTCCGTCCCAAATGGGCTTTCTCGGAATACGGCTCGGCCCTTCCCAGTACAACCCGCCACCGCTTTCTGAACACGAAGTCGAAAGGACGCGATATTGCAGAAGGTCCCTCCCCGCGCATTCACCAGCCCTAGCCGCCCATTTTCCCGCTAAAACTAAGAACCTTTGCCTCCTCCGGCGACTCGCCGGATCCCTGAACCTGGAGTGAACCCCGCACAGGATGCCGAGGAAAGCAAAACCCGCCGCCCAAGCAACCGTGGCCACCGCCGCCGCCACCACCGGCGTCCAGTACTGGCTTCTGAAGACGGAGCCGGGCGAGTGGTCGTGGTCCGACCAGGCGCGCGCCCCGGGCGGCGTCGCGCCGTGGGACGGCGTCCGGAACCGCCAGGCCATGAACAACCTCCGCGCCATGCGGCCGGGTGACCGTTGCCTGTTCTACCACTCCGGCGCCGGCGCCGCCTCCCGCCGCGTCGTCGGCGTCGTCGAGGTCACCCGGCCCTGGTACGAGGGCGGCGAGGGCGAGGGCAAGGAGGCGGCGGCCGGTGGCGCCGTCGACGTGCGAGCGGTCGGGGAGTTCCGAAACCCCGTCCCTCTGGGTGACATCAAGAAAGCGGCGGGCGAGGTGGAGGGGATGAAGGACTTCGCGCTGCTCCGGCAGGCGCGGCTATCGGTGATGCCCGTGCCGGCGGGGATCTGGGATTGGATTTGCGACGCGGGAGGGGGCTTCGTGCAAGACGGCGAGGTTGAGGATGAGGAAGAAGAGGTTTGATGCTGCAAATGTGGAAGGTACACGACCTGATTTTGCTGAGCAACAAAGAACTCGATTTGTATTGGTACATTTTTATAGTATTTCTGTAAACTGTGTGCTTATCTTGAAATCTTGTAGAACCAAGTTGCTTGTGATGCCGGGTGACATGAGCAACTGCAAGGCGTCATTTTGTGGAGTCCTTTTGGCCTGCAAGGGTTGCTAGTTCTGAAGAGGCATTCATGTTTCTTCAGTGTTTGCCATCTCGGCACAGAAGTGCCCAACAAGAATGCACTCCTCCGTTTTAAATTATAAGTCGCTTAAGTCAAAGCGATTTATAATTTGGAACGGAGGGAGTAGTTACTAGTTGATCTATGTAAGTTCAGTAGTCGTAGTCGATGCAGCTGGAGTAGCTTGGATCTATGAAGTACACAAGCGACGAGCTATTGAGTGCTTACTTTTGTAGCTTGCGACTTCCTATAACTGGATATCTACTTGCTGCTCTGTATGGACAGTTGGATGTAGTTTACTAAACTTTCAAGCAGTCTTTCGTATTTTAGATCTATATATGGATATCGTTAATTGCCACTCGATCACTGATTAAGCTACCATTGCACACACTTAGATCATCATAGACCTTACAACGCACATTATGAACTGCAGGTGGCACATTGATCCATTCCCCCACTTACTGTGCACAGACAGACAGTTCCTTTGCAACTGTTCAGTTATCAATGTAAAATGTACTTCCTCCATCCCAAATTGTAAGTCATTTCAAGAATTTTGGAGAGTCAAAGTTTTTCAAGTTTGACCAAATTTATATAACAAAATAATAATATTTATCATACCAAGTAAGTATCATTAGATTCTTCATTAGTTATATTTTCATATTATACCTATTTGATGTCATCAATCTTTGTGTTTCTCTCTATAATTTTAGTCAAACTAAAAAAAGTTTGACTCTCCAAGATTCTTGGAATGACTTATAATTTGGGATGGAGGGAGTAGAATAGAATAATTCTACATCGTGTGACGAAGTGTGCCATGTCTAAAGCTGTTCACTCGAATGAAGCTGGAAATTCAGAATTGGAGCTGATGCTCGCAATCTCCTCGCAGGGCGGGGAAAAAGGACTACGGTGCTCATGTGAGATGCAGCTGTTGTAGCTTATAATAATGCAGGCACAAATGTGGTTGGTCAGCTGAGCTCTGAACATAGCCTGTTCGTTTGGTCGTAAACGATCGTGGATTATAAGCCAGAACAGTATTTTTCTCTAACATCAAACTAGCCAGCAGTAATAATCCACGATCGTATCAGCACCAGCCGAACAGGCTAATATACGTGCAGCCCGCAGGACGCTGGCAACTGGCGGTGGCTTGTGGTTTGGGTTGGTTTAAGCTGTCGTACCAAGATTAGTTTAGGTTCATTCAATGTTTTGGGAGCTTCTTCTATAGCCAGAGGACAATACGACGGTGTTTTTTTCCATTTCCATCTGCGTGACAATTCAAACTTCCTGATCTTTGCAGAGGCACACAGCTGATATACAAGTTTTACGATTTGACCATTGTACAACAAGAATGTAAGATGTCCTATCTCCAAACTTTTTGTCCGAGTTTTGTTTTTGTTCTTTTTTTTTTGGGTAGTGCGTCGATACCAAATTCTATGACATAGCTTTGGTTCCTCTGGCTACCTTTGTAATGGAAAATGACATCTCCTTTTTATTCGCAAGGAATGGAAAATGAACACTAATTGTTGTGTCGTGGCAGTGTTCACTTAGCACACATACAGTCGGCGATACAGGCTGTGTGATGTGGCGGCATCACCGCATCAGATAGTAAAATGAAATTCTGGAGATGACGCCGTATCGCCTATCCAGTCATCCAGATTCAGATATAGGACCCCCAACGAATGTGACCGAGACCTGATGCTGAAGGCTGTGCTGGGACTGGCCGATGGAGCAGTGCCGGTGGCAGCGCCGGTAGTGAGCTGTGTCGCAAACTCTGAGTTGAACCGTCCATCTGTTTCGTCTTCGATTCGTCCCATGTTGCCTGTCGGCGACTTGCTTGGTTCGTCCTGTCTCCTGGTTCCTTTTTCTCTCTGCCACTGCCACAGCAATTCCACCAAATCGGGCAGGAGCATTGAGTGCCAGCACTCCCAAGTCCTACGGATACCGTCGTCTTTGAATGCCTACCACCAGTAACAGACGACAAGCGGATGATGCCGTTGAACGCGGGAGAAGGGAAAATGCGCCGGACACCAAGCACCGCTCCGGAGCTCAAAGATGTATAGCGGTGGATGGACGGAAAATGCGGCGGCGCGACGCGACTGTGCTCGGACGCACACCCAGCGGTCGCCGCGCGCGGTGGCCGAAAATGGACGCGCCACGACGACGCCGAGGACCCGAGCGCCATAAATGTGCACATGAATGGCTCGCGTGGTGTTGCGATTGCGTATGCGAAGCGAGACCCGATTGATATTTTTGAGACTTTTTCACGTGTGCCATTATAAAAGATCGCAATCCCCTGTGTGCTCCTGGAAAAATTCAGCGGTCTTCAGCGCCACTACTTCAACTTTTTCGGGTCCTCCATGCCACTTCCGTCAGTTCAGGCTCTAACGCCGTTAAAGTGCAGGTGTGAAAAGACGAAAATGCCCTTAAGTTCAAATATGTTATTAATTTTTTTTGAGCATCTTAATGACTTCAAATGAAAAAACTCAAAACTAGAAAGTTGTAGATCTCGTTGAGATCTATAATTTTCATATAAAAATTATTTTCATTTAATTCCGCAAAAAAAATATGATGATTTTTCTAAGATATATTAATCATATCAAATCATATTTTTTTTGCGGAATTAAATGAAAATAATTTTTATATGAAAATTATAGATCTCAACGAGATCTACAACTTTCTAGTTTTGAGTTTTTTCATTTGAAGTCGTTAAGATGCTCAAAAAAAATTAATAACATATTTGAACTTAAGGGCATTTTCGTCTTTTCACACCTGTAGTTTGACGGCGTTAGAGCCTGAACTGACGGAAGTGGCATGGAGGACCCGAAAAAGTTGAAGTAGTGGCGCTGAAGACCGCTGAATTTTTCCAGAGGCACAGAGGAGATTAGGATCTTTTATAATGGCACACAGGGAAAAGTCTCGATATTTTTCGGGTTGTTCGCAAAAAAAAAAATCTTTTCGGGGCGCAGGGCGCTGGACGCGGACGACCTGACCTGACCCACCCGTCGTTCCGTCGCCGATGGGGTCCGTGCGGTGCGGTGCAGTGCGGGCATCTAACCGCTGGCGCGAGCCGCTGTTGCCGATCATGCCTCCACTGAGCTGAGCTGAGCTGTTCTCTCTCTCCATCTCCGCTGCTGGAGCTGCCTCTCTCCCTAGCCGGTGGCCGCCCCGCCTGCCCGCGAGATCCCCAACCCCCAGCCTCTCCTCACGCGCCTCTTTTAATGCGCGCCCACCCCGCTCGCAGGACGCAAATCGCCATGGCGCCCTAGGCTCACAAGCCCATCACAGACGGACAAGGCGCAGGCAAGCGTACACGTACACGTACACCTACCTCGGCGAGCAAAGGATAAAAAGCTGATCAGAGCAACGAAACCCGAAGCCACGGCCACCGCGGCGCCCCGCCACGCCGCGCTCCTCCTGCTCCTGCTGGTCGGCCTGCACGCCACGACCGCCGGTGCCGGCGCCGTTGTCGATGCCGAGCTCACGTCCAAGCCCTCCTCTCCGGGGCCCAAGAAGCCGAGCGTCAACGTCAAGCCGCCGACCGGCAAGCTCAGCATCAAGCCGCCGCCCGTCGGCCCCGGCGCGGGCGCGGGAGGCGTCGGCGGCGCGATCCCAACGACGGAGCACGGCACAAAATCAAGGGGTGCCAACTTGATAAAAACACAAGAGAAATACGTTGACATTAGAAATAAAATCATATATCAAGTGATAAATTTAACTAATCACATATTAAGTGACTACAGAGACTGTCAGACTACTCTTAACCAAGTTATGGACTAAAACTAACTAGTTATATATATTTATAGTTGGACCACATTTCACAAAATGCAAGTGACCACAAACTATATTTGAGAATTTTGTTTTGGACAAGGGGGGCCGGAGCCCAGTTTGACCCCCACTGTGCTCCGTCCGTGCGCGATACCAACCTTTCCGGGCTTCGGCGGCATCCCCGGGATGGGCATGGGCGGCGGCGGGTTCGGCAGCATCCTCGGGATGGCCGGCGGGTGGGGCGGCGGCTACGGCGGGCCTGCCGACGGGTACGCCCACAGCGGCGTGGTGGCGCCCACGGTGACGTGCGCCGAGAAGGGGCCCTGCTATAGGAAGAAGGTCACCTGCCCCAAGAAGTGTTTCTCCTCCTACAGCGGCGCCGGCAAGGGATACGGCGGTGGTGGTGGCGGTGGCAGCTGCACCGTCGACTGCAAGGTCAAGTGCACGGCCTACTGTTGATTCACTTCCGTCCGCTGGCGCTGAGCAGTTACAGTAGCAGTGAGCGGTCTGGGACTCTGGGTGTCAGTGGCCTACTGCTGTAGACTGTCGGTGTGGTAGCGCACATCGGTGAGTTGACGAGGACTTGTTTAGTCCGAAAACTTTTTCAAAAAGTGCTACAGTAGTTATTACATCGAATCTTATTATACGTGTATTAAGTATTAAATATAGACGAAAAAAACTACTTTCTTCTGTTTTCATTTACTTGTCACCAATTTTTTTTACTGTAGCAGATTTGACGAGCCATTTTTTTCTTCTAGAAAATTTTAGATACTTCAAAGTATATAACATTAATCAAGTATGTAAAATGAAGAATCATATATGTGAAAATTTGATGTATCTAAAAATCTTTTGTAAAAAACGTATGGTCAAATTACTACAGTAAAGTCGGTAACAAGTAAATGAAAACAGAGGGAAGTAATTGCACAGTTTGGTTGAAAATTACGAGACGAACGTTTTGAACCTAATTAGTCCATAATTGAACACTAATTACCAAATAAAAATAAAAGTGCTACTGTAGCCCATTTCCTAAAATTTGGCCAACTAAACAAGAGTGCTAAGTAGCCCAATTTCCAAAGTTTGCTACAGTACGGTAGTTAACTGCAGTGTTATAGTAACAGTGCTAGCGTACTTCTGGAACTACATATAGACAAGGGTGCTCCACGATGTGGATAAGGCAGGTTTATTTCTAAGATGCTCTCTGCTTATGGTGTTTATTTTAATCATCTACATTGTGTTCTTGCTTTGGTTAAGTCATAAGATGTGGTTGTGAAATCCTGTATGCATAAATAAAGAGCTTTATATAAGCATACACTTCAGTGTTCTTCTCTTTTGCTATTTGTATATACTGCTGAGTGTGAGAGTTATGCCATCGACATTTCAGGACACCCTAGAAAAAGTTTGGACCTACCGGCCTGTTCGGCTAGCTAGAAAAACAGCTGGTACCGATACTGATATTGATTTGTTGTGAGAGAAAAACATTGTTATTTCATAGAAACGGTACGGCTGATAAGCGAATAGGGCCGTGACATCGAACTGTGATTTGCCTTTAAGTAATCGTAAGTCACATTTAATAGAACGGCGTGGCTAGCGCCTAGACATTCGGACGCCCGTGCAGCCTACATCTGTCCGCCTCGCTTCGACTCACACGTGCACCCCGCCCTCGACGCTGCGCTCCTCGCTCCTCGCGTCCTGATGGACAGCCGCGCCGCCGTCCCCACCTCGCACGAGCTCCCTGCCTCCCGATGCGCCTTGCTCCTTCCCCCTGACCTCCTCCTCTCTCTCCGCATGGGCGGGGCTCAAGAGCCGGTCCGTAGCTCGCTACGCCCCGTCCACCAGTCTCCAGCTCTGTCACGCCCCATCCCCCAGCGCCCGGGCCATGCATCCATCACTCAACGTGCTCCCGTGAAACACTTGCAACATGAAACATTTGGATGCAACATACGTCGGACACAGATGAAACATTTGAATCATACTGTTGCAACATATCTGTGAAATATATGCAATATTTAGATAAAACACTTGCCACATGTGTGTGAAAAACATATGCAACATCTAGATAAAACACTTGCAATATGTGTGTGAAATATATACAACATCGAGATAAAGCACTTGCTGCAACATACGTCTGAAACAGATGAAACATTTTTCCAAAACGCTTGCAACATACTGTTGACGGTCACTAACACCTGTTTTAACCATCAACATTCCATCCAAAAGCATGACAAAGTGAGGTAAATCATCATCACATATGTAGAACTTCGTTTATAATTCATCTAATTCCACTTGTGCTTGTAGAATTATTTATATGCAGGAAATTTAAGCAAAAATAAGCAAAAGGGTGACAAATATGGACACATGGAGACAAGCGGACATGGCAAGAGGCCTTAGGCCCACTTGGGCGCCGCCCAGCCCCCCAAGTGGCCCTGCCACATCACCGATCCATGAGAGTTCCTCTAGAAGCAATGACAAGCGTCCACTCAATGTCGGCTTGATCAATGGCCAAGATTTGATGACGGTGGATCTATGGGCCCATTATCATACACTTGGGAGCCTCCAACCGACCTACTACCCAAATTTTGACAACCAGCATCGTAGGATGCAAAGGCGGTGCATCCTAGGGCCGGCCGGCGCCCTAGGTGCTCCACCGACGTCCCTGCTACCTACAAGTACCCCCCTTAATCTACACTATAAATATGTGGTGTGGAGCTCGGTGGAGAAGTGCCCACATTCAATTCCAAGCTCTCCAAGCTTCTCTTAGCTTTCTAGCTTAGCATTAGCTATAGAGTAGTAGTCTAGTAGTGGAGTAGAGCAAGAACGGAGCTTCTCTCGGAGTCCAAAAGAGTCTTCTGGGTCTGGTATAGCTCTTTTGTAATTCTTTCATTCAGCATTTACTCTATTTAGTACTTTATTCTAGTACTTTATTTTAGTATTATTGCTTTGCTTTACTTAAGTACTTGTTTATTATTGTTCATCATTAGTGAGCTTAGGTGCTTATTGTTTGGCATTAGTAGCATAGGTTATCTCTTAATTAGCAGCTATTCGTTAGTATCATTCCATCGTCTGGCCGTTAGGGTGCTTTGATCTCATTTCATCGGAGCTCGGATCGAAGTAGTAAGTTTATAGATTAAGCGCGGTTCTTAAGCTATAGATTACCTGTGGATACGGCTAGGCCTCCGGATAGATTGTGGTAGGTGGCAAGTGGTGACAGTCTTGTCCATCCTCTGTATTTCACCACGTTAGGTCTAGTTATTAAATCATAGGGCTCATGGCAGACCTTATCTATTTAACTCTCCTAGTTGGTAGGTGGGTTGTGCCCCGAAGTACTAGCGCATTTCTCCTAGTCATTTGTTTACCCTTAGTTATCTCTAGTACAGCTTGTTTAGTAATTTAGTTTAGGTAGTTCACATTCAACTTCCACTATCGTTCACCTACCTAGAATACACTTAGGCTTTTCTTTAGCAATCCTGATAGTAAATATAAATTCTAGCCTTGTGCCTTTCTGTGGGAAAAAATATAAATTCGACACTCGGTACTCACCTAGCGAAGTGCTACGCGATAGTTCTGTGCGCTTGTAGAATTCCTCCAGTAGTTGTTAAGAAGTATGAACAAGCATTTTTGGTGCAGTTGTCGAGGAAGGCAACTGGCCTCGGATTTATATTGCTAGTTTTGCTAACTAATCTTTTAGTTATCCTAAGTAGTTTATCCTTTTTTCTCATACCATATCACTACCCTACACGATCATGGGCGACAAGTCCATTCGTGATTTTTCTGCACCCTTGGCTGCTAATGTAGTCACTAGACCTAATGTTATCAATGGGGACGCTAACTTTGAGCTTAAGCCAGCATTAATTATGCTGGTTTAGGCTAGTTCATTTTGTGGGAAAGCCCACGAGGATGCAAATGCTCACCTCCAATACTTTTTAGAGATTTGTAGCACATTCACCATTAAGGGAGCGAACCAAGAGGCTAAACGTCTTTGTCTTTTCCCCTTCTCTTTGATAGGAAAGGCTAAGCAATGGTTTTACTCTAACCGCAATGCTGCAGATACATGGGACAAGAGTTCCAACGCTTTTCTAGTCAAGTTTTTCCCTATGGGGAAGACTAATGCTCTGCATAATAAGATCTCTAGTTTTCAACAACTAGCGGATGAGTAGATTCCCGAAGCTTGGGAATGAATGCAAGAGTACGTCTCTGTATGCCCACACCATGGCATGGAAGACTGGCTTTTGATCTAGAACTTCTACCATGGATTAATGCTGTTAGATAAGAGCCATTCAGATGCTGCTGCTGGTGGAGCATTCTTATTCGCTAAGTGTTGCAGATGCCAAGACACTGATTGAGAAGATGGTTTCCAACCAAGGATGGAGCGATGATCGACTCCAACCCCGTAAACGAGGTATGCATTCAATTAAACAAATTGACATGCTTGCGGTTAAGATGGATCTGCTCGCAAAGCGAGTAGAACATTATGAGAAGGTGAGTGCCTAAGAGACACTCAAAGCCATGGAATCCCACATGACTTGTGAAGTCTTTGGAGATGTTGGACATTTGGGAAATTCCTGTCCCGAGACACAGGAGGATCTCAACTTTGTCAACACCGACAATGGGTTTCGTCCACAACAACATCAAGGATGGAATCAGCGCTCCAACAATCAAGGAGGTAATAATTATTACTCTTCTCAATGCATGAATAATCAAGGTAATAATAGTTATGCTTTCCTTAAAAATCTTGTTTATAGCAATGGTAGAATGACTGATAGCATAAATAAGAAGTTGCATGCTCATGACAAGATGTTGGAAAATATAAATGCTAAATTCGATGAGTTTTCTTCTGCTTTAAAGAATCAACTTAGTTTCGATAAAATGATAGAAACCCAATTAGCCTAAATTGCTGCTGCTATCCCATCCTATGAAAAAGATAGAATTCCTGGTAAATCTGAAGGAACCATGGAGGCAGCCAACCTTATTACAGCAAGATATGGCTATGCTTTAAGTTCTTGGGGTTCATACTTAGTAGATTCCCCATTTACCATTAAGAAAGGTGATCCTAGAACTCCCACGATTGCCTACACCATTGGAACTCATACCTTCCATAATGCTCTATGTGATCTAGGATCTAGTGCTAACATCATGTCTAAGGCAACTTATGATAAATTGTATTACACTCTCCTAGCTCCAACTTCAGTTTACCTACAATTAGCCAATCAATCCACCCGTTATCTCGAGGGAGTAGCCACTGATTTATTAGTTAAAGTTAGGAGTGCTTATGTTCCAACAAATTTTATGATCTTATACATGGGCAACGACAAGAATACACCTTGAATCCTTGGTCATCTTTTCCTTAATACTATAAATGCTTGCATATATGTGGCTTCTGGGCAAATCCAATTCCACTTTGCTGGAAGAAAAGAAATATTTGATTTTGCCACTAGATAGCCCCTCTTTGATGAGAAACAGAAAAAAAAGAAGCATCCGAAGAGAATCAAGATGAAGAAACCAAAGCCGATTGAAGAACCGGAGAAGCCCATCAAGAAGAAGAATAGAAAGAGATGGCGTAAAAAGAAAGATCCATCGTCAAATTCGTGATCCCCTGATCCCGACGAGGCCTTCAAGGTGGAACAATAGGAAACACCTCCACTCAAGGAAGAATGACCTTGAGTCTGTCAAAAAGGTAAATCTTTTATTCCATTGCATATTTACCGTATTTCATTAGTTGCATCTCATATTTAAATTTCCAATAAATTTCCTTTGCATTGCATGATTAGTTAGTTGCATTAAGCTACTCTATGTTAATAAATAAAGTTCTGTAGTAGCTATGCATGTTAGGATAGGGTTTGCACTAAAATACAACATATAAAAGAATAATATTTAGTAGTTGTCTTATTGAATAAGTTATCTAGTAGTAATAGGTTTAGTCATTTAGTCATTCATGCATTTTAGCAGTATTCGTTACTCAATAAAGAAAGAATCAAAAGAGTCTCCAGAAGACATTCCAACTTATGCAAAAGGTAAGCTTGGGGGAGACATATCTCCCCGCTCAGGTATGAAAATCATAAACTCTCTCTTTCCATTCATGTTTGTTTTACATGGCAATATTCATGATCATAGAATGTAGAGAGGAGTGCCTTGAAATTTATCTTAAATGAAACTCTGCTCTAATAAAATAATGATAATTTATCAAAGATGATGAATAGTTGCTCTGTGATACTTTGCAAAAGCTTGTCATACAACCTGATACTTCTTAAGTTTTTAGCATGATAACTAAGAATTCATCTTAAGTTGAATGCTTTTGTGGGTTGCAACTGCTAGAACCAAGTATAAGTTCTTGTGAGAAATGTTGTAGCCTTGATTAGAATAAATCTTTGAACCTATCTGAGGGATTGTAAAAACAACCTGAAGTTTTGTTTTGCAAAATGCTAGAACTCTCTTGCTAGAAGATTCTCAATGGTGATAAATTCCTACCAAAGCCAAATACAAATTCATTCATACATGATAAAGCCACTATAAAAGCTACTTGTTTGTTTTGAGCTTTTTCAAGCCTTGTTCATCTGAGTAGAGAAACTTGTCATGCTTTTTGATCAAGATCATGTACACCCACATATTTATGCTATTCCTACACTAGGAATACACAACCACATATGCTTTCCATTCATTATTGCTCTATGAGAATCAAAGTTACCTCTCTAGCTATCTTTCATAAAAAAGAGAGGCATGGGCTACAGAAAAAAGAAAACAAAAAGAGAATAAAGAGCAAAAAGCTCTAGTGTTCAAAAAAGAAAAGAGAGAGAGAAGAGGGTGAGAAAAAGAAATGTAGCCATGCCCTCTCAAAAAGAAGCTAGAGAAGGGAAACTTCTCAAAGGAGTACCACTTTCACCAAATATACCACACACATGCACATCTTGATCAATTAGTATGATTTGTTGCTCCTTGTAATCCAAGTGTTTAATTTAGCAATAAATTCAATTCAAGTAGGTTATGCTTTTATCCCCTACTTTTAGCCTCATATAAGCTTTAGGATAGAAACTAAGGCTAAGAACCATGGCCTTGGTGAGATTTCAAATACCATTGAGTGACTTGAGCGAACCATCTAAGGAACTTAGGCAAGTTTTCTTTTCAAAATTTATTGAAAACCTCCAATAAGTTTGAACTAAATCAAAGTAGGCAAAAAGTATCTATCTAGCTACACATTCTTGTAATTGCTTGTGTCAAGGTGAAAGCTATAAGTCTCACATTGCTAAGACAGATGGTGAATTTCTAAGTGCTAACATGTTCAACTCAAGAGATAGTATTTGTTTGTATATAAGTCTTTGCAGGGCATTACATTGTAGCAACTCCTGATCCAACACCTATTCCATGCTAAACTCGCATCTTTACTGAGGACAACAAAGGGGTAGCTTGGAGGAGCTTGTTGATGGTCACTAACACCCGTTTTAACCATCAACATTCCACCTAAAAGCATGACAATGTGAGGTAAATCATCATCACATGTGAAGAACTTTGTTTATAATTCACCTAGTTCCACTTGTGCTTGTAGAATTATTTGTATGTAGGAAATTTAAGCAAAAATAAGCAAAAGGATGACAAATATGAACACATGGAGACAAGTGGATGTGGCAAGAGGCTTTGGTCCCACTTGGGCCCATCGCCCGGCCCTACTTGGGTGGTGCCCGGCCCCCAAAGTGGCCGTACCATGTCACCGATCCATGGGAGCTCCTCCAGCAGCAATGACAAGCGCCCATTCAATGTCGGTTTGATGTATGACCAAGATTTGAAGACGGTGGATCCATGGGCCCGTTGTCATACACTTGGGAGCCTCCAACCGACTTACCAATCGACCTACTGCCTGAATTTTGACATGTGCTGTCCAATAAACCACCTTTGGGAGCCAACCAACAACGTAGGATGCAAAGGTGGTGCATCCTAGGGCCGGCCGGTGCCCCCTGTCGCCACCCGGTGCCCTAGGTGTTCCACCAACGTCCCTGCTGCCTATAGGTCACCCCCACACTCTACACTATAAATATGGAGTGTGGAGCTCATTGGAGAAGTGCCCCCATTCAATTACTAGCTCTCCAAGCTTCTCTTAGCTTTCTAACTTAGCATTTACTGTAGAGTAGTAGTCTAGTAGTGGAGTAGAGC
The DNA here is from genome assembly GCA_904845875.1 of Miscanthus lutarioriparius. Taxonomy (NCBI): domain Eukaryota; kingdom Viridiplantae; phylum Streptophyta; class Magnoliopsida; order Poales; family Poaceae; genus Miscanthus; species Miscanthus lutarioriparius. The sequence goes on from CAJGYO010000001.1 coordinate 121,568,130, forward strand.
AAGAGCAGAGCTTCTCTCAAAGTCCGAAAGAGTCTTCCGGGTCTGGTATAGCTCTTTTGTAATTCTTTCCTTTAGCATTTACTCTATTCAGTACTTTATTCTAGTACTTTATTTTAGTATTATTGCTTTTCTTTACTTAAGTACTTGTTCATTATTGTTCATCATTAGCGAGCTTAGGTGCTTATTGTTTGGCATTAGTAGCATAGGTTATCTCTTAATTAGTAGCTATTCGTTAGTACCTGTTGCACCGTCTAGTTAGGGTGCTTTGATCTCATTTCATCAGAGCTCGGATCGAAGTAATAAGTTTATAGATTAAGCATGGTTGTAGGATCTCTAGAATGCCTAGAGGGGGTGAGTAGGCCTGTAAAAATTCAACTCAAATCGAAGTCAAATTCACCCATGGCACTGTCGCTCTGTGAGAGCGGCACTGCCGCACCTGTAGGAGAGATTAGTTCACAGTTCAAAATCTACCCAACAAAATTTAGATTGGGTAAATTTCTTAGCTTCTACAGGGTAGCAGATCACAGATCGATAGCTAAAAGTGGTGGAAACACCACACACAAGTATATCAGCCTCAAACTCTAGAAATCACCTCAATCAATAATATGTCATGCAAGTAATGTAAATCAAGAATAAGTGACACAATGATTTATCCCATGCTTTGGCTCACCACCAAGGCTTGCCTACCTCTACGTTGTTGAGGTTAGCCACTAAGGCTTAGAGTTTTCTAGCCCTTCCTCGTTCTCAAGTCAAGAGACTTAACTCTTGAGATGAGGGGTGGGTTTACTAGCTTTAAGAGATGGTTACTGATGTAGACAAGGCCTGATCTTCCGATAGGTACGATAGCATCGATTGGTAAAGACTCGACGTTCACGATTTAGGATTCGAACCAAGACTGATTTGGACCCCCACAACTATTACACCACTGCTCCATTGGTTATCAACCACGCGAACACGATTGACCTCGTCGAGAAGGCTTTCCTGCAACCGAATCGAGAACACAAGCAAGAACAGGATAAATGCAATCTAAAATTGCAAGTATGAGGATTATGATAACGAGAAGGAGTTCAAGTCTTTATTCGAAAGGACTAATCGCCATAGGCAAACAAGATCAAGAACTGGGGCCCTGGTTCACAGCAAGCAGCCTTGGCGGCATAGTTGCAGCAAAACGACGTATGTTTCATGAGGAAATCAAGAACTAAACAAAACCCAAACCCTAAGGAGAGCGAGGGCTGCTAATTATAGAGTCTTTGGCGTCACCCCCCTGGACGTGCCCCCTAATGGGCTCAAACACGATACACGGTCCAACGGACCAAAAGATGGTGTCGCAGCACCCTGGCAGATTCTAGATGCTGACTGGTTTTGATGATTCTCATTGATTCCAAAGGGCTTTTGAAGTGAGACCACTTGCATTGGCTTCCTTATCTAATTAGCTTTTCATCCATATGTGGATCGTCAAAAACGGAGTCCAGATGCGTCCTAGGTGACCAGTTTAAGGTAGACTAGTCCTGGACTCTGAGACGGTCTCGAACTTGAGTTGCTTTGGGCCTCCACCTCGGGGACTCAAACTGAATTAGCCTCGGGCCTCCTTCTTGACTTGGACACCCTTGCTAGTCTCCTACCCCTCCATACCATGCGCTGAACATGGTTGTATGTATGGGTGTCATGTCCTCATCATCCTCCCCTTCTTGACGAAAAGTCGTCCTCGGCATCGATTGTGCTTGAAACTGATCCTGCACAACACAAAGGAGAACAGGGTTGCGAAGACAAAGAGAACTGAAATAATTGTGAGAAGGAACGTGACCATGTTTCTAAGTTTCTAGCGTGTCATCTCGCATAAAAATTTCAGCAAGCATGTAGACTCCATGATCCGAATGCACTCGATGTATGTCAACACTATCATGCAAAAGATTAGAACTAACCAAAGACAATGTAAGAATAGATGGTCTAGCAGACATAGGTAGCAACTAACAATGGTCCCCTTCTTGGAAGTGAACTTGTTTCTTTGGGGAACATGAGAAAATGTTTGTACTATTATGGCTGCCCTCTAAACTATCATAATCTTGTACAACAAAAGGAGAATTCATATTACTACGAACATATACTCGATGTATCATATATTGTCCTTTGTTGTTATATTTGTCAATAACATGATATGTGTGTTTAGAAAACCAAGACAAATCAACATATTTAAAAAGGCTCTCCTCCAAACAATCGAGGTTACACAAAACATCAAATTTAATGTAACCCAAAGTATGTAAAGAAGACAATAGTTTGAGCTCATCAGTTTTAGTAGCAATATGAATAACATGTTTATTTATAGCACAAGTGACTGGTTTCCATAACATGTAAAACTGAAGCATCATCAACCAATTCATCTTTATCACAAGGAACATCAAGCAAATTATCATGGGACAAAGATAAATCAAGAGAGGGTTCCACTAACAATTGCTCTATGATAGCATGGTTTGTGGAAAAATTTAGTACATTAAGACAATTTTCACCTTCCGTGAGTGTAGCACCATGGGCATTACCTGTGTTCTCAGTAGGAGTAATAGGTGCATTGTGAAGTGATGGTTCTAAATTTGCATATGAGGTTGTGAGCTCCTCATTTTCTTTCATGTCATCCTCTCACTTATGTACATTATCCTACAAAAGGTTAGTCATAGCAAGAGGAATAACAATAGACTCTTCCTCTAAATGGTGCACCTCATCATATGAAGTCAAAACAGGAGGTGGATTAACAAAGGTTTCTCGCATAAGAAGTTTCATATCATTCCAAGTTTGAGGTTTATCAGAAGGATCTAAAGACTCCCACCAAGATAAAGTAGAATGTCACAAAACACTAGCTGCATTTTTTACCTTCCTCCTTAGACACATAAAGTGAGTAGCAAATATATTATCGATGGCAATTTTCCACTCCATGTACTCATCAACACCTATACCATCATAAGTCGGTGGATATGAACAACCTGTCATGTTAGAAGACATCAAACGACAACACAAAAGTATTATCCCTATCAACTACTTAGGTTGTGGACAAGGAAAAACAAGGCACTCAACTCTCAAGCGTCTTACCACGGTCTTACAAGTGTTCTTACCAAAGCAACAGGTGGTGCAATCGGTCGGTGACTGTGATATCGTTGTAGCTTGAGTGTAACAGTTGCAAGGCGAACATGTACTTGGTTAGAAGAAAGTGGAGCTTGGATAGGCACAATATAGTAGCAAGGAATAGCAATATTCGCAACTGAATAGCAAAACTGAATAAGTATCCCGAGTACTTGTCTTAGTTGCTGGCCTATTAACGTTCTAAGAACCAGATGTATCAAATGATGTGAACAGCAGGAATATGATTAGGAACAAGACGGAAATCAGCACACGCAAACACAGCTTAAATGACGCTCTCTATGTACTCCTTTAGATATTGTTCCACTTTTGTCCCTCTCTTTTTCTCTATTTTTGGGCTGTCGTTGTTTTTTGGGATTTTTTGACTTTTTCTTTTTCTTTTTTTGATATTTTTTCTTCACTTAGGAGCACAAAAGAAGTAACCACAGAAAATATGAGCTTAAACAAGTGAAAGACGTAGCCTATGGAAAATTCAGAAAATGTACTCAAACTTAACAAAAAGCTTGTGACCACGAAAAGAGGATCTTGTGACCAGTTTTTGGCCAAAATAAAATTTTCTGAACCTGACAAGATGGGGGACGAACAGATCTAAAAAATTCTAATCGATTTTGATATATGGAACGTCGAAATCCGAGTTCGTATGCGAAAACTAGACCAGTTTTAAGAACTGACTCCGAATTAGATGATAAAACGGGAACAATACCCGCAAAAGTTGTTGCGGTGGCTATGGATGGATGCAAACAGTGAAGACAAATGTAACAAATTAGATGACATGGACTAGGGTTTGATGGATACAAAGGAAACATAGCAAGACTTGAAGGTGTTTACGGATTATGATGAAATACAAAGGGAAAGACACAAACTGAACTAAAAAAATAATCTAAAACCAGCAACCAGAACTTACCCTAGGACACAAACTCAACAACGTGAAACAGAGACAAAATTACATGGCACAACAAGGCTATAGGATAGGGAATATGTGGTGGTATATTTTTTTGGCTTTTTGTGGACTATAGGTAATGTAAAAATAGTAACAATCTAAAGGGGAAAATAAAGTTATACCTAACGAGCAACAAGGTCTCTGATACCACTTGATGTAGACAAGGCCCGATCTTCCGATAGGTACGATAGCGTCGATTAGTGGAGACTCGACATTCATGATTTAGGCTTTGAACCAAGACTGATTCGGACCCCCGCAACCGTTACACCACTGCTCCGTTGGTTATCAACCACGCGAACGCGATTGACCTCGTCGAGAAGGCTTTTCTGCAAGCGAATCAAGAACATAAACAAGAACGGGATAAACGCAATCTGAAATTGCAAATAAGTATGAGGCTTATGATAATGAGAAGGAGTTCAAGTCTTTATTTGAAAAGACTAATCACCATAGGCGAACAAGATCAAGAACTGGGGCCCTGGTTCACAGCAAGCAGCCTTGGCGGCACAGTTGCAGCAAAACGACGTCTGTTTCACGAGAAAATTAAGAACTAAACAAAACCCAAACCCTAAGGAGAGCGACAGCTGCTAATTATAGAGTCTTGGGCATCACCCCCCTGGACGCACCCCCTAATGGGCCCAAACACGATACACGGTCCAACGGACCAAAAGACTTTGTCGTAGCATCCTAGCAGATTCTGGATGCTAAATTGTTTCGATGATTCCCATTGATTCTGAAGGTCTTTTGATGTGAGATGACTTGCATTGGCTTCCTTATCTAATTAGCTTTCTATCCATATGTGGATCATCAAAAACAGAGTCCGGATGCGTCCTGTGTGACCAGTTTAAGGCAGACTAGTCCTGGACTCTAAGACGGGCTCGAACTTGAGTTGCTTTGGGCCTCCACCTCGGGGACTCGAACCGAATTAGCCTCGGGCCTCCTTCTTGACTTGGACACCCTTGCTGGTCTCCTACCCCTCCATACCATGCGCCAAACATGGTCGTATGCATGGGTGTAATGTCCTCATCAGTTACAAACCTCGCGGGGCTACCACACAAATTGGCAAGCTCCACAGGCGACGCTCTAGCCAGCTAGGAGCCAAGCTCCAAGAGTAACAAACACAACCGCCGGCCAAAATATGAACCAAATGCTCTTTAGAGTTGGGAAATCAATGGAGCTGCTCTCTAATCAAGTTTGGGACCCTTTTTTCTCAAGGATTGATGGGGAAATCAATGGATTTGCTTGAGGGCTTGAGGTCAACAATAGAGGGAGGGAGAGAGAGCTCCTAGTCTACTTTGGACGTGCTAAAGTAATGAAGAAGAGGCAGATATTCTTAGGAAGGAAGGGGAAAGGTATATATATACCCCTCAGCCCCCAACGATCACTTAAATTGTAGACAGCCATTGGGGAGGAAAGGGAAATGTATATATATACCCCCAGCCTACAACGGTCACCACACCCAAAGGGTCGGGTGAGACGAAGCCCGCGTCCTCAAGGTCAGGCGAGACGAAGCCTGGGTCCTAGAGGTCGGGCGAGACAGAGCCTGTGACCTAGGGGTCGAGTGAGACAGATCCCGTAACCTTAGGGTCGGGCGAGATGGATCCCGCACCAAGAGGTCGGGCGAGACGGATCCCGCGACCAAAGGGTCGGGTGAGACGGATCCCAACACCAAGGGGGCGGGCGAGACAGATCCCGCACCCAAGGGGTCGGACGAGACCATTTAATATGTCTTAAGCCATCCGGGGAAGTCAGCGTGGGCACTAACTTCCTTGTGTCATGACTCAAGTGCGTCAGTGCCTCTATTCAAGTGCGACAGTGCCGCACCATGCAAGACAGTAAGGGTAATAGTGAAGAGTAGACTGTCTTGGCTATGAATTTGATGATGCTTGTGGTTGTTTGAGCACTTGGCAGCACATATTAGCTTAAGCATTGTGTCCCCCTTTATAGTACGACTTTTTCTATACTCAAATTCGATATATAAAAAAATCTTAAACCTCTTTTGAGTTTGAAGCCATCTATATTTGTAATTGGGGGCTCCTCCATTTCGTGTAGCATCCTCGAATTTAAATTCCCTACTTGTCATCTCGATAAATCTCATTAGTTCTCTAATTGCGTCATCATTATCACCAAAATTGACAATTAAGGCTTGATTGCACTTTCAATCTCCCCCTTTTGGTGATTGATGACAACCCAATTAGAACTTATAAAAGATATGAAATAAATACTAAGATTTTTGAGCCATGGGTGTAGAGCCCCCCCCCTAAGTATGTGAATAGAGAATTGAATTCTCAAATTAGCATAAGAAGCCAAGATTTACATTTTAGTGAAAGTGACGGGGCTCCCCTACATCTATGCTCCTATGGAGTGCTGCATACTGTGTTAGGTATGTAAAACTTGATGCAAATGATAGTTTATGCACAAATTGGTTTACTGTTGTAGCTGGGAGCGGCACTGCCGCACCAAAGTGCGGCACTGTCGCACTTGCTGTAACAGCACAGATCAGAACAAACACCACACAGCATGTGATACATATAAAGATATATATTCTAGAACAATTGTATCACAAGCAACAGCATAGATTAATATATGTCCATATCCCAACCATATATAAAGTACTTAAGTATGGATACGGACGTAGCAACCTTTATGGCGTCGAAAAAGTTATTGACCCCTCTAATTTTCTCTCCCTTTAGCATAAAGCACCAAAAAGAGAAGAAAAGAAGAAAGATCAACACCTACTTGTCATCTCCCTGGATGTTCGTCCAATCAATATCATCACCTCCTGCAGCAGTTCCGGTACCACCATCACCATCATCATCATTGGAGTCAATACGTGCACAGCCCTGATGGTGAGTAGTGGTGGTGAAGCGAGTGGAACGCTTCGGCTCCTATCTTTGACGGTATCCCTCTAGGGTCTCATCCCAATCTGCTACTCGTCCCTACTCCTCCTCATTCTCTGAATCTATGTTGGAGAGACTCGGAAGGTTATACTATAGAGGAGGTGGAATAGGAGGAAGTGGTGGAAGGTCCTGTCCACGCTGCTGACACTGCTCAAGCTGTGTCTCATACGCTCTGTCAGTTGCATAGGTGCACTTGCCGAAGATTGCCTTCAACCACTTGCCAAACTTCTTCATCTTGCCTCCTCTATGAGACCTATAGTGGGAAGATTCAGAGATGCCTACATGAGCATGAGAGCTCCCCGCTTCCTGAGTAGCTGCAGCTGGCTGGGTCTTCTCAATTTTGTAGACGGTGTGCATCCCATCCTTCGAAAAATAAAATCCAGTGAGCCTCTCAATCATGAACATGAGGTAAGGGGCATAGGGCATCCCCCTCCTCCCATCCTCCACTACAAATCTCAACTCAGTCCACATGAATCTAGGGATATTAAACCTGTCCCCACCTGGAGCAAATTTAGCCAACACATTTCTCACATAGCCATTAATATATGAGGCTGCTCCATCTTTTGGGTTGATGGTGTTCCTGATGAAGTTGTTGAGGATGTAATAGAAGCTTTGTAGACCACTCCTCTTGCCATCTGCAATCCTTCTATCTCTCCACATGTAATTGATGTCACGGATCTCAGCTCGAGGCTCATCATAAATGTAATTGTAACCTCTGTGCTCCTCCCCAAAGCCAAGAATTCGGCTAAAAGTGACAAAGTCGACTCGGTAGTGCCGACCATCAGTCATCCAATGAATCTCATCAGAGGTTTGGTCATAGAAGTATGTGGCATGAAACTATGCAAGGACCTCCTCATTCCAGTTATACTAGAAACCCATGATGTCTGAAAGCTGGAACAAATCACAAATTTTGATTACCTTGTCAAACTCAGGCTCCTCCTTCTCCTGCATCTCATCCCAATTAATATACTGAATCTTGATGATCTTGGTTTTCTTGGATGCAAGAATGGCAGTGGCATAAAAGTTGGATTGAAACTCATTCTAGAATCTATAATCAATGCCCAAATCCTTGCGCACTGCATAGGGATTGATCCCCCTTGCCTCTTCCACCATCTTCCAACTCTTGGAATAGTTGACAACTGCATGCTGGCGGGAGTCATCTGGAGGTCTCATGATGATCTCACCCTCAAAATCTCTCATGTATCTGCCATCAAACTTAGAGAGATGCTATGGGGTGTCAGGAATGGCATCAGTGGTACGACCTGTCATCTCCAGCCTCTCCTCATCTTAAATGTATTGCTCACGCCTCCCCCTATCACCAAGTCCCCTTAGAGCTGCACTACTGCCTGCTGCTATTGACCTACCTTGACCACGGTGAGGTGGATCCTTGTCTTTTTGCTCATCCATCTTTCTTTTCCCCCTTTGGTTATTATCTCCGTGCTCCATCTTCTCAAACGAGGATAGGAGAGGGAAAAGAGCAGCTGCTCGGGCCAAGAGCAGTAGCAATCATCGGCGGCGTTGGAAGATGGCCGGCAACCACCACGGCATTGCCGGATACTGGCAGCACGTGGCCAGGCGACGGCGACGTGCGGGCACGAGGGGAAGAGAAGGTGCGGGCATCGGTGTCGGGTGAGAATGAGGGAGAGAGGGAGTTACTGCGGGCCTAGGTAAAGAGATAAGGTAGATAGGTCCCGCAGTAAAACCGTTTGGGCCGAATCTCAGTTGAGATTCAAAGTGCGGCACTACTGTATGCCTAGCCTGGCACTGCCGCACGACAGGCGCGGCACTGCCGCACTCTCCAAAACAGTGGGAGTTAGCTATAATCTATATGACTCTCTCTGTATAAGATATGGACACATATCACCTATATACCATGACCAGAAACAAATAATCAATACAGACCACGATCATGATACATAAGTTACCTTTTATAAATCATTTTCATGCACAATATGAAAATTTTCAACTCTTTTGCCTAGATACTTGTTTATCAAACAGAGGCATGCTAAAATTCAAACCATGTTATGAGAATCAAGTATATTTAGCTCACTACGCAAAGCACAAAATCTTGACTCATCGAGAGGCTTTGTGAAGATATCGGCTAGTTGATTTTCGGTGCTCACATGGCGAATTTCGATATCTCCTTTGGTTTCGTGGTCTCTTAAGAAATGATGATGGATATCTATGTGCTTGGTTCTAGAGTGGATTATGGGATTGTTTGCAAGCTTAATGGCACTCTCATTGTCTCATAATAATGGGATTTTGGTAAAATGACATCCGAAATCACGAAGAGTTTGTCTCATCCAAAGTAGTTGGGCACAACATGCACCGGCCATAACATACTCAGCCTCGACAGTGGAAATGGCTACACAATTTTGCTTTTTAGAACTCCAAGACACTAGGGATCGTCCAAGGAATTGACATGTCCCCGAAGTGCTTTTTTGATCTACTTTGCAACCGGCGTAATCGGAATCCGAATACCCAAGTAGATCAAACTTAGAGCCCTCAGGATACCACAAACCAAGGTTAGGAGTGTATACTAAATATCTCAAGATTCTTTTAATGGCCACTAAGTGACACTCTTTCGGGTTAGCTTAAAATGTAGCACACATGCACACACTAAGCATAATATTGGGCCTAGATGCGCACAAATAAAGTAGAGAGACGATCATGGAACGATATACCTTGGTATCCACGGCTTTCCCTTCAATGTTGAGATCAAGATGTCCATTGGTTGGCATGGGAGTTTTGATAGGCTTGGCATTCACCATGTCAAACTTCTTGAGCATATCATGGGTGTACTTCATTTGACTAATAAAAGTTCCATCCTTCACTTGCTTGATTTGAAATCCAAGGAAGAACTTCAACTCACCCATCATGAACATCTCAAATCTCTTCGTCCTGATCCTACTAAACTCCTCATAGAAAGTATGATTAGTACTACCAAATATTATGTCATCGACATATATTTGGCACACAAATATATCTTTACCAACTTTGTGAGTGAAAAGGGTAGGGTCGGCTTTGCCCATTTCAAAGCCTTGTTTAAGCAAGAATTCCTTAAGGCATTCATACCATGCTCTTGGTGCTTGCTTAAGCCCATAGAGCATCTTTTGGAGTTTGTAGACATGGTTGGGGAACTTGGGATCTTCAAAACCAGGTGGTTACTCAACATAGATAAGTTCTTAAATGGGACCGTTGAGGAATGCACTCTTCACGTCCATTTGATATAGCTTGAAATTGTGATGAGTGGCATAGGCTAGAAGCATTCGTATTGCTTCAAGTCTTGCCACCGGTGCATATGTTTCCTCAAAGTCCAAGTCCTCTACTTGAGTGAAACCTTGAGCAACCAATCTTGCCTTGTTTCTTGTCACCACACCATTCTCATCTTGCATGTTGCGGAAGACCCACTTGGTGCCAATGATATTGGTGTTGGGTCTCTCCACCAAGGTCCACATTTGATTTCTTTCAAAATTGTTGAGCTCATCGTGCATGGCCATCACCCAATCCGGGTCTCCAAGTGCTTGTTCTACCGTAAGAGGCTCCAAAGAGGAAACAAACGAGTAATATTGACAAAAGCTTGCTAAATGTGAACGATTTGTTACCCCTTTTCGAAGACTCCCAAGGATGTTATCAATGGGATGATCCCGTTGTATTGTTTGCCTTAGCCTTAGATGCTCAAAGGCCTCTTGTTCATCTTCTGGATCTTCATCATCATCTTGCTCAAATATGGGTTGTAGGTTTTGTCCATGAGCTGGAGTCGAATTGGCTGCTGCTGACTATGTAGGTGCGGCACTGTCGCCCTCAAGTATGGCACTGTCGTGCTCTGGAGTTGCAGTAGGTGTTTGCTGTAGTGTAGCATCAGGTACATCAGCGGAAATTGGTGCAGCAGCAACTTGAGGAACCACCACTTCAGTGACTTCATCTTCTTGTGGTCTAATATCACCAGTAGCCAATTGCTTGATTGCTTCACATGGTGGATCCTCCTTTCCTACAACACTTGAATCAACTTGCTCCACTTGAGAACCATTAGATTCATCAAATGTCACATCTACCACAACCTCAACTCTCCCGGAGGTTTTGTTGAAGACACGGTAGGCATGCTCATTTGATCCATAACCAAGAAGAAAACATTCATCAACTTTAGGTGCAAACTTAGAGATTTTGGGTTTCTTGTTAAGTATGAAACACTTGCACCCAAACACTCTAAAGAAAGACACCTTAGGCTTGTTACCAGTAAGAAGCTCATATGAAGTTTGCTTCAACTTCTTGTGTAGGTAGAGGCGGTTGATGGCATGGCAAGCGGTGTTGATGGTGTCACACCAAAAGATGTTCGGTGTCTTGTACTCATCTAACATTGTCCTTGCCATGTCAATGAGTGTACGATTCTTCCTCTCTACTATACCATTTTGTTGAGGGTCTATGGAGTTGAGAACTCATGCTTGATGCCCTGTTCATTAAGAAACTCCTCAAATAGAGTATTCTTAAATTTGGTCCCATTGTCGCTTCTCACTTTCTTGATGGGAAGACCTAACTCCTTTTGAGTTCTTCTAACAAATATCTTCACATTCTCTTGAACTTGGCACTTGTCATGCAAGAAAAATACCCAAGTGAAACGGGAATAGTCATCAACAATAACAAGACCATATTTGTTACCCCCGATACTTAAGTAGGCGACCGGTCCAAAGAGATCCATATGTATTAGCTCCAATGGCTGCATGGTGGTCATGATGCTCTTTGGTGGGTGAGGTGCTCCAACTTGCTTTCTGGCTTGACAAGCGTTACAAATCCTATGTTTCTCAAAGTGAACATTTGTTAGTCCAAGAATGTGTTCGTCTTTTAAAAGTTTGGCCAAGTTCCTCATCCCAATATGGGCTAGTCGGCGATGCCAAAGCCAACTCATGCTAGATTTTGCCACTAAACAAGTCTCAAGCTTAGCTTTACTTTTATTGAAATTAACTAAGTAAAGCTTGTTCTTTAATTGACCCGTAAAGATAATAGAGGAATCCACCCTTTGAAAGACTTCCACGCCCTTATCCGAAAAGAGATAATTGTAGCCCATCTCACACAATTGAGAAACGGACAACAAATTGTAACTCAACGAATCAACATGTAATACATTTGTAATTGAATGCTCAAGGGTTATAGCAACTTTACCGAGACCAATCACATCCCCCTTTGAATTGTCTCTAAAGACAATATTTTCATTTGAGTACGTCATCGGGGAATATGATGAGAACATACTCCTTTCTCCGGTCATATGATTTGTACATCCACTATCAAGCACCCAACTTGATCCACCGGAGGAGTATGCCTACAAAACAAGTTTAGTTGCTAGATTTAGGTCCCTAATTTGACTTGGGGCCTTGCATGTTAGTCACAAGAATCTTAGGAACCCAAATAGAAGTATTCCTATATATGTTGGTTTCTTTTCCAATATATTTTGCAACCAATTTCCCACTGTTGTTGTTCCTCAAAACAAAGCATGATATCAAGCTTTGTCAAGGTTCATAAGTCTTTGGTTGATAGGAATACTTATTCTTGGTGGCCCACAGTGGTTCCTTAGGCTTCTGGAAAACCTGTTTCTCTTGGTACACCTTCTTCTTGGGCTTAATTTGATCAGGAACAGAATTGGTAGCATTTCCATTTTTGTGGGGCGCGGCACTGCCGCCCTTTACTATGACACTACCGCTGTGCGACACTGCTGCTCGGGGACGCTGCACTGCCGTGGTCTGTACAGGCTGATCTGTACCAATTTTGCCCGTCCTCTCAAACTGCACACACTCATAGCCATTCACTATCCTTCTTCCATTTGTCTTGGCTCCTTTTGTGTGTCCAAGCCCATGCTTGATTGAGGGGTGTCTCCCTTGCTTGAATTGAGGCACTTTTGAATCATTTGCCTTCTTGTCACTTACTTGAGCCTTACCACTCAAGCAGCCCTTGCTAATGATCTCATTGAGTCTAGCAATTTCTTTTTTCATTGCCTCCATGTTTGCAAGGTTAGTGGAATAAGCATTCAAATCAATATTATAACATTTTTCACAACCTTGACTAGTGGAGGTAGTAGGGGCATCCTTTGCCTTAGAGGGATGTGAGTTGCTATCCCAAAGAGTGTTATATTGCAGCTCAAGTTCTTTGTGCTTTTCATCTAAATCACAATACTTTTTCTTGAGAGCAATATTTTTTTCCTTTGTGATAGCATGGTCCCCTTGTTCTTTGGCCAAGGCCTTGCGCAAGGATTCCACCTCACTTCTCTCTAATGCAAGAGCTTTCTTACTAGCAATGTAGAGATCCTCTTATTGGATAAGAGTTTCCTCTCTAGATTCTAGCTTGGCTTGGACACATTCTAAGTCCTCCATTAGCTTAGTGATGAATAATTTGGTATTTCCATCCAAATTTTTAGTTATCATGTTTATTTCTTCATCACTAAATTCATCGTCACTAGAGCTATCACTAATATCACTACTAGAGATATCATTAAGAGGTGGAGGAGATTTGGCCTTCGATTTGAATTTTACCTTCTCACCCTTTGCCATGAGACAAATGTGAGGGGAGTAGTAGTCATCATCAGACATGTCGTTGAAGAGCCTTGGTGTAGGGGATGACTTGTGAATAGCAATAGTTGCAACCTTCTCATCCTCTTCACTTGTGCTTTCTTTAGTTGAGTCTCATTCATGCCCAATGTGAGCCTCTTCCATGTACTTCTTGCTCTTTCTACGGTTGGCCTTCTCCTCTTCATGTGCAAGATGCAAAGTATCCCAAATTTGCTTGGCAACATCCACACCAATCACTCTATTGTACTCATCTCCATCTAAGGCACTAAGTAGCACACTAGTAGCTTGAATGTTGAGGTGGATGATTCTTATTTCTTCCATGGTTGGATTCTTAGGATCAATCGATACCTCAAATCCATTACAAACAACCTCCCAAATGCCAAGATGAAGACCTATAAGATAGGCTCTCATCAAGTGCTTCCACTTGGCAAAGTTAGTCCCATCGAAATAAGATAACTTGCCCACGGGCACATTGATGAAAGACTTGCGATCATGGTTAGTCATAGACATAGAAGAATAGTTAAAGGATATTGTGGCATATTTGTTGTCGTCATTCTTCTTGCTCTTTCCTTTCTTGTCCTTCTTGCTATGCACTTGATAGGACTCATCATCATCACCATCTTCAGAGCTGCTAGATAGCTCACTTGAAGATGCATTGGAGGCTTTTGCTTCTTGTTCCTTCTTCTTTGTTGCTTCTCTTCTTTTTCTTCTAGCTTCTCTCTTGAGTCTTCTTTCTTATTTTCTTGCTTTCTTCTCTTCTAACCATTGCTGATCCTTCTTCTTCTTCTCTCTTGCTTCTCTTTTCTCTTTTCTAGCTACCCTTCTTCTTCTTCTTTCTTCTTTATTTTGAGTTTTTTCGGCATCGGTTGCCTCTAGCTACGGGAGCATGGAGTTGCTCGCTGTAGAGGCGCTAAGCTCACTGCTGTCGGTGTCAAGCAGCCCAACGTCCTCTGGATCGACATTGGTGGGATTCACAACACTGGATCCTCCCCTAGGCTCCATACCTCACGTGGTGAAGTGCACACAAGGAAACCTCGCTCTGATATCACTTGTAGGATCTCTGGAACACCTAGAGCGGGGTGTGAATAGGCCTGTAAAAAATCAACTCAAACCAAAGTCAAATTTGCCTGAGGCATTGCCGCTCTGTGAGTGCGGCACTGCCGCACCTGCAGGAGAGATTGGTTCACTATTCAAAATCTACCCAACATAATTTAGATTGGGTAAATTTCTTAGCTTTCTGTAGGGTAGTAGATCACAGATCGATAGCTGAAAGTGGTGAGAACACAACACACAAGTAGATTAGCCTCAAACTCCAGAAATCACCTCAATCAACAATATGTCATGCAAGTAATGTAAATCAAGCACAAGTGACATAATGTTTTATCCCGTGGTTCGGCTTGCCACCAAGGCTTGCCTACCTCCATGTTGTTGAGGTTAGCCACTAAGGCTTAGAGCTTTTTAGCCCTTCCTCGTTCTCAAGTCAAGAGACTTAACTCTTGAGATGAGGGGTGAGTTTACTAGCTTTAAGAGATGGCTACAAACCTTCCGGGGCTGCCACACAAGTTGGCAAGCTCCACGGGCGACTCTTTAGCTAGCTAAGAGCCAATCTCCAAGAGTAACAAATATAACCGCCGGCGAAAACATGAACCAAGTGCTCTTTAGAGTTGGGAAATCAATGTTGCTGCTCTCTAATCAAGTTTGGGACCCTTTTTACTCAAGGATTGATGGGGAAATCAGTGGATTTGCTTGAGGGCTTGAGGTCAACAATGGAGGGAGAGAGAGAGAGAGCTCTTGCTCTGCTTTGGACGTGCTCAAGTAAGGAAGAAGAGGCAGATATTCTTGGGAAGGAAGGGGAAGGTATATATATAGCCCTCAGCCCCCAACGATCACTTAAATCGCAGATAGCCGTTGGGGAGGAAAGAGAAAGCTATATATATATACCCCTAGCCCACAACGGTTACCGCACCCAAGGGGTCGGGCGAGACAAAGCGCACGGCCTCGAGGTCGGGTGAGATGGAGCCCGCGACCTTAGGGTCAGGTGAGACAGATCCCTCGACCATGGGGTCGGGCGAGATGGATCCCTCACCAAGAGGTCGGGCGAGACGGATCCCATGACCAAGGGGTCGGACGAGACTGTTTAATACATCTCGAGCCATTTGGGGAAGTCAGCGTGGGCGCTAACTTCCTTGTGCCTCTCTTCTAGTGCGACAGTGCCGCACCACACAAGACAGCAAGGGTAATAGTGAAGAGTAGACTGTCTTAGCTATGAATCTGAGGATGCTTATGGTTGTTTGAGCACTTGGTAGCACATATTAGCTTAAGCATTGTGTCCCCCTTTATAGTATGGCTTTTCCTATACTCAAATTTAAGATATAAAAGAATCTTAAACCTCTTTTGAGTTTGAAGCCATCTATAATTATAATTGGGGGCTCCTCTATTTCGTGTAGCATCCTCGAATATAAATTCCCTGCTTGTTATCTCGATAAATCTTATTAGTTCTCTAATTGCGTGGTCATTATCACCAAAACCCACAATTAAGGCTTGATTACACTTTTACTGGTTCTTAGGCTATAGATTACCTGTGGATACGGCTAGGCCTCTGGATATATTGTGGTAGGTGGCAAGTGGTGATAGCCTTATTCATCCTCTGTATTCCATCATGTTAGGTCTAGTTGTTAAATCATAGGGCACATGGTAGACCTTATCTATTTAACTCTCCTAGTTGGTAGGCGGTTTGTGCTACGAAGTACTAGCGCATATCTTCTAGTCATTTGTTTACCTTAGTTACTTGATAGATATATCGTTCGCTCTTCCACCTAGCTATCACTAGTGTAGCTTAGTAGTTTAGTTTAGGTAGTTCACATTCAACTTCCACTATCGTTCACCTACCTAGGATACACTTAGGCTTTTGTTTAGCAATCCTGATAGTAAATCTAAATTCTAGCCTGATAGTTGTTAAGAAGTATCAACACATACCACTGAAAAAACTTGCAAAAATATACAATATGTGCAACATCCTGATTTACTTTTATAACATCCATGTGTAACATTGCAACATACCTCTGAAGCATCTGAAAGACTTGAAACATACATTTGTGACATACGGGAGGGGAAGGCCGGGGCTGGTCGATTTTAGTCGTCGGGTGGGATCCGGCGGCGCACGAGCACCACCAGAACTGGCCATGCTCGTGCGTTCCCTTGGCTAGACCAAGGAAGACCTGAGGCGCCATGACACGTACGCCCCAGCGGTCGTGGTAGAGTCTGTGGCACTCGGCAGCGATGGGCGACGGACGGACTATAATAGCCCTGGTGTTACGAGCTTGCTTAGCACCTGAGTTAAGGCCTAAGAGAAATCAGCAAAACAAGTTCTCGAGTTTGAAAAATTTTAAACACACATGAAATGATAAACAAACCATTTGCAACTCACTTTTATGGTTGAGAGAAATCAAACAAATATCTAAGTTAATTTACTCAGTGCGTAAAAGTGCTAATGAAAATCCTAACAAGAAGAATAAAATAAGTAGTTTTAATTGTTTGGTACGAAAAACAATTTCTATAAACAAAAATAAAATATAACTCATGTATAGTGCTTATGTAAGATGATGAGCAAGTGGTGTAGATGAAAATGCAACTTTAATTTTTGGAAAATAAACGTGTTAACTAATGTTCTTGGGAGCTCCAAAAATCAAATTGGAAATTAAAATCAACCTTTTCATTAAGTCGACAAAGATCTGAACTTATGTTAAAGTAGTATTTTTGGCGAGTTATATTGGGCAAAGTAATTAAATAGTGCTTAAATATTTTGTTCCTATGGTTTAGTATCAAGTATGGACTATTGCATGAAGTACTCGTTGGTTGGAGTTAATAAAGATTAGGCCTTTTAAAAATTTGTGGCAAAAGTTTTCATGGTTGTTAAGTTCAAACTGAACTCTTGTCTTTTCTAAGTCTGAAAGGGTAGTAGGCAATGCCATTTTGGTGTTTAAATTCTAACTAAAATGTTTAAACACTAGCTTCATATTCTTGTATTGTCGGTTGCTTCTAAGTGAGCACTTGGGCACGGTGTAGGTCGTAGGTGTGTCGAATGTCACGTTGCCCTCTTTAAAAATTGCTCAACTTCGTTGGGACGTGCTGTAACCTAGTTGTTGGTGCTATGTTCATGCACCGGCATTTAGCACGACGATGTTATCTTGGCGTCTCTCCATCTTTCTCTTGGGCCATCCTCTGGTCGTAAGCATTGCTTCACTAGTTTGCTGTTGGCACCAACTACAAGTTAGTGGAATTGGTTGAGTCTTAATCGAGATGCTAAGTAGTTTTGGGCTCACTTTAAAAACCATGCTTGGCACCATTTCGGCCGCTGGCCCAGTGGGCACGGTTACCACGCGTGCGTGCGCTGCTAGCGCCGAACTCAGGCCGTGGTCGGGTTGTTGTTGCTGGCTAGCTCATGTGCCCAGTCGGTGCCGCGCAGCGCCCTTGGCCTCATATTGGTCGTCCTGGTTGGCTATGGCCTGGCCCTGCTATCACTGTGTGCACGCGCCACCCTCTTGCTGCCGAGCCACGCGCAGGGTCGAGACGAGGCTACGGCTATCATCGCCTTGCCATCGTAGTGCTCACCCCACCCCTCGTTTCACCTACTACGTCGAGCCTCTGGGCAGGTGCCAATGCCGCCGCGTCTAGGCCAATGACCTTGATCACAGGGGCGATGGTGATGTCTCTCTACCATGCTTGCCCACGCTAGCTGACACCAGTGTGTCCGCTTGGGTCTAGCCACGCCATTCCGAGTGCATCGCGCCAAGCCTCTAGGTCTCGTCGTCTGTGCACACGTGCTCGTACTGCTGCCATCGATCGGGGTCACCTCGTATTAATTCACTCAGGTTCACTCATGTGACCTCCCCACAGCCGCACCATGCATAGAGCCACCGTTCCTTCCTCTTCCTAATCACCAACTCGGGCTTCACAGCGCAATTCCCCGCATCAGTGGGTGGCATAGGTAGTCAGCAAGGCGCCCTGTTCTCCTCAAGCTTGGCCAATCACTACCAACTAGCAATTTGGCGTTTTGCTCACCACCGGTCAAGTGCGCCGCCAAGCCTGTAGGTTAGGAGGTAAGGCTCATAGGTTGGGTAGTAGTTCAACAGCTCGTACCCTCGAACTTGTCTTGACTTCCTCTGTACGGTGCTTGTGCTATTGTACCCAGGGAACTCATCGGTGACTGGGTGACGTGTCAGTGTCAGGCTCGGGGCGTCACCGCTGTGCCCGGGCGCACGTGGCCAGACCTCCTTGGCCCTCCCTTGCTTCAACAAACACTATAGCATGCACCACGGTGAGCTATTGATGCTTCCCCACCATCTCTACATTTCCATGAGGACGTAGGCTCACCGGAACGCTCGCGCCGCCGTACGGATCCACCGTCTTTGAGGCTAGGGTTGGGTAGTACACCGTTGTACCTTCCACCGCTATGGCAGAACTGCCTAATCTAATACCCTCCCAAGAGTACTTGTCTTCTATTAGACACTAAGTACCCAAGAGAGTGCACTAAATCATACTATTCCGTCGAGCGCACCCCAAGGGAGAACTTGAAAATCCACATTTTTCCTCAGGATCATAAATGAGGGGATAAAGCTTACAACATTCTTAACCATTTCTTACATCACTTTATTACAATATCAGAGTATTACACAAGTTGAATGCAACAGCGGAATTAAAACAGTTTACACGTAAAAGAGTTTATACGTTTCGGGTTCACAAGTTTTATCTTATAGTGGAGCACAACATATGACCATAATTACAGTGGAAATAGAGATTAATGGTGAATTATTAATCATAGTGAACATTTATAAACCAGATATGATGGCAGATCATCAAACTTCTCTTAAAAAACTTTTAGTGAGGGTTATAAATAAACACTACGATCGTAGCACTAAAGGAATCCTCTATGAGCCTACCAGAAGGGTTCTACACACAAGAGTCAGCTCTAGTATCCACCTATCACCTACAACAGGGGGAATAAAACCTTGACTGCTCGATTGTACTCAGCAAGACTTACCTAGCAGGAGGAAAATAAAAGACTCCAAGGATATGCAAGGTTTATTTGGTGTGCTGGTTTTTGCATTGCCGAAAGCATTACTAAAGGTGTATCCTTATGTACAAGTTTTTAGCGGTTATTTTAGTTGATTAGCTAACCATTCTTGGTAAGCAACTATACTACTTTCAAGCATGTGGTAAGCAATCAGAACAATTTTATCACCTTCCATGTTCTAGTTCTTACTACGGTGCTAGACCATTGCCAAGTCGTTACCGTCTCACAGAAACAGCGATTCGTGAATCAATGTATCCCAGCTGGGTACCCCAAAACACATGTCCCGCTTGTACCCCAGGCACAAACGGAACCAACTCATCTCACTCCTGTCAAGGGGTCTAGGTCTCCATCAAAACTTGGACTCCAAGCCTCTAACACCTTGGACCCAGCCTCAGTATGGTGCTTAGACCTCCACCTAGTACCCACCCCTAAAGTCGGTCTGGAAAGAGCCAGAACCCATGACAAGAGAGTAAGAAGTCTTTTCTCTCCCATAAGCAAGTATGTGCTCAGGATAATAAGTCTATGACCTGACTACCATTCATAGCAATAGACGGTCCTCAATCGATACAGGCGGGACAAATGCAATCAGAGCCTTGCTTGATTACCTATCCAAGTCCAAATCGAAATCCAAAGTATGGTCCCACCCGGTCTTCAATTGTTGTCCATATATATTTCATGTGATAGTAACATGATAATAGTAACCATAATATCTTTTCCTATCTCTCGCGAGTGACAGGTAGTCACTTGACTTCTACCGGGACCCTATAGCATAGCAATCTACACGATCCTATCATACTAGTAAGACTCATAGGATAAGTATATATATATATATATATGCAAGTGGATTTCATTCAACTCCTTTAAACTTAATGAACAAACATAAAATAAAGTGCAGAATAATAGGGGTTATGCACCGGGACTTGCCTGGGCAAGATATAGTCAAAGGTTAGCATTTCATCGTGGTAGCACAATCATCAAGGCACCATATTTTCTGCTACTTCGGTCGACTCCATGATCTATCATTGTCCCTATGATGATACACGTAGATGCGACGTAGAGACGTAATTAATTTACGGCGACCACAGCTCTAAGAATACGGCTACGCCTCGCAAGCTAACAAGATAGCTCTAATGTCTAACGTACTAGTCCACATATCCATGTTGTCGAGTAAGGCGTAGTTTCTCGGAAAAATGTTTTAGTTCTACCATACCGAGGTGTTTCAGCATTTTTTTGATTTAATATATTTATATATACTCACACTAGGGCTCATTAACTATCTTAGCAAACTAATTGATATGAAGCTACAAAAATTACAGTGAGCACCTAATAATGTTAGTAACTTTCTGTGAAGATTTCAGCGCCAACACTACCACTAATTCATCACAATAATTCCTACAAATTTATGTTTTAACAATATTAAGTACTTCAAATTAATTAGATTACTCTAAAAAATTCTATGAAACTATGTGAACAAAATATACTAGCAGATAGATCATGATTTTAGGAACTGGACAAAATTAGTTTCACAACTTTTGGTTAACTATACCAATTTATGTTGAATTTACAAGCTAGTCTTAGAAACTAAATTAGAAACGTTTAGAAAAAGAAGAAAAAAAGAAAAGGGTCGGTGGCCATCCATTCGGCCCAGCAGCCCGGCTTAGCCCAACGCAAGATGCGGGCGCACGCAGTAGGCTGGCCCAGCAACGGCCCAAGGCAGGGAGCCCGCGCGCGCCCGCTCTTTTGCAAAAGAGGGCTCATGCTTTTAGACATTTAAGTGGAACAACGAAGCACTATTACTGTAGACTCGCATTTTGCATCAAGGGCCCTAGAATGTGCCGTCTTTGCAACGGGGCTGTCCCAATTGTCCCCACACACGACGGCCCGACAACCGACGGCATCCCGCGGATTCACCGAGCAACAGGGGACCCGTTCGGACCAACTGTAGGGCCGACCACCATCACAGTTTAGACGACGATGATGAGTCACGGTGAGATATGGGGAGGTGCCCTAGGATACGCTGCAGCGATAGGCGGCGGTTCACGACGATGGCGTAGCCGTTCTAGCGAGCCTACGCACTCTCGAAAGGGTAGAGGTGGCGGAGAAGCATCAGTAGCTCACCATGGTGCACGCTCCAATGACCGTTGAAGTAGGGAAGGGTCGCGATAGTCTGGCCATGTGTGCCCAGGCATGATGGTGACGTCCTGTGGCGGTCCTAGCGCGTCATTGTAGCTCCGACGGAGGCCTTGGCCAGAATGATGTGAGCACTAGCTAGAGGAGGTCAAGATGAGTTCACGGATGTGAGCAATCGAATTGCTACCAACCCTACGGTCTTACCCCCAACTTCTCAGCACGGTGGCATTTTGATCGGTGATGAGCAAAACACTAAATTGGCGATCGGTAGCGCTTGGCCGGGCATGGGGAAGATAGGGCACCTAGTTGTCTTCTTATGCCACTTACTGGTGTGAGAAATCGAACTATGAAGCCCTGAGCTAGGCGAATTGGGGGGCAGAAAGGTGGAGCTCTAGCCGTGGTTATGCCGTGGAGAAAGCACACGAGCGAGGGTGAGCGGATTAATACGGGCGGCTCCATTTGATGGTGGTAGCAAGAACACATGCGCATAGGTGACAGTTCATGGGGCTTGGCACAACGCGCTTGAATGGAGCGGCAATACCCGAGCGGGGCTCACCGGCGTCGACTAGTGGGGGCAAGGCAAGGCAACAGAGCATCCCATCGCCACTGTGACCGAGGCCAACGACTAGACATGGCGGCAGTGGCATACGCCAAGGGCATGACGTGGTAGGTGAATCGAAAGGGTAGGGGGCAGGCGCCACATTGGCCGAGCAACGACCACCGCAGCCATGGCTCGCCCTGTGAGCGGCACCACGGCTAGCCGCCTGAGCGTGACGCACATGTAGCAGCGAGAGCTAGGCCACACAGCCGAGGTTGGCCAACGCCTGACCTTAGAGGCTACATGGCACCACCCGAGCGCGCGAGCTGGCCAACGGCAGCAGCCTAGCCACGGCCTGAGCCGGGCACTAGCAGCGCCCACGTGCGCACTGACTATGAACCCGGACCGAGAGATGGCAACTAGTGGCGTGCACGTATTTTAAAGTGGAGCAAAAGCTATCAATGATCGCGATTGAGGTTCAACTAATTCCCCTAACCTAAAGCCAGCGATACCAGCCATCAAGCAAAGTGATTGCCATGAGCAGGCAGCAACCAGAGAAGGGGATAAAAGAGCGCCAACATGGGCTCGCCATGCTGAACACTAGTTCGCGAACGGAGCGGCAACAACACGGTTTCAACATGTTTTAACCAAGTTTGAGCAATTTTTAAGAGGGTATCGTGACATCCAACACCACTACCACCTATACCATGGTCAAGCACTCACTTAGAGACAATCAACGGTACAAGAACATGAAGCTAGGGTTTAAACAATTTAGTCTGAATTTGAATGCCAAAACTGCATTGCCTACTATCTTTTTCCAACTTAGAAAAGGGTAAGTGTTCAGTTAGAACTAACAACCTTTAGCACTTTTGTCATAATTTTTAAAATGTCTAAACCCTATTAATTTCAACCAACAAGTATTTCGCACAATAGTCCATACTTCGTGCTAACCCATAGGGGCAAAATATCTAAGACCATTTAACTATTTTGCTTCGCCAAAAATGGCATTTTAAACATAAGTCTAAATTCTTGCCGATTCAACGGAACGGCTGATTTTTAGTTTTAGGTTTGATTTTTGAGATCTCAAGAACGCTAGTTAACAACATTTGTTTTCAAAATTTAAAGTTGCATTTTCAACTACACCACTTGCTCCTCAACTCTACTTAAATACTACACACAAGTTATATTTTATTTTTGTTTATATAAATTATTTTTCGTACCAAACAATTAAAATGATTTATCCCATTTTTCTTGCTAGGATTTTCATTAGCACATTTTACGCACTAAGTAAGTTAACTTGGATATTTATTTGAGTCCATAAAAGTGAGTCACAAAGGATTCACTTATCATTTTATATGCGTTATAAATTTTTAAAACCCAAAAACTTGTTTGGCTAATCTCTTTCTCGGGCCTCAGCCTCGGTGCTAAGCAAGTCCGTAACACCAAAGGTGTTATAGCCACCTCCCACCATTGCGCGTTGGTTGTGGGTTGACGTCGGCCCGATAGACACATATTTTTGGCCCTCGGTAGGCCGGTGTGGCCGTGCTGTGCCGGCCGGAGCCGCACCGTCGTGCACAGGGCGTCGGGGACCGACTCAGTGAGAAGGTAGGGTTTTTGGTGGTGCTCGATGTAAAATGTATCTCTAGTGAAATAGTGCTCGGAATCGCCGCGTAGTAATCTAATAAACTGGGGACTCTTTTGCAAAATGCGTGGACGCGCCCGTGTAGCGGGCTAGTTGGGCCGGCCTGCTGACGTGCGATCACGCCCCCGCGCGGGCTGCAGTGGGCTGCTGGGCCGTATTGTGACCGTTGGTTCTCCCTTTTTCTAAAATATTTTTTAATTTAGTTTCTAAGGCAAACTCGTAAATTCTATATAAATTTGTGTGGTTGACCAAAAATTATGAAACGAATTTTGTTAGGTTCCTAAAATCCTGATCCATCAGCCTGTATGTCTTGTTCACATAGTTTCATAGTATTTTCAGAAGTTATCTAATTAAATTGAGATGCATAATATTGTTAAAATATAAACTTCTAGGAATTTTTATGATTAATCAGTGCAAGTGTTAATTCTAGAAATTTCGCAGTAAATTCCTAATATTATGAGGTGCTCGCTGTAATTTTTGTAGCTTCATAATAATTAGTTTACTAAGATAACTAAGGAGCCCTTGTTCGAATATAAATTAAATCAATGAAATGAAATAGAGAAACACCCTGAGATTTTAGAACTAAAACGCTTGTCAGGAAACAACGTCATATTCGACAACATGAACACATAGCCTAGTATGTTAGCTATTAGGGTTAGCTCGTTAACTTGAGAGGCGTCAACGTACTTTAAGAGTTGCGGTTGTCGTTGGTTAATTATGTCTCTACGTTGTATCCACGTATATAATAGGAACGACTATGGATCGCGGAGTCATCTGGAGTAGAAGAAAAGATGGTGCCTTGATGATCGTATCACCGCGACGAAATGCTAACTTCTGGTTATATCTTACCCAGGCAAGCCCCGGTGCATAACCCCTATTATTCTACACTTTATTTTTTGCTTATGCATTAAGTTTTAAGGAGTTGAATGAAATCCACTTGCATATATATATATATATATACATATATATATATATCCTTATCCTATGAGTCTTACTAGTATGGCAGGATCATTTTGCCGCTATGCTATAGGACTCCGATAGAAGTCGAGTTATTACCTGTCACTCGTGAGAGATAGGAAAGATATTATTGTTGTTATTATCATATTACTATCACATGGAATATATATGGATGATAATTGGAGATCAGTCGGGATTGTACATTGGATTTGGACTTAGTTAGGCAACTGAGCGAGGCTCCGGTTGCATTTGTCCCGCCTGAGTCGATTGAGGACCGTCCATTGCTGTGGATGGTATTCGGGTCACAGACTTCTTATCCTGAGCACATACTTACTTATGGGAGTGGAAAGACTTGTTACTCTTTTATCATGGGTTCCGGCTCTTTCCCGACCGACTTTTAGGAGCGGGTATTAGGTGGAGGTCTAAGCACCATACTGAGACCAGGTCTCAGGTGTTGGGGGCTTGGAGTCCAAGTTTGGACGGGGACCTGGACCCCTTGACAGAAGTGGGTTGGTCTTTTTTGTGCCTAGGGCACAAGCGAGACGTGTGTTTCGGGGTACCCAGCTGGGATACATCGATTCACTAATCGTCGTTTTTGTGAGACGGTAACGACTTGGCTATGGTCTAACATCGTAGTAAGAACTAGAATATGAAAGATGGTAAAATAATTCTGATTGTTTATCACATGCTTCAAAGTAGCAAATGCGCTTACCTAGAATGATTAGCTAATTAACTAAAAATAACTGCAAAAAACTTAGAACATAAGGGTGCACTATAATGAATGCTCCCTGCAAATGTAATAAACCAACAAGCCAAATAAGTCTTGCATATTCTTGGAGTCTTTTACTTTTCTCCTATCGGGTAAGTCTTATTAAGTATAATCGATTACTCAGAGTTTTATTCCCCCCTATTGCAGGTGACAGGTGAATGTTAGAGTTGACTTTTGTATGTGGAAACCTCCTGGTGAGCTCAGAGAGGATTCCTTTCACGTTGCAATCGTAGTGTTGATTTATAACCCTCACTAAAGGTTTTATAAGAAAAAATGTAAAATCTGCTAGTATATCTTGTATATAAATGGTCATTATATTAATGCTTTACCATGTCATTAAATTAATCTTTGTTTTCGCTATAACTCTGATCATATGTTTATTTTTCGCTGCAAGATAAAACTTGTGAACCTAAAATGTATAAACTCATTTACATGTAAACTGTTTTAATCCCGCTGTTGCATTCAACTTATTTAAGTACTCGAATGTTGTAATAAAGTGATGTAAGAAATGTTTAAGAATATTATAAGCTTTATCCTCTCATTTATGATACTGACGAAAAATGTAGATTTTTTAGCTCTTCATTTGGGTGAGTTCGACGGAACGGCATGATTCAGTGCACTCTCTTGGATACTCAGTGTCTAATGGAGGACAAGTACTTTTGGGAGGGCATTAAATTAGGTAGTTCTGCCACACGGACGGTGAGAGAGCGAGCGACGCAGATGACTAGGACAGCGCAGTACGCGGTGGGGGAAGAGAGCGGACGAATGAGCGGCCACGCTGCTTCAGAGACGAGTGGATTAGCATATGATGGAGTGGAAATTTATTTTTTTCTTAAGAGAGATGGGACCTGCTCCTATAGAGCCACGTAAGGACGGGAGTTACTGATGGACGCACGTATTGGGTCATTATCATTAATACAACGTGATCGCGATCGTTTGTTTGGCCGGCCAAAACCCCCCTAATTGTTTTACTTTTAGTATTCTATGTCTGAAAATAGTGATCGAACATACAGGCAATAGAAAATTGAAAATAAAATTCTATTACCTGGTTTACTTCCTAATAATATTTCATATCTACGAATAGTCAGCCTGTTCGCTTATTGGTTTCAGTCAGGGCTTATTAGCCAGCTAACAGTGTTTTCCTCTCATAACAAACCAGCACCGATCAGACTTATCAGCCCAGAAACCAAACGAACAGGTCGAGTAATGATTGAAGATCCAATTCAGATGAACCTACTAACAGGCGACAAAGGCGGGGCCATGGCCGATCATTGCGGTACAATATTTCATAACATCTCCAAAACGGAATCTGCATTATCTACTCTACCTCAAAGTTAAGAGCAATTGTTATAGTCTTTTTTTTATCATGTTATTGTAAAATAAGATTGGAAATGAGTTTACACGGTGCTCTTTGGTTCGGCTTTTGACTCCAATGAAATACTATACAATACACATGTGTTTTAGCATAAAAAAACATATATATTTTTTCTCTCTCTCCCCCTCTCTTTTCAACTGTCTACTCGTATAGCGTATACGGGAGGACGAGATCAATCCGGCCAGCCATGCTTGAGAATCAAACCGTCTAGGCGTTTAGCTAATTTGGTCACGCGCACAGCTAGCACTGGACATATACGCGTATACGCGTGCGGCCGGAGGACCGTCAGACGTCTAATTTGTTGGATCTTAATTCTACGGTGAAAAAAAAATCATATGTTGAAACTGTATAAAATATATGGTTGTACAATCGATAGACTCATCTGGATTGCTTATTCTTCTAATTCTCTTACAGTTTCGAAGCTCGATGACACACACACACACGAAAAAAAAAGACCAGATGGCACATAATGACATAAGTAAACGCGGAACGCCAGCTGATTGTTAGTTTCCATCGTATACAGGTCGTCGGTAAAACATGAAATGAGTCACTAGATTTTGTTTAGATACTTTATATTAAGCATAATTCTCACATGCTCAACTATAACCTATAGGACGGGCTCCTAACCGCAATCATCGAATGCTTGGCAACCGCTGGAGCCAAAAATGATGGAATGATTACATGCTACCAAAAATGTGAAGGAGAGCATACACCATTGGATATACACAAGCACAACAGCAGGTCGAATTCCATTCGTGGCACAAGAAGGTTGTGTAGTCATGCATGCCCGAAACGCAAGGCAAAACGAACAAGCGATGGAGCTATACAGGCAGGGATGACTCTGTTTCTACCTACGGCCCTACCCTAAAGCAGAGGCCCACTGCTCCCCTGGTGCTGCTGGTGGCCGCCGCCGAAGCACGGCGCGCCGTACGCCGCCGGGCTGAGCAGCGGCGCGGAGAACCAGGACGCGTAGTCAAACTGCTCTGCCTCGGGCACGGGCACGGCCGCCGCGGCCTGGGCGCGCCTGCTGTCCGCGACCATGGCCGCCGGCGTCAGCGTCGCCCTCTGGTGCGCCGGCCCCGGCGCGGCGGCGCCCGTCAGCCTCTGCACGAGCTCCCGGAAGTCCCTGGGCTCCACGCGGTACACCTTGGGCGGGGGGGCCGGCCGCCGCCGCCGCCGCGCCAGGGCCTGCCCGTCGCGCCGCTCCTCCTGTCGCCGTGGTCCATGCTATAGAAACTCTGCGCTCTGTGCCGATGATGATTGCCGAGAGCCCGCGCTGTATAAATAGGCGGGACGTGGGGTTTTCCTTTTCACACTCGCTCGCCGCGTGCGGTCACTCGGCGAGACTAGTCGTCTGCTTGAAAGAGAGGGGGCGGCTCAGCGGCTGGGTGCAATGGAACACGTGGGGACGGTGGTCAACGTGGCGTGGAAGTGGAAGGGGACCGCCGCACGGGACGGGGCGGGACGGCCGGCTGGCCTAACCGCGGGCCAGGGCTCAGGGGCTGCCTGCCACTGCCAGGACGACGTGTCCGCGTGCGCCTGCCCGGCCCCTGGCTTTCTCAAGTGGTATCCTGGGTTCCTTTCTTCGCTCGTTTTTTTCAATTTTGGTTTGTTACCTTCTATACTAGTTGGAGTCGAATAGAGATCATTATTGCACAATCACATACTAGCAATCGTAAAAAAAATGAGGTGTATAATATGAAGCTGGGAGATGAGAGCAATGTGATGACAGTGCTAGGCCTTCCCCGACTCAAAGCAGCTTCTAGTTCAGTCTCAGTTTTTTTTCAAGTGCATCGAAGAGAATCTTCCAAGAAGCAAAGATGTTCTAGAATCTGGTAGGAGCCATGCCATGAGAGAGAGGGGCGGGAATTTTTTGTGCCCTGCCGGGAGCTGACACCCGGCCGCGGCCGGTGACGCAACTGCTCCTTACCGTTCGCCTGGCTGCGGTCAGCGCCGCCGGCGCGCCATCCAACGGTTCAGGGCTTTTAGGCCTATCAGTTCAGGTGCCATGCATTTCGCCTGTCTCACGAGGACTTTTTAACACTCCACACGGTCCACGCTGACGCTGCTGCAAGCCTAAGCGCGTCGTCTCGTCAACGCTTCAGGACAGCAGTGCTCCATTCACGACGACTCACATGAGAGATGCCAATGCCAAATTACCAATGCAGCGCAGCGGCACCTGGCCCACCATTACGCACAAAGTCGCGTTTGGCCGGTCCTCGCTTGGTAGGGCGTGTCTGGAACCGGTCCTCTTAATTCTACAAGCTAAAGCATCGAAATAGATGGTCTAAAGTTAAAGTTAACACTAAACTTTAACCCATATTATATTAGAGCTTTTATATCGTAAAATCAAGTAAAAGTGCTCTAAAATCTCTACAGCTCTAAAGTTTATAGGAGAAAATCCAAATATGTCCTAGACAAGGGGCGTGTTGGTTGGTCCAACTTAGGGTAGGATGCAGGCATTGAATTTTTAGATGCCTATGCTAGGAGATGTAAAAAGGAGCGCGTTAATGCGTGATGGGCCATGTTTCAGGGGTGTGCGTGACCACAAACTGTTCTTCTTCTTTGACCATCTCCACTCCCATCTCGTATCTTTCTTGGCCCTGCACGCCTCACCTTCGCCTTCCTAGCCCACCAACTCGACTAGCGGCGCTCGCCGCGCCGACCGTGGGGCCTACGCGTGGGAAGGAGGATGAAGATGACCTATGAGGCCTATGTGTAATTGATAGGGAGAGAGTGGAGGACAGAGGGTTATTCTGGGCAATACGGATATACAGTGGTCTGCAAATGGGTCTAACCGCGTCTAAAGCGTACATAATGGTATTTTTCCATAGAACTGAAGAATTATAATGGCTCATCGCCCAATAGGTGAATAGTAATGGTATTTTCTAGATCCGTGAGAATTGTAATAGCACCAATAAAAAATTTGAAAAAATGGTTTCACCGGCTTCTAGTATATATAGAGAGAAAATATATTACATGAACAGTACTCTAAATAGTACTTGCGTTTGGAGCCCTGGCAAAGAGAGATTAACACATCATGAGCTAGCATAAAGACTCAGGCAACGGCTTTAGAACAGTTTGTCAGTGTTCAAATACGCAAGACTGAAAAAATCACCAAAGCGATTTAGAAGCGTTCCAACATTACGTGTCGTTTATAAAGTTGAGAACACAAATCTGGAAGAGAGTGGAGTAGCAACCCGATATGTTTAAAAACTGAAACAATGCAAATCATCAAAGGATTATTCCAACAGTGTATGCAATTCATGGAAAATTGTTCAGTTTGGGAAGAGAAGATCACTTAACTTCCCTAAAGAGGTAGGAAGCTTGTGAAAGTTGACACATCTTGCTAGGCCGATGTATTGGCACCGTTCTTAAAGAAGTATTTGTATATTTGTAAGTATTAACCCTCATGACACATCTTGGTAGGCCAATGTATTGGCACCGTTCTTAGGTTTTGCACGTTCAAGAGATGGTTCAAGGATTTAACCAAGTCCGAGATAGGAAGGTTAGGAGCATCTGGATACCTCAATACTAGCTTTTCATTTATAAATTGAACTAGGTAGATCTGCCACTTGACACTTAGACATCCACTTAACTTCAGAAATTTCAAACAGAGCGTGTTTGAGGATGCTTGCGTAGGAAGACGAATTTCAATGCATCCCCTAGAATGTAGGTTCTGACTTGTTGCAGAGACTTATAGGTTGACGAAGTCTCATTAAGATTCATTTTAGCTGGTAATGACAATTCAGATTGTCCTCATGCATAATGGAATTTAGATGTACCATATCATGCATATGGAATGGAATTTAGACGTCACTATGAAGAGAACAATACAGCGCTTGCCGCTGTTGTCATGTTACACCTCTCGGTCCCCTATATTTTGTAGTGCAGTAGTAAAGCTTAAGAGCACCGCTGGAACTGGCACTACTACAGTAGTTTATCGAGCCGGCGTTTTGAATTATCCGAGGCGGGCAACGCAATTGCCTAGAACAAAAGGTCACGGTTAATACATGAACTACCGAGACGGTTGTCTGCCCGTCTCAGTTAATCAAATAAAAAACAAAAAAAAGGAAATCCATGGACAGGCCCGCCGAGCCCATTCCCAGGCCCGCCGAGCTCATCCACGGCTGCAGGATCTGCGTGTGCGCGCCGCCTCTCGTCGGGGCCGCCCCCACCGGATCTAGAGTGGAGGTTGCGAGCCCACCAGAGTCGTCTGAGGCTCCCCGTGCGCGCCACCGTCGTATCCAGCAGCTGCTCGCCCGATCCGACCGCCACGCGCCACTGGAGGGAGACAGGAAAGAGGGTGTCCCGGAGTTGACGCAGAGCTGAGGTGGAGGAGGAGCACCGCATCGCCCGTGCCGATGCTAGTGGAGGAGCGCCGCCACCTCGCCCCCTGCCTGCCGGATCCAGGCTGCTCCTCGCAGGGGGCGCACCAGATCCACTGCCGGAGCGTCGCTGGAGCAAACATGTGCCATCGGGACGTGTGCCACCCGCCGCCCACGCCTGTGCGAAGGCCGCGCCGCCATGGGAGGGGAGAAGGAGGGTGGTAGCGTTGCTCGGGGAGGGGAGAAGGAGACCGACGCAGTGACGTCAGAGAAGGAGGGGCGCACTCGGGAGGGGGCGAGGCCCTATCGAGAGAGGACGGAGTCGGATAGAGGGAGGTGAGGAAATGAAACCTAAGTCACCTATTTATATTCGGACGCACCTCGCCTAGGGCCTCATGGGCCTCGACCTTTTTCCCGAGGCAGGCCATCTAGGAGCTCCGCCTCCGAAAATGGAGGCATTTTTGGAGGCGAGCCTCTTATAAGGCCCGCCTCCGTTAATAGATTTTAGGAGGCGATTATTTTTTAACCGCCTCAGTAAATCGATTTTGCGAGGTGGTTGATTGTGACCGCCTCGGTTAATAAAAAATGACCGCCTCGGTTAATCCTAGACATTAACCGAGGCGGTTGAAATGCCTGCCCACCTTCGAACCCCTTTGCCAAACGCCTCGGTTAAGTTTTTTTAGTAGTGTGGAATACACTAAGATGGAGAGCAGCTTCGACGCCACCACAGTGTCCGAGGTCGCCGCCAGGTCCAAGCGCTCCAAGCTCCCATCCTATCTCATCTCCTCTGCAAAATCACTCCACCCTTGCAACATATGTAGTATACGTTTGAAACATAACAGTATAATCATTGCAACATATGCAACATTTAGATCTACTTTTGCAACCTCCAGATAAAACACTTGCAACATTTGGATGAAACACTTGCAACGTACGTCTGAAACAGCTGAAACATTTAGAAAATAGTTAAATGCACCGTATCTCCATTAACTTTTAGTGGTGTGTCATCTAGGTTCATCAACTTTCAAACTGCATTTTTTATCCATTAACTTTTGGTGGTGTGTCATCTAGGTCCATCAACTTTTAAACTGTATTTTTTGATCCGTTAACTTTTGGTGGTGTGTCATCCAGGTCCATCAATTTTTAAATTATATTTTTGGGTCCACAAACTTTTTAACTAGTTCATCGTAGGTCCATACCCCTTCGTTTAGCGAATAGATCTGATATGGCATGCCAAAAAAGCAGCCACCGTGGAGTACAGGACGAGATCACCATCCAGAGATAATCTCCAATACGAAGAACCTGATGGGATCACCATCTAGGGTTTCTCGAGCGGCGGCTCGACGGGGATTAAACTCCACAATAAAATCTAGTCCTATCTACCCGGTACAAGGCCGAAGGCCATAGGTATAGGCACGCAGGCGACCTGACCCAAACAAAACTCGGACTTCACCAGCCTAACTAGGATCGATTGATCCTGAGTCCCTGATTCGGCTAACATGCATGGCACGTCCAAACGCAGCCACCAATATGATTCACATATACAGGTGCACGCAGGCACTAAAAGCTAGATGCTAGATAAAAGATTGTATATTACAACTGGATAGAAAACTAATGCATAGAAATAATAAAATACTATGGCAAGAATGCTAATCACGTTAGGAAATTTCCATTGATGATCTCCACCTCTTTAGAATTAGTTCTGATGTATTTTGTTGGCTTCATCTTCTCCTCCTTTCCACGTAATAATAAGGCACCTCTATAAAGTATCTTTAATGACAGTCCAATAATTGTAAATTTCTCCATGTACACAATATATGTATCCTTAAAAATAATAGTCCCAAATTTAAGATCAGATGATATTAACGAATTACCAGCTGCTACATTTGAATTATTGCTAGACAAGTCTACATGAACATCTTAAGGAGCTGTGGACTCATCACCTACTCCACGGTGGCTGCTTATTTGGCGTGCTATGTCAGATTTATTTTCTCTAAACGAAGGGGTATGGACCTACGGTGAACCAGCTAAAAAGTTTAGGGACTCAAAAATATAATTTAAAAGTTGATGGACCTAGATGACACACTACCAAAAGTTAATGGACCAAAAAATACAGTTTAAAAGTTGATGGACATTGATGACACACCACCAAAAGTTAATGGACCCAAAAATGCAGTTTGAAAGTTGATGAACCTAGATGACACACCACAAAAGTTAATAGACCTACGATGCATTTAACTCTTTAGAAAATATACACTTGCAACATACGTTTAAAAACAACCGAAAACATTTGGAACATACACTTGCAACATACGTGTATAACTATTGCAGCGTGTGCAACATGCCGATCTACTTTTACAACATCCAGATAAAAACACATGCAACATTCAAATGAAACACTTGAAACATACGTAGCACATTGTCACCTTACAGCTTGGAGAAATAGAGGCTCGTCGTTCCAAAGCTCGATGGCAGCGCATGGAGCTCGCTAGTGCGACAGCAGCGTGGGCAACTCACCGGCGAGACAGCGTCACACGAAGCTCCTCCGTCGACCGGTTTCGGTGGAGGCGGTCGCGGCGTGCGAGCAACGCGGTGGAGGCGGCCGTGGCGGGTGGATGCCGCGATGCAGCGAGCTGTGCTGTGGAGCGCGGAGTGGGGAAGCTGCGTTCGTCCATCGAGACGCCCTCACGGGAGCATTAGTGTCGAATCGGGAAGGAGAAACGACTCAAACACGAAATAGAGGAACTTTTTTTCAAACACGCAAGAGAGCTACGTACATGAAGAAATAAAGGGGTGTAAAACCCCATAACCCAAAACAACAACACCACGAACACGGAACGGAGGAACTGTGAAGAAGGAGATCCAGTTAGCCGACCTAGACTTGTACAGAGACGGGTCCACGATTACGTTTTTTATTTTGGAAATACTGGGCCAAGCCCACCTTAAAGCCAATAGGCGGAACAGTTCAAACCCAACGCACTGCAGAGCCCAACAACTAGGCCTACTTTTCCTCAATATATAGAGAGAGAACTATACCCTGTAGCTGACTATAAAATAACTTATTCTGTAGCCACTTAGAGTTACGATAATTACTATATTAATTTACGAGATTATAGTAACTCCTTACTAAGTGATTTACTATAACGTTATGGTAAATATCCCCATGTGTTATAGTAACACAACTATCGTAAATATGTATTGATATTATCATAAATTAGTATATAAAATTATCGTAAATAGAGGTGGCTACAGAATAACTTATTTTATAGCTGGCTACTAAATATACTCTCCGTATATATATAAACACTAGGCCTGCTAGATTCAGCCCAAACGCTGATTACAATCAGACACTCCCTATCCCTCCCTAATACTGTACACCATTGCGTGATGCTGGGCGAAATGAAATGACACCGCCAGGCAGCAGCTCATCTATCTTGCAAGTTGCAAGTTGCAATATAGGCAGCGGCCATGCATGGATCTAGTGGCAAGCAAAGCATTGAGAAAAACGAGCAGTGGCGCTGGTACATTCAGCGGGAGGCCAAGAGCTCAACAGTAAAAAGCAATGGATTACGTAGGGAGAGCTAATTCTCAAGCTAATTACTGGACGTCATAAAGGACAGCATAAAGGGTCCAGGATTATATTTGGACTGCAATCCGATCCACTGAAATTAACCTCGTTTTCAGTCTCCTTCGCCTAAACAGAAGGATGAGCAGCTGGTACAGCCACTCCCCTCCCTTCCCGTCCGTGTTAAGTGCTGACTACGCAGCGGCGTGCAGGCTCGCCAACTCCTGGGTCAGCCCGGCCGTCGGCGCCTCAGCGGCCAGACACGCACCTCAGCGCCATGTCATGCTACCACCCTTTGAACGCCGACGCGTGGCGGCTTTTATTTGCCGTCTGATTACCGGGTGGAGGAAATCCTTCGGCCACTAACCATAGAGATTGACGAGCTAGATAGAGCCTTGCATCACAAAGTTCTTTGGCTTAACGCGTGGTGAATAGTGAACTTGCACTAATTTCCCCAGTCGCCGGTCCGAAGCCGCACGTAGTGTTGGAAGAAAAAGTCGCCGCCTGCCTATTTTTCAAGGGAGTGTATCCGCTGCAGGTGAAATGTTGACAAACAGCGCTCAGAAGTTCTAATTTCCTTCTAATCGAATAAGGGCGCGTTTAGATGCAAAAAATTTTGGCTTTTGGCTACTGTAGTACTTTCGTTTGTATTTGGCAACTAGTGTCTAATTATGACTAATTAGGTTCGAAAGTTTCGTCTCGCGATTTCTCATCCAACTATGTAATTAATTTTTTTCGGTCTACATTTAGTACTCTATACATGCTATGCGCAAGATTTGATATGATAAATACTGTATAAAATTTTTTGGGGCCCCTAATTGAGAAATGGGGCACAAAGTACAAAAAGTCATCGATTGCTCTTCTCTTCTTTTTAAGATACTACGTACACTATTACTAGTTGAATCCCTGGCTGTCGACGTCCCGTTAGCATTCATTTTGAACGGAAATACTTGTCCAGGAAACACAAATCCGCTAGCTCTGGGACTCGAACACGTGTCTCTGGGTATAACTCGGCAGCTCTAGCCAGTTGGTTAGAGTCTATTATTATGATTCTTTTCCCTATGTGTCATTATAAAATATGCTCCAAGCCTATAGGTCACTAAAAAATTTCAAATGCATCCTAGTGCTAAGACACTTTTTTTTTTTGCCTCACAAGCCACTCCGTCCACTTTCGTCTGGTTTTTGCCGTTTGCCAGACCTGACACGTGGGTCCAGCCAGTGAAAACGTCTAAAATGCCCTTATCTCATAACCTCATCCTCTACCTCTTTCTCTCTTCGCTGGGTGGGGCCAAGCTGTCACCTTCTTCCTCCTTAAGACGAGCAGCACGAGCTGAAGCCTGGCGTCCGCTGCTTTAGCCGACGCGGAAGGAGCATGGGACGACGACGGGGACGGGGATGGCTCCAAGGATGGGTCGGTCTCCATGTCCGTCTCCTCGCCCTCGCTCACACCGCCGAACCGGAGGCGCTCGCCGTCTGAGCCCACCCCTGACCGCGCGCCAGTCGCTAGCACGAGCCCTGTCCTCAGACGCCCGCCTTGCTTGCATCTCGCGTCGGGTGCTCCGGTGCCACCACGAGTGCGTGCTCACCATTCTCGGGGCCGGCCGAGAACCGCGTCGCGCCCTGCGGGACGATGGCCGCACGCTGCCCCCGAGCTGGCCACGAGCCGCGCCTGAGGTCCGGCCACGCCGCGCCTGGGGGTCGGCCACGCCGCGTCCTAGAGGACGGCCGCGCTGCGCCTAGAGGCCGGCTGCGCGCCGCCTCGAGGCCCACCGCGCCTCGCTGAACGCCGTGCGCGTGGGCGGTGTGGCCGGAGGGGTAGGGCGCGGCTACGCGAAGGACGACGGGGTAGGGCACAGCCATGCGCGCGGGTGCCGTGGCTGGCGCGGCCATGCGCCGCCTCCGTCGGTGGATCCACCTCCTGCGTCTGGGATACTGAGACGATGACCAAGAGAGGCATGGAAAAATCTGGCCACGCACATTCTTGCCTTTGCGGCCATGGCGGACAGCGGCGACGGGATCAGCCAATACAGCCCCTACCTTTGATCGTTCTCGACGGGATTGCTTCCAAGAGCTAGCTTTCAACCTTAATCACTCATTGCTACAACGAGTCGAAACGAGAAGGCTCGCTCGTGGTGAATTTTGAAAGATGCAGAGGGTGGCCATGGCGGACGCGTTCTGGCTTTTATAGCCGAGCATCGCAACGCAGGGCAGACATGGGCTCGACCGGTGCTCGCGGTGGCTTCCAGAGCACGGCGGGGCGTCCACTTGCGCAGGTGGCGGCGTCACGGACGCGGGTGGCGGGTGCCACACTTGCCGCGCAGGGGAGCTCGTCGCCACCATGGATAAAACCCAGGTTGTGGATGACGCCCAGGCCCAGACGGCGACGTCGTGTGCGGCCGCGGTCAAGGCCCAGACGGCAACATCGCCTGCATCTAGCTTGCCCACCTTCCAGAACGGCGCTCAAGGGCCTCGTCAAGCTGCAGGAGCGGTCGCGTGACGGCAGCAGCTTCGCCGCCGTGCGCCGGGCCGGAGAGATCGCTTCGCGCGCGGCGAAAAAGCTTCGCCCACGGCAATGGGCGGCGAGCTAAGCTCGCCGCCGCGTTGGTAGCAATGGTGGCGCTGGTCGCGTTGGCCGGGGATGCCCCCAGCACTGCGTCGGGCTCTCGGGCGCCATCGATTTGGCGGGGGCGGCGCTGCTACACGAAAGAGAATAAAAAAGATGAAGGTTTGGGTGGCTGACAAACGGGCCCCCTGTAGGGTAACATGGTCATTTTATCTGTCTGTTTGACATCGTTAGAGGTAAAAGTGGACGAAATGGCAACAAAGTTTAGCGTTATGACATCAGGGATGCGTTTGAACTTTTCAGTGGCATGTAGGCCATGTAAAAGGCTCTATTATTATATACTCTCTCCCATTCTCCGTGTTGTGATTGTCGAACATTCCTCCCTCCAGCCTCATCATAAGTTCATAAACTAACAAACCATACAACACCTAAAGACGTCGTCCTTATAAAAACATATCTAAAAAAACTTCAAAGATGATGACAAAGCCCCAATATAATTCGCGCCACTTGCGTGCGCATCCACACCTTCATTTCAATGTCCTCAGCTCTCATGGTGATATAAACAAACTACATGTGCAATCCAGAGCAACGCCTGCAACCCGTCGTCGACGATTCGGAGCTCCGATCGGTCATCGTGCCATATCCATCATCCAACCTTCTCTCTGCCGCCGTCCGTGCGTGTGCGTGTGCGTGGGCATGGGCGAGCCCCGCCCCCGCCCCCGCGGCAGCGGCAGCGGCCGCAAGCCGAGCGCGGCCATGCGCGCGCTGCGCGGCGCCCGCGACCTCTACGTCCGCGGGCTCAGGGGCCTCGACAGGCTGCTCGCGGCGGCGAGTCCCAGGAGGGCCGGCATGGGCCGGCCGACGTCGTGGGTCTTCGGCGGCGTCGGCAGCCGGCACTCCGAGGAGGACCTGCGGGACCTCGTGCGCGTCATGCAGGCCCGGCGCGCCGCGGCGGCCTCTGTTGGAAGCGGCGGGAATAAGGAGGACGCCGCCAGCAGCGCGCCGCCTGTCAAGAGGCGCGGGGCCACGCCGCTGCAGAGGATCAACGAGGATGCGGCCGTCGTGCACCCGACCAGCTGACAGGTGACCGCCGTGACGGGATCGGAAGGCATGCGGTTGTGTTGGCGCCTTAGCGGTGCCGCGGTGGCAGTGGAATCTCGGCATGGGATTTCTTCTTTAACCGGCAGGCTGATTCTAACCTGTGTCTTGACAGCAACTTCGTTCAAAAGATTCCTAGGTCTGCTCCTGTGAATACTTTGATAGTTTAATTTGGTCCTCGGTTTTTCCGCGGAACGAGAGAGAAGCAAGTAGTTTTGGAGTCATTGAGCGCTCTGGCATACTTTTTTTTTGAAGGAACTCTGGCATACATTCTTCGTTGCAATTTGATACCCAGTTGAAGTAAGGTAACTAGACGAACAATTTTCGCTTCGTGTGAAGTGGCTGTTTTCTACCTCGTCCATTCCAAAATGCAGATTGATTTAGTTCTGTTCTACGGGTTAAGGTAAGATTTTCCTTTGGCTCGCCTTTGGCCGAAGGCTTTGGACTGCAGACTGACGGGAACGCCATAGACTTGGACTTGAAGCCAGAGCCCTTTGCCATCTGTGTAACCAAGAGGCACAAGCAATCGGCCATCTAGTCATCAGCTGCAGCTACACGAGACAAGTCTGGTAGAGAGAGTTCAAAGCGCGCACAACTCGCCTTTGCCAATGGTGACGGCGGGCTATCATTCTGTCTGCCAATGCCAATGGTGGGAACGGTTCGTGTCACTTAGTCACTTGGT
This sequence comes from Miscanthus lutarioriparius, assembly GCA_904845875.1. NCBI lineage: Eukaryota > Viridiplantae > Streptophyta > Magnoliopsida > Poales > Poaceae > Miscanthus > Miscanthus lutarioriparius. The sequence continues at coordinate 121,607,367 of CAJGYO010000001.1, forward strand.
CCGGACAGCATCGCCACAGAATGGACAGGACAGTTCGTTTGCTCTCGTATCATGGCGAGCGTGGAAGGAGCGGAACGCCGCTGCTTCAGCCTTCAGGGGAGCACAGACAGACGTGCAAACAAAGGTGCAACTGATCAGACATGGGGCAGAGCAATGGGCCAGAGCGGGAGCTCAGTAGCTCACGGACTTGGTATTGGTAGTTTCGCGTCTGTGTGTAATATAGGTCTCTTACTCTCTTAAAGCGTTGTATTAGCACCTGAGTTTTCGCAGCGACCCTCTTGGGCTAACTGCTGATCTAGCGCTGGTTCACCAGACGCGTTGTGTATTTCCTTTGATCCTACCTTAATACAAAGATACATAGTTCTCTTGTGTATTTAAAAAATATATTATTAACATCTACGGTACTAAATGAATACAATGTCGGACTATATCTATACCTATACCAGAATTTCTCTCCCCCTAAGTTTTATTTGTAGCTAGGGATAGTGAGTACCCCTCCACTTCCGGACATACTCTTGTTCATTATTACTTTATAGGCAGTATCAACTAGTATCAAGTAGCCAGACACTGAATGCGCAATCACCTGTCAGTAAAGGCGATCTTCCACCGTAACTCACATGTCTCCTACTCGACCGGTCCCTTGTCCAAAGTGCACCTTATCTAGGTTCTCCAGTTCTTTATAAGGAGCATATGGAGCATGGAGACAATGGAAGCAGGATGCATAGGCAAGATTTTAGGAAACCGGAAAGTATAGAAGGTGAAGTTTAGGGACCAAACCTGAATGTTGCCATCATCTTTCTCTTTCACTCTAGTGATCTTCATCCAAAGGTAGAGATCTATCGGTATCTAAACTAGCCCTAGCATTGGTTACATTATTCATGTCCACTCCACATCAGAAACTTGAGAATGAGAGGCATCAGGATTTATCCTCCAACCACGGGAAACAAATCTCCTTCCACAAAAGGAACTGTTGCAGATAATAGATACGACACGACGTCCGTGAGTAAACATGGGCAGACCGATCGATCAGCCGCTTTGCGTTGGGTTCTGACCTCCTGTTGACGCTTCCTTAAGTTGCTGCTCCAGATTCCGGAGTTCGGAACTAGTCGTGGTATAGCCACGTAGGTCTAATAGTAGGATAGTTTGTCTAAAAACATGTAATGATGCATGGTGTCCGAGAGTGAGTTTGTTGTGCAAGAGTGCCTCTCCATGATTTGTCTGTAGGAGACTGAAACTGAATCGGCGTTAGGTGCAATAACGACTCTCCATGCTTTTGTGTTATTATTACTTGATGTTATGGAAGGACCAAAACCAGTGGATCCTACAAGCAAATCACCATCTTCAGTCGCCGGCGGCTCTGTTTATTTGCCACTGAAGCTTTTGGTTCCTACTGATACTAGTATGTCGTGAAGTTTATTTCGTGTAAACCTTTTCTATGTTCTTTTATGTTTTTTTTGGCAATTCTAGGCTTGCTATGAATTGTTGTCTTCTTTGCTTCTCTTTTAATTTTAATAAAATTGTTTAGCATTCTAAATTGTACGTGAATGTTGCCATCATCCGTCTATCTTCATCCAAACATAGAGATGTACCGGTATCCAAACTAGCCCTTAGTTACATTATTCTATCCACATCATATCAGGAACTTTACCAAATGTGAGAACGAGAGGCATCAGGATTATTTATCCTCATACAATTGCCAACCCAGTTCCAATTGATGGAAATCAACCTACTTCTGCCTTGCAGCGTTTGTCGCGAGGAGCGAAATGGAGGCAAAAGCATCTGATTATGTGCCTTTCTGGTTTGGCCCAAGCTAGCAGGACCTAATCTCTAGGCCTACGGTGGCTGACAAGATTAGCAAAAGTGAGTTTGGCCAGTTGGTCCGGGTGCCTCTTGCTGCTCCGCCCGGTGGCCGCAGAATAAAAGACCCTCGAGCCAGCTGCGTGTCTATCTTTGCTCTCCAGCCGACCAACGTAGGACTGATGTTGTCACAGGACCATGAGGAGTGGTAGTTTGGTGGCCGTGAGAACAATGGAGGGGCTATACTAGTTGCGATGGTGTACGAGAGTCCAATAGTCCATACTTTGTCTGCGTGTAGGAGACTCTGAATGCTTTTGCGCTGCTTGATGTTACGGAAAGAACGTAACGAGCGTGTCTTCGACTTATCGTTGTGCGGCCATGCCCGTTGCGCTGGTGTCCACTGTGCAGGATTCAGTTGGAGGGTTTGCAGAGGATCCTACCAGCAAATCGTCATCTTCAGTTCCTAGGAGCTGTGTTATAATTAGCCAGTGAAGCTTTTTGTTCCTACCAGTCTGTTGTCGAGTTTGTTTCTTGTAAATCTTTTCTCTGTTCTTTTAAGTGTGTCTTTGTGATTTTGGCAAGCCTAGATTTGCATGACTTGTCTTCTTGATTCACCTTTTAATAAAAACAGTTCATCCCTTTCAAATTGTAATTTTTTCTAACTTTTACTAAGTTTCCTAAACAAAGATATTAACATCTGCAATCCCAAATAAATCTACAATGAATACATATTTATATTTTAATTTAATGAAACTAATTTGATGTCGTAAAGATGTTGGTTCATTTTTCATATAATTTAATCACATTAGAGGGTTTTAGAACAAGTGGCCTACAATTTGGAACAATACATGGTAAGATATGTTCAGAATTGTTATTTTGGCTTTTGAAGATACGATAATGATATAATTAAGACGTTCAGACGGACGAACGCCTCCCTCCGCTCACTTTCGCACGCGCCACTCGCCCAGCGACCCTATCTGATCGTCTCGTCCGCACGCCCCCTGCTCATTGCGTCGTTTCCTCCCTGTGTCGTCGTGCCTATCCGTCCACCCCACTCCACCTCGCCGCCGCCGGTCCCCCGCAGCGCCGCGCCCCATCCCCTGCGGCCTCCTCAGTGCTGCCTCTCCGTGTTGCCTCCTCCGTGCTGCATTCTCCACCGGGCCCAGTCTGCCTCGCTCGCCTCCACCATGCTGCCTCCTCGCCACAGCCGGCCTACTCGCCGCGACCGCATCCACAGAGCCGACGAGCCTCCATGACATATGCTCCAGCAAGCAAGCGAGGGGGATGAGATTCGTGTGACGCCACGCCCGCCGACGAGTTGGCCGTGCCGCTGCCGCACAACGAGGTCCATGCGCCGCCGTCAACCTCCACACCGGCGTGCCTCCATTCGTCCAAGCAAAACTCATGTTGCAAGAGTATGTTTCAAGTGTTTCAGATGTTTCATATGGATGTTGCAAGCGTTTCATCTTGATGTTGTAAGAGTAGATTGGAATGTTGCACATGTTGTAGTGGCTATACACGTATGTTTCAAGTGAATGTTCCTAATGTTTCATCTTGTTTTCCTTGCATATGTTTTCACACATATGAAATGTTTTAGGTGTTTTTTGCAAGTGTTTCATACGCATGTTTCGAGTGTTTCAGCGGTTTCATACGTATGTTGCAAGTGTTTCATCTGTATATTTCAAAACTAGATCTGGTGTAGCATCTAGCGTTTTAGATGCATGTTTCATGTGTTTCATCTGCCTTCAGACATATGTTGTAAGCATTGTATCCGGATGTTTTAAAAGTAGATCAAATGTTGCATCTCTGTCTTTGCTTTTCTGCTGCCTCACCTTTGCCTTGGTGTCTCCTCCTCCTTTTGGTGCCAGCTGGGCACGCCCTCTTCTAGATGCTGATGTAACCACCTGTTGTAGTCACATGTTGCAGCTGTTGGCCGCGCGCATGCGCGTGAGAAGCGGAGGGGGCGCGAGCGGGGACTCCCCACGTGCAGTCCGGCGGCACGGGTCCCGCGTAGACGGGCGCGGGATGCAGGTGCGCGGGGGGAGACGGAGTGCAGTCGCGAGCGTCCGTCCGAATGTCCGGATATTTAGATGTGTGATAAAAGCTCTGCACTAATAAAACGACTTACGATTTGGAACATGACACCTTTTAACAGGCACTTTCAATTTTAGCCATTGTTGGATGTGGACTAAAGAACTATCGTCGTTCTGAAGTAGAGTATGTAACATTTCTCCTAAGTCTAACCTCTTACCTACGAAAATCTAGTTTGGTCCCTTCGTTTTCCAAATCTATAGAGAAGGCATCAGTTTTGGAGTTGTTCGGTGCATTGAGATGCATTCTTCTTTGCAATCTGTTGAATTAGGTATCTGGCGTGGGTAATATTGCCTTGTGTAGTGTGGCTATTTTGTTTTTAATTAAGGATAGGGAGTACTCCTTTCACTTCTGGAGTGCCTTGGATGGTTTTGCCATACTAACTCGTTCATTACTATAGGGTGTAGCAAGTAGCCAAACACAGAATGCGCAATAGTAAGGATCATCTTTCACCATAACTCACCTACCTCCTACTCGACTTATCCACTGTCAAAGCGCACATTTCTACGGGTTCTACTATACTTTATAAGGAGTATTATATGGAGACAATGGAAGCCAAATGGATTGGCAACATTCTGGAAAAATATAGAAGATAAGATTTTAGGCATGGAACATAACTGTTATTATCGTCTTTCTCTTTTACTCTTGTGATCTTCATCCAAACTTTAGAGATTTATCCGTATCGAAACTGACCCTTTGGTTACATTATTCATGTCCACATTCCACTCCACTCCACACCATGAACTTCACTAGTACGAGAACAAGAGGCATCATGATTTATCCTCCTACTATGGAAAACCAGTCTCCTCTTATACGCGAACATGGGGTGCATTTTACTCTAGTAAATTTAATGAAACTAACTGATATTGCAGATATTGGTATATTTTTCTATAATTTTGTCAAAGTTAGGAAATTTAATTTTGGATAGAACTTAAGTGACCTATAATTTAGAATCGATACGTGCTAAGGGCAGATTAGGAGAACAGCTCGGTGAATACTATGTTACTGACCTCAACGTGTTACTATGTTGGTAGACACATTAATTGCACCATATCTTTTTTCAATTATTGCTGTTTTCCAGACCTCACCTGCTCGAATCATGATATTTTGTTAATAGGGCACCTTTCACCCGATTCTTTATAAAGGCAATAGAAGTAGAAGAAAGTAGCAATATTGATATGAAATTTACTTATGGACAGAAGCAAGAGTAATTAACTGGACAAAATCCAAAATGTCATACCGTCAACCGTGGGAGTGATTTGGATGACGATCTCTATATAATCGGCATAGAAAATGATGCATATAAATAAAAAAAGATTGGCAACGTCATCCAAGGATAGGAGATGCCATTACAAAAGAACAAGGCAAATCACCCTCTTGGTACAGTAGTTGGATATAAGGATGAAATACCAATATGCCCTTAGATTTATATTTTTCAAATTAGTTCCTGCTTCAAGAGAGTGTTGTCCACCACTTAGGCTCTGTTCGGCTGTTGCCATAAAATCACTGTTCACGCCTAAAAACCACTGTTCACAGCTGGTTTTCTCTCATAAATTTCTTCAGATTCCTCTCAGCGAACGGGGCCTTAGGTACCATTTAAGAGACACATTTTCATTTTATAAGCATCATTGGATTTGGACTTTAAGAACAACTATGATCATCCCCTAGTACATTTCTCCTAATTCTAACCCATTATCCATAGAGAAGGTAGTTTTGAAGTTGTTGAGCGCCCACAGAAGCATTATTCATTGCCATTTAATTCCTTATTGAATTAGGCAACTGGCTTGTAATATTTGATTGTGTAGCATGGGTGTGGTTTTTATTTGTAAATTGGTGATTGGGATTCTCGACTACTACTTTTATTTCTGGAGTAGCTTGGACAGTTAGACCTTACTAACTCGTTCATCTCTGGCAACTAGCAAGTAGCCTAACACATTGAAATGCACCATCGCTTTTTGTATCTGCAAAATATTCCACCATAACTCAATTGTCTCCTAGTCCATTGATCCACTAGTAAAGCGTGCATTTCTTTGGGTTCTTCTTCTCTTTATAAGGAGCACCTAGGCAATGGAAGCCAAATGGATCCACAGTATATATTCTAGGATAACATAGAAGGTGGAATTTATGTACAAAACATGAATGTTGCCATCATCTGTCTCTTTTGGTTTGGTGATCTTCATCCAAACATGGAGATATATCGCTATCCAAACTGGCCCTTTGGTTACATTACTAGGGCATGTTTAGCATAGTTTCTTACGGCTTCAGCTCATACTACACCTCGTACTAGAGTAGCACTATTTATTTATCTCCCTCTCCTGGTAAAATGGACGTAAACACGAAAAAGCCACAATTTGTGGCTCTTTGGCTTCGGCTCCTCTAGTACTGTAGCATGAAAAGCCTAGCCAAATGAGATATCATTCTTCTTCGCATTAATCCAATCCCAATCACATCAGAACTTCACCAATGTCGATTCAAAAAAAAAAGAAACCTCACCAATGTGAAAACGAGAGCCATTAGGATTTAAATCCTCCTACTGTTGCGGTGTTGCCAACCCATTTTCAATCAATGGAAACTAACCTGAGGAACGAAACGGAATTTGCCGCGTCTGATTACGTGCCTTTCTGGGTTGGGCCTTATGGGCCTACGGTGCCAACGGCGAAAGCGATTTTGTCCAGTTGGTCAGGCGCCTCTCTCGCTGCTCTGCCCGGTGGCCGTGGAACGGAAGACCGAGGCCCCGACCCAGCGCGTGTCGATCTCCGCTCTTGAGCACCCTGCTCTGAGTGTTCTCCCTCCCAATCCCCAATGAGACTTTTACCTCTGTATCATTATAAAAGATGGTCGTTTCCCACGTGCCACTAAAAAGTTGAGCCGCACCCAAGTGCCATCCACCTAAACTTTCTTGTCCCTCATGCCATTCCGTCCACCTTCTATTCGGTTTGTAACGTCTGACAGGTCTAACATGTGGGACCGAGCAGGAGAATTGACCATCTTACCCCTTGAGACTGGAGTGCATATGCGGTGGGCAAATTGACTGGCATTCACCGCCATCTCACTTCTCTCTCTCTCTCTCCCGATTCCTCTCTCTCGTCTCTTCCCCAAACCCTAGCGGCGGAGTCCGGATCGGCGGCGGCGGCGGTACCCTAGAGGCGTCGCGGCTGGGAGGCAAGAATACCCATCCCAGGTGCTTGTGGCGTCGATTTTTGGAGCTCGTGTTTACTCTGTTCGTCTGCTCGAGTTTGTCGGTTCTTGTCTGTGCGCACGGGTGCTCGGCACCTGGTGCTACTGGTGCAGGCTGGAGCAGAGCCGAGCGCTCCTAGTCGTGCAGCCGAGTCTAGCACAGCCTCAGGCCAAATTGCATGCTTCTCTCGTGAACGGCGAGCAGTTCCTCCGCCCCCTTTTATTTTCGTCTGTTCTTGCAGCCGATTTCTAAATCCACAGCATAGGTGTTGAAATTGGTGGCCTTCGGTTCAATCAGGTTCAGCAGTGAGTAGTACCATGCCGACCAATTGTTGCCGCCGGTGGCTCTGTGCAGCCCCGTCGGCCAGGCTTTGAGTTTGCTTGCTCGTTCTTCGTTCTTGTCCAGATATCCGTTCAGCTGCAGCAGTGTGTGCAGTTCTCTGATTTTAGTAGCTTGCAGTTAGCTTTTGAGCGGCAAGTCAGTAGTCCGCGCTGCTCCTGGTGATCAGCGGCAACAACATCAACTGGCGGCGGCTGTTGTGTTCCTCATGCAGGTAAGCAGCAGGGCAACAAGTTTTTGGTCATGATAAATATGCATGTCATTGTCAAGCTATAGTGATGCAATAATGAATATCCTTTCTTACAATCTTTATCTAATGATTTAAGCTTCAACATATTTCCTCTAGCTTGAGCTAATTTATTTACATGAGAAAATTTACACGGCTTCTACTCTGAATGTTTAGTGTGTCCAAAAATTGTGTGCTCCTATGTAAGATGGACGCAGACAGTAGCTTCAACCTAGAAATCCGGATTGTTGCTCCCAATGCGCGTGGTCGGTGGTACTCATTGGACATGGTTGTGGATGCTGACCGGACTAACTTCAGAGATTTGTTTGGGTCCGTTGTTGACAAGTGTCCTCCCACGCACGGTGATGTAGCTCGAATGTTTTATTTGTGTCTGGACAGTAAGCTCCATATTGAAGTCTGCAAAGACCAAGACTTGGTTGAAAATGTTTGCCAAAAACAAGGCTTCGAAGTGCTGCTACTTGACATTTGTATATACTAGCCCAACTAGTGAGCCTCAGCTTCCTGATTGGGAGTTTGGTGACAATGCCCACTCTGTTCAAGCCCCAGTCACCCCTTCAGTCCACTATCCTAGCATAGCTGAACCAAGCAAAAACACCCAGAGCGTGTCTGTAGTGCCTAAACATGAATCACTTGAAAACCCAAATCCATCCTATGAGCATGTGGGTGTTGATGATGAAGGATTGTATCTCGACCTTGGTCCTGATTATCCCAAACCTTCCAATCCTCATAAGCCAAGACAGCCTGCTACCCCTGAGGCCTCTGAATCAGACACTGATGAAGAGTCTGATGTTGATGATCGTGATGATGAGAAAGATTATGAAATAGAGGATGTAGATGATATTGTTAAAGATAAACAGCCTGAACAAATGCCTGATGCTGACTATGATAAGAAGGACCCTCCTATGGCAGTAGGCACTGTGTATTCAGACATTAATGCTTTTAGATTGGCTGTAGCTACTCATGCTGTGAGACGTGAGATCCATTATGACATTGAGGCTAGTGACACAGGGAGGTTTAGGGCAAGCTGTAGTTTCAAGGAAGAATTGGGCTGTCGGTGGAGAATTCATGCATCAACTACCAAGGATGGGCGTACTGTAAAGGTATTATGTTTTACCAATTGTACATTCATTTATTTTTTTGGCCTAATAATTGTAAGGACTGTTTCTTTTTTTAGGTGAAGAAGAATCCATTTGGCCATGACTGTCAGAGTGCCAGGAGGACTGGAGTCTGTGTAGGAGTCACACAGTTTTGGGTGTGTCATCAAGTGATTGATTGGTTGAAGGAAGATGGGACTCTGGGTGCCAAAGAACTGCAGAAGAAGTTGAATGTTGAATTTGGGATCTGGGTACCCTACAGGAGAGTGTACAAAGGTAAAAACCTTGCCATGGATAAGCTGTATGGGCCTTGGGACAAAAGCTTTGATAACCTATTTAGACTTAAGGCTCAGTTAGAGGAAAGCAGTCCTGGTACTTTTTTTTGTCATTGATCACCACACCATCAACAACAAGATAAGGTTTAATAGGCTGCTTTTTGCATTGAAGGCTTGTGTTGATGGCTTTTTTAGAGGTTGCAGACCATATCTTGCAGTAGATAGTACATTTTTAACTGGAAGGTTTAGGGGCCAGTTGTGCATTGCTTGTGTAGTAGATTGGCATAACTGGATGTTCCTAGTAGCAGTTGGTGTCATTGATTCAGAGACTAATGAGAATTGGGTGTGGTTCATGAAGAGGCTAAAGGAAGCAATAGGCAGCCCAGATGGACTTACTTTCAGTACAGATTGTGGACAGGCAGTGATGCATGGAGTTAGTGAGGTTTTTCCAGGATGTGAACATAGAGAGTGTATGTATCATCTAGTACAAAATTTCAAGAAGAGGTACAGTGGAAAGATTTTTGATGATCATTTATGGGCAGCTGCATATTCATGGAGCCCATACATATTTAATAAACACTATCAGGCAATGGCTCAAGCCAAACCAGAGGCTATGGTATATCTCCAAGAGATTCACAAGAAAAAGTGGACTAGGAGCCAAGTCTTCACTAGTTCAAAGGTGGACTATGTCACTAATAACTTGGCTGAGTCCTTCAATAATTGGATAAAGCCTGAGAAAGGGAAGCACCTAGATGACTTGATGGACACCATTAGACAGAAGATATTGATCAAGTGGAATCATAGAAAGAGGGCGACAAGGACATTTGAAGGCAAGATTTTACCTCATATTGTGAAGAAGCTGAGAGAAGACAGTTTCAACCTTGACATAGAAGTGATCACAAGCTCACTTGAAGGTGTTGCAGAAGTTTGTGCTAAGGGGTGCAGTTCATTTAGGTTTGTGGTTGACTTAGGTAATAGAACATGTTCATGTAATGCTTGGCAAGGGTCAGGAATACCCTGCAAACATGCTATTGCGTACATCACTTCAATTCCTGGAGCAAAATTAGAAGACCATGTAGATGAGTACTTTTCTATCTAGAAATTCAAAGAAGCTTATGCAGGCTCTGTCCCATGTATTCCTGACAAGTCCATGTGGCCCAAAGCCACACATGGGTTCTTCATGCACCCTCCATTGCTTAAGTCAACAGCAGGAAGAAGAAAAAATAGGATGAAAGGGGCTCTGGAGGGAGGAAGTGGGAAGAAGAAGAAGAAACATGAGTGTCCCATATGCCATGAATTGGGGCATCACTGGTACACTTGCAAGAATGGGGATCCAGCAGACATAACTGCAATGGAGGCAGAAAGGTAATCAAATACATCTACATAAATGAAACTATCATTTAACTGAACTACATTTTCTATTAACAATTGTCTTTTGCAGAGGTCTCCCAAAGAAAAGGCAGAAGAAAGCAGCTAGTACCAATACAGAGACTAGCCTTGTGGTGGCCACTCCATCAACAGGGATGGTATTCCCACACAATGAGGCAGTGGCCAATGCTGCAGAAAAGAAGAGGAAGAGCAAATCATCTTCTTCAACAACTTTCAAGAAAAAGAAGGCATCAGCTAGCACTGCACCATCAACAACTCCAAACACCCTATCTGGCAGGTATGTTTTTTCTATAGTTCTGTAATTTCCCATTGTAATGAAGCTTGTTCCAATAACTGGTATTTGATAGTAACAGGTCTGGAACTGGTTCCAATGAACTAGTCTCCCTCCAGGCATCAACTGCAACAGTGCAGACACCACCAGTGGAGGTTGTTCTGCCCCAGAGTTCACCAAGGATGAAGATAGGAGTGAAGAAGAAGCTGACACCTAAGAAGCCACCACCAGTGGAGGTTGTTCTGTCCCAGAGTTCACCAAGGATGAAGATAGGAGTGAAGAAGAAGCTAACACCTAAAAAGCCTCCCCTTGTACTAGCAAGCACAGCCAGCCCAGCTTCAAATACCAGGAGCAAGAAGAAGGTAATGCTGGAATGAAAGGTGTCTGCCTGATTGTTGTGTGGGGATGTCTTTTGGCCTCATTTGCTTTTGTGGCTCTTTTGCTAAAGCTGTACCTGGTGCCTGCTTTTGGATGAGTAGTACATGAGCTACTGCTGTTTGCTGTGCCTGCTGGCATCATTTCATTTTGGCTTGACTAGAACTTAATGTCTGGATGAAACACTTATGTGCCTGCTGTAATGTAATGTTGGTGACATGTTGAAAACTTTAGCTAATGTGTTGAAAACCAGTGACCAAATGTTGGTCTATGAACCATATTATTATTATTATATATTGTGTTAAATATTATTATTATATATTGTGTTCATTTCTTGTGTTGGCATCACGTACATACTCTAGTTTTTTTGCATTAAAAAAAGGTGCACATTAATTCATATGTTCATGCATCACATACATACTTCAGTTTTTTTTGCGCCAACACAACTATCCAACTCGGCCAGGGAGTGGCACAGAAGGACAATGGTGATTTTGATTAGCCTCTATGGTCTCAGGGCAAGCGGGTCTTTTCTCCATGCCGTTTCCCTCCGTTAGAGTGCAAAGTGGATGGAATGACCTGAGAGAAAAAAAAAAAAAAGTTTAGATGGATAGCGCATAGATGCAGCTCATCTTTTATAACGGTACATAGTTAAAAATCTCATCCGCAATCCCGTTACTTTCTTTCCCCGGCTCCTCGTCCTCCGCCCAAAAATCCCAAACCTTAACCCTAATACCGTCATGGCGCTCACTACACGGGGCGGCGCCGGCGCCGGCGGCGGGGATCCCGCGAAGGCGCCGTCCGCCTCCGACCCCAGCCTCGGCTTCCTCACCAAGCGCGACACCGAAGTCAAGCTGCCACGCGCCACGCGGGTCAAGAACAAGACCCCCGCGCCCATCCAGATTACGGCCGAGCAGATCCTCCGGGAGGCCAGGGAGCGGCAGGAGCCTGAGATCCGCCCGCCCAAGCAGAAGATCACAGACCCGCACGAGCTCTCCGACTACCGCCTCCGCAAGCGCAAGGAGTTCGAGGACGTCATCCGCCGCGTGCGGTGGAGCGTCTCGGCCTGGGTCAAGTACGCGCGGTGGGAGGAGCAGCAGCGGGACTTCGCGCGCGCGCGCTCCGTCTACGAGCGCGCGCTCGACGTCGCCCACCGCGACCACACGCTCTGGCTCAAGTATGCCGAGTTCGAGATGCGGAACCGGTTTGTCAACCACGCCCGGAATATCTGGGATCGCGCGGTGTCGCTCCTCCCCCGGGTGGATCAGCTCTGGTACAAGTACATCCACATGGAGGAGCTGCTTGGTGCGGTTGCCAATGCACGCCAGGTGTTCGAGCGCTGGATGTCTTGGCGACCCGACACGGCCGGCTGGAATTCTTACATCAAGTTTGAGCTGCGGTACGGGGAGGTCGAGCGTGCCAGGGCTATATATGAGCGGTTTGTGGCTGAGCATCCACGGCCAGATACCTTCATCCGCTATGCTAAGTTTGAGATGAAGCGCGGCGAGGTTGAGCGGGCACGGCGGGTGTATGAGCGTGCAGCAGACCTGCTTGCGGATGATGAAGACGCAGAAGTGTTGTTTGTGGCGTTTGCAGAGTTTGAGGAGAGGTGCCGTGAGGTCGAGCGTGCACGTGCAATATACAAGTATGCTCTGGACAGGGTGCCCAAGGGTCGTGCTGAGGAACTGTATAGGAAGTTTCTGGCATTTGAGAAGCAATTTGGTGACCGCGAGGGAATTGAGGATGCCATTGTGGGCAAGAGGAGATTTCAGTACGAGGATGAGGTTAGGAAGAACCCACTAAACTACGACTCATGGTTTGATTATATCAGGCTGGAGGAGAGTGTTGGGAATAAGGACAGGATCAGGGAGGTTTACGAGAGGGCCATCGCCAATGTGCCCCCTGCTGAGGAGAAGCGATATTGGCAGAGGTACATATATCTCTGGATTAATTATGCACTTTATGAGGAGCTAGACGCACAAGACATAGAACAGACCAGGGAGGTTTACAAGGAATGCCTGAGGTTGATTCCTCACAAGAAGTTCACGTTTGCAAAGATGTGGCTCATGGCGGCCCAGTTTGAGATAAGGCAGAGAAATCTAAAGGCTGCAAGACAAATTCTTGGAAATGCAATTGGAATGGCCCCAAAAGGCAAGATATTCAAGAAATATATTGAAATCGAGCTTTATCTGGGCAACTTTGACCGTTGTAGGACTCTTTATGAGAAATATATTGAATGGTCCCCAGCAAACTGTTATGCCTGGAGGAAGTATGCTGAATTGGAGAAGAACCTTAGTGAGACTGATCGTGCTCGATCAATATATGAACTTGCTATTGCACAGCCAGCTCTTGATACACCAGAGGTTCTGTGGAAGGTATGCTCTCTTGCAGAGTTGCGGTTGTATTCTTAGCTTATGCATATTAATACATTATATGGTTTTTTAGCGATGTATAGTAGATGCATTTTTTTATTCCTAAACCAACTGATCTAGTATATTATAAATGATGTTGTAAATAGTTATTTTGTTGCCCTAGTTACTAAAATCACCAGAGCTCATTCCTAGTTAACAATTCATTGCTCGTTAGATGCCTTTAAGAGGCACCATCCTTCGGATAAGAATAAGTTGCTGTACAGATCTCTGATTTGCATTGTTACCTATTCTATCTCTGCTGAAAGTTTGTGGAACCATTTAGGCCCGTGGAAACATTTCTTTGTTGTGCGCTTGTGTTTTTAGTGTCCACTTTAGCCCCTGTTCTCTGTATGCCTTACCCATGGAGGTGAATTTTCGCAAATTTCATTGGGCTGTTTGATCGTTGCCCAATATTGTTTCGGACTTGTAGCCTAAACTCAACACGTCTCTTGGCAGTATTCTAATTGAACAGGAAAGCATTGAATCTGACTATGATTTGTTCAAACATGAAAAACTTTGTAAGATATTAGTTGATCATATTCATTCCTATATCAATGCCATGATGGTTAACTGCACAATATGCTTTCTTGGATTTTGGAGGTCTGTACATTGGCTCTAATGTCCTAAAATTAGTTTGTCTCAAGCTAAAATGGTATTTTATACAACAACAACAACAAAGCCTTTAAGTCCCAAACAAGTTGGGGTAGGCTATAAAATGGTATTTTATATTTCATTTTTACTGTTCCTGAACCAGATTTTTTTTCTTGGCACAACTTTTGTACCGTCAAATTTATGGTTTGGATATCTTCTCCTTTCGTACTATATCCATTACTAGACATAAAGACATCATGAGGTGTGATTTATAAAATATAATTTCATCAATGCTTCTACATCGAAATCTGTGTTATAAGAGCTAATTTATGAAAGTACTTTTCTCTGCTATATCAGTCTTGGAATTCCTTTGTTTATTTAATTATGAATTGTTTTGTTTTAATTGCATTTTATAATCTTACACATGCTTGCCTAGGATGCTGTAGTGTGTAAGTTAATGTGCAATTTTGCTTAGTTTTCTTGGACTTTTCAGTAGCCTTACTACTTGGTGTTTATAATACCTTAGCAAAGTTCTAAGTCAGATTGTAGTGCAAGTAACTGAAGTGAAAACAAGTCAGATTGTAGTGCAAGTAACTGAAGTGAAAACACCTGTGCTGTTGTTTTCTGTTGGATTTGTCTGCCTCAGTTTCTAGGAGGGTGGAACATAGTTGTTTGATTTTTTTTCTCGAACATGCGGGAGAGCTGTGTACAATTATATTAAGAAGAAAACAAAATGGGGGGAGAGCTCTAACAACACACAAACCCACTCACACTAACATATGCTCCTTTTCTAGAGCAAGACATGACCTCGATCAAGCCTAAGGGCACGTACAATGCCAATGTTTTCAGGTCGTCCGATTAATCGCGATTAGTCATCCTGGTCGGTCCCTGGTATGCGATTAGGAGGACCGACTCGGTTAGCTCGACCAAAAAGCTGGTTGTCCGATTAGTCGACGACTAATCGCGATTAGTTGTCCGACTAGGACAGGGACGACCAGTTTGGTTACTCTGTTTTTGGGCATGTTTAACTAGGCGGACATGTGGGACTATTGAATGTCAATGTTTGTGACTTTGTGTACTGAACTAATTTGGTTATGTAATATGCTGGCTGTGTGGCTGCTATGGTCTGCTAAATGTTAGTTATTTTGCTACTGCAGCAGTGCTGCTGTTCAGGTGTGTCAAGATCAAGACTGCATTAGTGTCACCAGCTAAACATTAATGCAGTCTTGATGCTTGCTTTATTGTGTATACTATATATATATATATATAGGGAAATTATTTCCTACTCCCAGGGAGTAGTTACTCTCATGTTTATATCTCTAGATTTAGAGCGTCTATGGCCCGATGAAGTGTATGTAGACGGTATGTCCTGATATACATGGACGACTAGATGGACGACCAGGGTCGACTAATCGGCCTGGTCGACGACTAATCGCGATTAGTCTCCTGGTCGGTCCCATGGCGACCAGGTTCGACCAGACAACCTGAAAACATTGTACAATGCAAAGTCGCTTATGTATACTCTTAAGGGAGAATATATGATACATCATCAAGAGTCTATGAAGGAGCTCCGACCTACAATGGACACTGTTAAAATTAGCTAATAAGCTTAAGAGCTTGTTTAAGAGTCCATTAACCCACAGTGCATCTGAAATGCTGCAACTCACTTTTATTAGTATATGCTCTTGTTCCATACATGAATGGAACAGAATATGAAGTGTGCAGCTCTTAGTAGGCTAGTAGGCTCCAGAGGCATAGAACGCCTAGCCGGGCTTTGACACTGGCCGTAAGCGCCTGTAACAACTCTCCCTGGTCTCCAATGTGGTATCACTTTGTTGTAACTGTCCACGAGTGCCTTGCCATATCACTGCACTGTACAGGCCCTAGCAAAAACTATGAAACAAAGGCAGAGAGGTACGAAATACTCGAGTCAGAACACACAAGCGAAACTCCTCACTAGTGAGCAAAAAAGCCCTCTCCAAATGTGGAGACACCATAAACAAACACACTTGTTGTGATGGTTCCGCAGGGACCAAGCGACAAGCGTAGCAAGGGAATTAAGGCCCTTTTGAATTGCTGACTTTGCCAACTTTGCTGAGTAGTTGCTTGAAATATCTGTCCTAAAATACATTTTGATTCTGTATGATTTTTATTAGGTGTCGTTTAAAAGTTCTGCAAATCTATTGATCTACTTGATGCAGCATTAGTCCATATCGCTTTAGCATTTGAGACATTCTGAAAAATTAGTTAATCTTTCTTACGCTGATGATTAACTCATTTGGATGCTTACCAACTCATGTTCTGCTCTTTAACTCACAGGAGTACTTGCAGTTTGAAATTGATGAAAATGAATTTGAGAGGACAAGGCAACTATATGAGAGGCTGCTTGATAGGACAAAACATTTGAAGGTATGGATCAGTTATGCTGAGTTTGAGGCCTCTGCTGGCTTGGGCAGTGAAGACAGTGAAGGCGAGGAGAAAAAGAATGAAGTTGGTTATCAGGAACAGCAGATGGAGCGGGTCCAAAAATGTAGAGGTAATTAATGAGTTAGAGATCAATCTTAAATTGTCCAACCATATATGTTTTTGCATTTATTGACTCGTTGCAGACTAAAAATAACACCTTGTGTTTTGATGATCAGCTATCTTTGAAAGGGCATTCGACTACTTCAGAACCAGTGCCCCAGAGTTGAAGGAGGAAAGAGCTATGCTTCTTGAAGAATGGCTTAATAAGGAGGTGAGCTTTGGTGATCTTGGGGATGTCAGCTTAGTGCAAAAGAAGGCACCAAGAAAAGTAAAGCGGAAGAGACCAATCCCTACAGAAGATGGCTCCAATATAGTGTATGCTCTTTACTCAGTTTCCCTTTTAGCACTTCACTCTCGAATTGCAATATCTTTTCCTTTTGTTTTCTGGAGCAATGGAAATATATGTACTGACATGAAATTTGCTTAATCCTTCAGGTATGAGGAGTATATAGATTACATTTTCCCTGATGAAGTTGCT
This sequence comes from Miscanthus lutarioriparius, assembly GCA_904845875.1. NCBI lineage: Eukaryota > Viridiplantae > Streptophyta > Magnoliopsida > Poales > Poaceae > Miscanthus > Miscanthus lutarioriparius. The sequence goes on from CAJGYO010000001.1 coordinate 121,624,426, forward strand.
CTAGCACCAAACCTGAAGATCCTAGAAGCTGCTTACAAATGGAAGAAGCAGAAAACCGGAGATGATGATGAGTGATCCTGGCATCTCAGTATGCCATTGTCGTGAACGTTTTGCCACAGCCAAAATCAGATGTCCTGCAACACTGTGGATAGAGCTATCGGAATGGGAATAATCAATTTCTTCATGTCACAGAGGATGTTGTTGCTGTTGAAAAGAATCATGCGAATTACTTTTAACTGGTATAACTGTATGGGTGCTAGTTTGGTGGCCATGAGTCGCTTCCATGCGTAGGTTCAGGCTCAGAACAATGAGAGAGTTTGTCTTGCAGTTGCAAAGGTGCCTCTCCAGTCTCTATGCTTTGTCTGCAGTTAGAGTAAACTGGGCGTCTTCGACTTCAATGGCTGTGCGTCCATGCCTGTCACGCTGGTGTCCAGGATTCAGTTGGAGGGCTTGCAGTTGCAGAGGATCCTACCAGCAAATCGTCATCTTCAGTGCCTAGCAGCTCTGTTTATTAGCCAGTGAGGCTTTTGGTTTCTTGTATTTTTTCTCTCGAAAAATCGACAAAAGCTTTGCTGAGCTAATTTATTACAAAGAAAAACAAGAAAAGTACAAGACGGAGCCAAAAAACCAGCAAAAGAAAAGAAAAAGGGGCAGCTATGCGAAAGTGAAGAAATCCTTTCTCTGTTCTTTTATGTGTGTGTTTTTGTGATTTTGGCAAGCCTAGACTTGCCATGATTTGTCTTGTCTTATTACTTGGCCATCTAATAAAAATAGTCCATCCATTCTATTAGTTTTGTCCTAAGTCAAACTTCTTTAATTTTAACTATATTTTCTTGAAAAGAAATATTAACATCTACAAGTTCACATAAATTTGCTATCAACATATGTTTCATAGATAATTTAGTGAAACTAATTTGATGTCGTAGAGATGTTGTGTATTTTTGTGTAATTTGGTCAAAGTTAGATTAGAGGAATTGGATTTAGGACAACTGACCTATAATTTGGTACCGATACATGGTCAGGCATGCTAAGGAAAAAAAAAGGACTGATGTTGATGTTTGATTAGGGAAAAAGGACTAATTTGACATAGTGGACCTCAACTTGTTCATGTTGGTACAGACACATTAGGCCCCGTTTGGTAGGACTTCTCCATCGACTTCAGAAACCGTTTAGAGCTGTTTTTTACCAAACGGGGTAAAGTAAAATAACTTTACTTGTGAAGCCCCTAAAACATGCTCTCACAATGATTTGGGGTGTGATGGAACTAAAAAAGTGGCTTCTCCCGGCTCCTCCTCCAAGTCCCTAAAAACATGCTCTCACAGGGAAGTCATTTTGCCAAACGGTTTACCAAAACCGCTTCAGCTCCACCGATGGAACTATTCGTGGAGCTGAAGGAAAAAAAAAACTTCACTAATAAAGTGAAGCTCTGCCAAACGGGACCTTAGTTGCGCTATATCTTCTCATTTAATGGCTGTCTCCCATAGCTCACCTACTCGAATCGTGAATGCACCTTCACCCGGTTCTTTATAGGGAGGATGGAGCACCTTTCACCCGGTTCTTTATAAGGAGGATGAAGGCGATGAAAGTAGAAGAAAGCGGCAAGAAATAGGGGAGACTAAATAAAAAAGTAAAATTTTGGGACGAAACGCAAATGCCATATTTTTTGTTCTCTCTTCTTCTTTCTTATTAATCTTCATCCGATAGAGATTATATTGTAGTCCAAAACAACCGACATTCAATTTCTCTATCTCCACACATAAATATTAGAATTGAGAAGCATCAGGATTCATTCTCCTACTTCTTGGCTGCTGCGTTGTGTCGTAGTTGTACGCACAACGCAGCAGCCATTCTCTGCACGATCAAACACACACGGAGGCGGAGCTGATCAACGTGACCGGTGGGTGCGCCCAGCGCCAACAAGTTAATTAGGTTGTTTATTTCCTGAGTAATTAGCGTGTTCTTTTCTAGGAAGGTTCAGTGTTGTATTGTCAACCAGTTAAACCTCCTACGGCGCTTGGTTTGCCACATAGCATGTTGTTGTAATCTGAGATTGCTTCGGCCTAGTGAATACGATGTCTGGGAAGTGGGAACTTGGTTCATGATTCAACGGACAGGATATGCTACGCACGGTGAGGTTTTAAGGATCCCAAGATGTTACTCCATGACTTGCAAAACATCTCGGAGTACACCGTATCCTTCAATCCTCTTTAGCGAGCAACTGGCAACTGCCACGTCGCAACACTGCAAAACTCTAAAAAAGTTTTTTAAGTTTGACTAATTTTATAGAAAAAATAAAAGAGTGACAATATCTATGACATAAACTGAGTATTTTATGAAAATATATTCTATGATAAATCTAATGATACTAATTTGATTCCATAAATCTTAGTGTTTGTTTCTAGAATTATGGTCAAAATTTAAAAAGTTTAACTTTAAGACAATTCTAGGAATCTATTTATTCAATGAGAGGAAAAATATTTTTTTTAAATGCCACGTATCGTCCGTCAAAATCAAGAGTTTATACGACAGAGAGAGAATTAAATCCGGGTCCATGCAAATTTATTCCCGGTCAGCATCGCTGTCTTTTTCTTCTTCTGTTACCTCCTCCAGGCTCCAGCGTGCGCGCTCTCTCTCCCTCTCCGTCGGCGACGACTACGCCAGGTCTTCTTCTAGCCCAGGTCGCTGCCGCCTACGCCAGGTGCCCAAGTTTTCTCAGGACCCTTCGCCGGCGACGAGCGCCCCCAGGTACGCCTACCCCTTGGTCTTCCCTTCCTGCATCGCGGCACCGAGCACCCAAACCCTAACTTACTATTTTGTATTCGGATCTGATCTAATTACATGTGTATATGCATGTATCATGCCTGCTAACTTCGATTGTTTTGCAAAAATTATCGCCCCCTCCCCCCCGGGATGGAATTCGATTAGTTTCCGTCAGTATCATGTTCTTCTAGAGTTTCGCGTAAAGCTTCAAAAAAGAATATTGTGGGAGTTGAGAAATCTCCCTTTATGTTGATTGAGTTATCGTAACTCTTTTCTAGGAAATTACTTTCCAAGACTTGTTTCTGTGGTTTAGGATACCAGAAGGTTATAACTTGCATCCTGAAACCGTCAGGTTGTGCATATAGAAGATAATCCCGATGTCAGAAATTAAATTTTGAAATGTTGTTGCTGGACTTGTCGTTTTTATTCAGAACTAACTGGGGAACCAGTGGCAGAGCTTGACCATAGGATTAGTGGGGAGCTAATCTATATAATTGAGGATTAGACACTAATAAACAATACAAAAATCGCTGTTTAGACTTTAGACAGTGGAGACCACATTGAGCAGGGGTGGCTATGGCCCAGCTTTGTCTTAACCAACCTCCACCCCTGTGGGGGAAACTTTCTTGTTATTATATTTGTTGGTTTGTGGCTTGATTCCAGTTTAAGTCCATTGGAATTTTGCTCTTCCCGTAAATATGGACCCTTTTTTGTGGCTTTCATTATTCTGAGTAGAAAAATTGGATGCCCTTTCTAGTTATATAATTTCCTACTTGTTGGATGTTGGTTTTCACTACTATCAGTATTTTCGGCCATTTTCTAGCAGTGTTGGTGATTGTGTATTCTTTGGCAATTGCAGCTTGGTTCACCCCCAATAAATTGCAAAATGTCAGCCAATGTCGGTGAATCAACCAGCGGTGGCAGCAGCAGCGATGCAGCTGGGGGGAGCTTTGAATGCAACATATGCTTTGAGCTGCCTCAAGAGCCAATAGTGACTCTTTGCGGCCACCTTTTCTGCTGGCCATGCCTTTACCGGTGGCTGCATGTCCATGCACATTCACCAGAGTGCCCAGTGTGCAAGGCCCTTGTGGAGGAGGACAAGCTTGTTCCCCTTTATGGACGTGGCAAGGATCGTGTTGACCCAAGGTCAAAGAACATGCCCGAGGGTGAGATTCCTCACCGCCCAACTGGCCAGAGGCCTGCCACAGCCCCCCAGGCCGATGCTAACAACAACTTTGCCAACGCCAATGCAAATGCGAATCCATGGTTCATGGGCACAGGAGTCCCTTTGGCAAATGCGCGGTGGGGGAATTATGCATTCTCAGCTGCTTTCGGGGGACTATTCCCTATGCTTAGCTTCCAAGTTCATGGGTTTCCAGATGCTGCTGCCTATGCGCAGCCTGCTGGGTTCCACTATGGGTATGGCCATGGGCATGGATTCCATGGCGGGCATATGGGACACGCCCATGGCGTCCACCGACAAGCACCATTGGGGCAACAGCAGCAGGCAGATATCTACCTGAAGGCCCTGCTCTTCATGGTTGGAATTCTAGTGATTGCAAGCCTCCTTGCGTTTTGAACTTGTTGGCAACATCTATCAGGAGGCCTGCCTGTCATGGTTGGAACTTGGAATTCTGGGAATGCAATCCTCCTGGCATTTCAAAAATTCAAAGTCGTTGACAGCTTGACATTGTGATGGCATATTGACCTATGAATTGCAAGAATGTTTCAGTGTTGGGTCTGTACTATAGCTTCTGTACTATAGTTTGGTGCTGAATGTTGCATAAGTACAATAATATTTGCGTGAAGTGTCCATAGAATATGTATTTACGTCTAGATAAGTATCTGCGTTTCACAACACCTTATAGTGTATTAGGAGGAACATGGTGCCATCATTACTGTCTAGGTTTGATGGTCTTTTACTCTTTGGAGGTGAACATGATGTACAATTTATTGGGAAGTCATCTCCCACTTGCATCTGAAATTTGTACCCATTTAGGCTGGACAAGAATAGTACGAGACAGTACCTGAGAATTTTAGGGTTTTGGTGTCGAACTGCTGATAATGCCAAGCGTTACTGTTTGCCTGTGTTGCTGATTGGGAGTCTGATTGGTTTGCCATCCCCTTGCTGATAATGGCTGGCTCCGAACTGCTGATGATGCGTGTGTGCACAACATCTATCAGGAGTCTGAAGATTCAATCGAAGTCAGTGTCCAAATTCGTGTGTGCAAACCTGCAAGTAGCAACTACATTGTTCATGAAACCGTACCTTCTTTAGCATAAGTATGATCATTGCTTGCTGCACCCAGCCATTTTGATCTTGCAAGGGGACACGCAAGGGAGAATGCGTCTCTGCTGAGCAAACTGAACGGACAATGAAACAAAGAGAGCCTTGAAAAAAGTTTGAAGGGAGATACGATGCGTCTCTCTGCTGAAGCAAACTGAATGGTCATTCTCTGCCACTCCTACTTTCAGTAACAAGTACAGTAGTGTAGTACTGCCCAGATTGGCTAGTCAATTACTGAGGAGGTGGTCATGGGCCATGGCTGGGCCTAATGCCATTTCTCAATCTATCATTCTTTGTTCATAGACATACTACAAAATTCAGCCTGGTCCTCTTGTTGGCAAGATTGTTAAAATTTGTCGGCCAAATATTTGGGCCCTTTATCAGGTCTCATAGCGAGGCATCTGCTAGTGACACTACAACGCCAGTACTTAGCAGTTAGCACTGTAGAGATGGAAGGGGTCACGTGCCTCCTACTAATCAATGATTACAAAGACAACTCGACTAGATATTTACTAGAGCTGTCAGGTACGAGTAAGAAAAAAAAAAGCTACAAGATAAATATTCATGTTCGTGGGAATAGAAATTTGACTTGGATGATCTTTTGTGCATTAAAACAAAGTGCTGGTTGATGTTTTGTTCTGAGCTGAGGCATAAAATAAGTTCTATTATCACAATAACAATAACTAAATAATTTTTCTAAGAGAAATGATATGTCTGGCATCTACTCACCACTCACAAGTCACAATGGTAAAGCAAGTTTAATTGATCCATGTTGGTGAATTTGTTGTTCAATTGTTGGGAAGCCATCTCCTAGTTAGCTCAGTATACATATACCGATATACTGTATGTACCATTTTAGAGTGGACATGGATCAGAGCATATTAGAATTACTAGTGTTTGGTATCCCTTGTTCGTATTTTCATTAATTAGCACTCCATGCTTATGTATGTGAAACACACCATCTTACTGGTGGCCTAGGCTGCTGCAGTGGCTAGAAGAACAGACTGAATGATGATAACGACAGGCAGGAGTGTGGCACTGATACCCATTCCGGAGTGCTAAGTGTCATATTCAGTAAAATAAAGAAGAGCTTGTATGTACGGTTTTTTTTTCTTTTTAATATATTTTCCAGTAGGGGCTTAAAACCCCTCATGAGTCTTCAAAAACAAAAGAGCTGCTCTTTTGCAGGCTGTGCAACTTTGACATGCTGTTGGTACTAATATAGATCCCAAAAATTTACAGTGGGGCCTACTGCCAATTTGAGCTGCTGGTTCGTTCTGAGGCTGCAATCCATTGGATCTATAAATAGTGCGCGTTTGAGCGTAGGACCCTAACCAATCGCCTTTGAAATCTGGATCGATGCATGCCCTTCATACTTTAGCCATCGTATATGTATACCGTAATGGTGCTTAGTACACTCACACTGCACACAGCACACGGCCAGGTTTGACCTTGCAGAGCTAGCTGATGAAGTGCATGAACCAGTGCTATCTGAAACGTGCACTGAACGAAATAGATGCAATCGGAATTGAGCGACGGTGCAGGAGTGCAGGACCCAGAACGGCACCGATCGACAAAGAACCATCAGAGAGGCTTGAAGAAATCCATCGCATCGCAGATTCGCAGGGAGAGAGCAAGCCCGTCCCTTGTCGGCTGTTTTCAGTTGATGAGAACCACGTCCACTCCACTCGGCCAGTTGCGCTGACCTTCAGCCTGTTCGGTTGGGTGGTTCGTTTCGTTGCTGGTTCGTGAAGAAGTACTGCTGGTTGGTTTGTGTGAGAGAAAAATACTGTTCCGGCTGGAAATTTACGATCATTTACGACGAGCGGACGGAGCCGAGAAAACAAACATGTGCTGTGCTGTCCATATCTGATAGGGTTAATTCGAAATCTACCATTACAATTTTCATGGTTTTGAAATCTACCATTACTCTTTCACTAATTGGAGATATGCCATTAAAATTTGCCAACCGCTGCAAATATGCCAGATTCTACACCCGACGCGTCATGGGCCCATCAAAAGACATACGCATAGCTGTCAGGTATTCAGTATAGACACCGTTGCCCCTCCCTCCTCTGTTCTTAACCCGACCTGAATGGAATCGTGTCGACTCCGTCTCCTTTCTTGCCCCCTTCTCCACGAACCCTAACACCGATCTCTTGGCAGGCGATTGCAGCGGCGGCGGCAGCGGCGCAAGACAACGGGTGGCGGAGGGGGCACAAGCCTACCGGCGGCGGCGGCACAAGTTTACCGGCGGCAGCTGCTGCACAAGCGAACCGGCTGTAGCGGCGACGTAAGGGAATCAGCAGCGGCGGCGCAGGTGAATCTTCAGCGAGGATGCTGAGAGGAAGTCAGATTAAGGTCGCTGCAGCGAGCTCAAGCTCGTTAGCGACCACCAGCAGAATGCAGCATCAGTCTGGCCTCCTAGATTGCCCATATTGCTTCATCCCTTTGATTCGGATCAAGAGCAAGCGAATAGGTTGTAGCAGTAATGGTTTGTGCAGGAACTTGTAATAGGTAGCAGCATGGTCATAGCTGGTTGAACCAGTAATGGTTGCCTTTTGTGTTGGCTGTAGCATCAATGGTTAAAATATATGTGGAATATATGTGTTGAAATTTGAGTTGCCATTTGTGTTGGCTATACCGTCAATGTGGGATATGTGTTCAAATTTAAAACTTAAAATGACAGCTCCAGTTCAGAGTTGACATTAATATCAAAAGAATTAAATTGGACATGGTTCTCAGAACATAGTTTCCATTGATGACATAACATTGGTTCTCACAAAAGACATAACAAGTTCTAACAAACTCCTAGAAATAGTACATAGAACAGGTGTCTGTGATGCTCCTAGAAATAGTTGCACATCATACAAGTCAAACTTAAATTTGGTACTTCAAAAGCCAAATTTCTTCTTGGTACTAAAAAAGTAAGACTTGTACATAAACTTCAATTGCTGCTTATGAAGTTTAAAAGTCGCCTGACAACACGTGGTTGTGGTGCAGCAACTGCTTTCTTCTGCTTCTTCAATGGTGTCCTCTTCTTCTTTGGGGTCTTCTTCTTTTGAGGACTCTTCTTCTTCTTTCCTGGCCCCTTCTTATTTTTCTGTGATATGCCTAGCATGTCATCATCTTCTTGCCTTTTCCTGCAGGAAGGTAATGAGCTTGATTATCCCACTGTATTGTACAATTTAAATTGTATAATTTGGATGGGTTGCAGTAAACTACTTACCTCTTGTTCTTTGAGCTGCCTCCAATTTCTCCATTGAGTCATGCTCAGCCAGCTTGCATGTCTTCGCAAAGTGCCCAAAGTCTCCACACCTTTTACATTTAACCTTTTTCTTTGTAACTTTGCCCTCTAGACAACCTCTAATTCTCTACACTTTAGGTCTGCCTGCTGCTCTTCTCAACAAAGGTGGAAAAACTTTGTTTCCAAGGTCAACCTCAGGCCACTGTGATCTATCTGGGAAAGGCTCAACTCTTCCCTCATAAGCTGCCCTGAACCTTGCTACAGAATAGTACTCATGGACATAATCTACAATTTGAAGTCCCCTATTTGACAGTATCCAAGCCAAGGTATGTTTGCATGGCTTTCCTGTGACCTGCCACTCTCTGGAGGAACATGAATTGTGAGCTAAGTCTACTGCGTGCCTCTTTTGGTTGTTCCAATCATCTAGGAGTGTGACTTCAGCAAAGTCTTCATCACTCCTGACCACCTTAACCAATTTCAGGTTGATGCTAATTGTATTGAGCTCTTTAATAACACTTGGGAGTATGCCATCTTGCATTTCTCTACCAATCTACCTTCTTAGGTACCTCTTCTCCATGATCAGCTCCCTCAACCCATCAACTAGTTCATGCAGCAGCAGACCTTTCATCTTCTTTATCTGTGCATTGAAACTCTCAGAAACATTGTTGGTGAGATAATCGCATTTGCTTTTCTCAGAAAACTCACGTCTATACCAGATTTTATTGTGATGTTCATCTAGGTAATCTATGGCATCTGAGGCAAACTATAACAGAACCGACCAATTATATGAAATTAAGTAAGAAAATCATCCGCCAGAGCAGACGATTTAGCAAACTTAAGCCCGTATAACCCGGTAGTCCGTGAAATCACGAAGGATATCAAACCAACTTCCATTCTAGCAAAGATCGTAATAAGTTTAGCGGTCACCATCACATATTACATAAAAGTTCGTAATCTCAGATACATCAGAGTTTCAACATAGTTATTATAAAACCAGTTTGAATAAAAGTAGCGGAAGCCATTTGTTCAAACCACACACACACACTCACGCGGAGTTCAAATATAGTGCCAGCGAATGATCATCTCCAACAAAAGCATTAGACGAGACGTAAGGAATGACCATGCCCATGGTCCTAAGCATCACCCATCGCAGGATAAAGGCAGTTGATACAGTAGCCGTAATACATCTGCCCATCTGCAACAAGTGGGAATAAAACCCTGAGTACGAGAAAGTACTCAGCTAGACTTACCCGACATAAACGAAAATAAATGACACCAAGGATTATGAAGGGCTTTATAGTAGGGTAGCTGACTCATTTGCAAAAGAAGCATTTTTAGCATTTCAAGAACCTTTCTAAAAGCATTATTGTCAAGTTAATTATTATTAACCTGTCGACTAGATTTGCACCTAAACTAGAGCAAACATATGATTAAGCGGATAATGATAACCAATGATCATTAAACAACTTTCATACTGTCATATCCACTATAACTGTCCAAGTGTTCCATAAACATTTACTACGATGAAGTAACTCAAGTCAAGTGCTCACTATCCAGGAGCGATGGCGATTCGAATCGATTCCTAACCAGCTGGTGATTTATTCCTTACACAAACCTCACTCACCCGCTAAAGTGAGATATTAATCACCGAGTCAACTTTCCAGGTATCTCGAGTTTGCCAGGAACCACATGTACCCGAGGGCCGACCGACTGCACTTTGGTCTTATCATCTCGCCCCCGTGTCCTACCACACCTGCTCCGGCACAGTGCGCTGCGGGCAATCTACTCGGCCCGAAAAATCTCCCAGCTTCGCGGTCGGAAGGTACTTTATCCGGCCAGCTAAATGTAAGGCATGCATTCAACATGACTCGAGGCCCAACAATGGTCGGTCCTTAATCGACACAGACGGAAACACTACAGTCCAAAACTCTGCAAGTCTCCGTCCGGTCTCAACTTCATTTAACACTTAGTTATACCATGACTTCATAGTCATCCAAGCAGATCCAGGTAACCACCTATAGCTCTCAGGTGACAGGAAATCACCCGACTTCTACCGGTCTAAGCCAGCTAAGCATTGACTCGACTGCAGATACCAGGGTAACAAGGATATAGTATAACAAAGGTAAACAAGGTATAATGCAGCAACGGTTGCAAACAACTCCTGAACATAATGCATCAATTAAAGTAAAGCATTTAATTAATCATTGCAAACCGGGAGAAAAATGCTCCGGGGCTTGCCTCTCTCGAAGGAGCTCGGACGGTGATCGGGGCACTCCGGAAGTTCCTCAATGTCCTCCTCGTCGGCTTCTGGCACTTCCTATGGCTGCACCTCGAACTGCTCCTCGGGCTCCTCGGGTATGACGACTGGGTTCTCGGTTTGCGATCCTGTATGATGCAATGTGCGTAAGTGCTTATGCAATCGGTGCATAGGATGAGATGAATACAATGGATATGTTTGAATGCAAGGTAGTCAACATCATCCAAGAAAATATACTACAAGCACATGTCATCTACTGTATTCTCTTCTACTACTAATATGTTACGTCAACATATCTTATTAAATGCTTCAAAGATACACCAAAGCTTTACTAATTTCTTAAACACACATAAAGCAACCCTTAATTAAACCCTAATTAATAATAGGTTTGAATAGCAACCTCTATTTTTATTGCTTAGAAAAATCTTAGAAAATTACCATAGCACATTACTACCCTAAGTAGTCTACCATTAGATTTTCATGATGTTTGAATGAGTGGGTTAGCCTACACAAAAATAACAAGCTATGGTATGATTATGAACATAAAAATACTTTGTACTGTGAAAAGTGTTAAACAACAGAGTTAGCATTTTTCCTATGTTCTTCATAGCATACAACTACTGTACAAAAATTATCACATGCATGTTTTATACAAAGTTTGCTCTCTAGCTAAAATAACAAAAATCAGCCATTAAAGGCACTTGAACTACACCTCAAAAATTTTCTACAGCACAAGCGTGACACATATTTTTCCTAGAAAGTACATTACATAAGAAGATTAACAAACTTGGAATCATATTTTTCTAAAGCCTATAGATTTTTCTACACATTTTTCAAGTTATCAGCAATATACATGATTAAATAAAGTTCTACAGAAAAGTATCCCAAAACTGACATGCAATAATTTTTTCAAGTAGATCTGGTGATAAGGAACCTAGACAAATTTATTTCAATAGATTTGGAGCAACTTTGAGTATCCAAACATTTTTCAAACCATTTCTATTTTTAAATAATAAAGAATAAATTGAAAACAATTTATCCTACTGCTACTGGGCCAGCCCGCTGGAGTCAGCTGGCCCACGGCCACATTTGGCCTGTGTGGCCCGAGCGCAAGGAAGGGAGAGACGGCCCGGCAGTATGCCGCCCACGGCCCGCTTTGGTCGAGGCAGAGGCCACGCCACACTATGACGTCATGGCAAGCACGGCTTTCACCACGAGGCCGCAACCATTGCCGGCCGGGAGACAGAGCGAGTTAAGCGGAGCACGAGGTTCGCGAGAAGATGGCGAAGGCGGGAGGGTAGCTAGGCGGGGTTAGAGAAGAGGAGGAAGGTGTCTTCCATGCCGGCCGAGCACGGCGGCGCCATGGCCAACGGTGGCGGGGCTTGAGACGGCTCTACCTGAGCTCGGCAGTCGGCGCAAACACGAGCACGACTTGAAGGAGAGCGAGGTGGAGCTGCGGGCGCGTGATTGCTGGCCGAGGTGGAGGAGCCATGGCCATTTTCACCAAGGTGTCGGTGGCGGCGGCGAGGCGAGCGAAGCGAGTCTGCAGCGGTGCTCATCGAGAGAGAGAGAAGCAGCTGGAGTGAGCGAGCGAGCGCGCCGGCTTCAGCAGAATAGGCGGGCGCGGGCGCGGGCGGGCGTCATGCCACTGCGACGCACGGCGCTGCCGACGGCGCATGATACGCCACGCCATGGCGGGCAAGCTTTATCATGATCGGGCGACGGCGCGTCGCGGCGTCAATGGCAAGACGGAGAGGAGGCCAACCTGACGGCTACTGGCTTGGCTGAGGCGAGGCGCTAGCAATGCTGGCGATGTTGGTTGGGCCGGCTTCGGCCGTGGGCCAGAAGCAAGGCGGCGGCCCGCGAAGGAGAAAAAGCCCTTTTTGATTTGTATTTTCAAGGAATTTTTAAATGCCAACGTTCAAATATTATTTTGAGCAAGAAAATGACATCTTTTGAAAATGTACCAAAAATTAAAGTTGATTAGAATTTAATTCTCTACACCTTTGCTTTTATGACCAAAGCCAAATTCTTTCTAGATTTTGAATTGAAAAATCAAAGTCCATGTTTAACTCAACCTTAATTTTTGGGAAATTACTTTGGAAGCAAAATTTTGAATTAATTTGAATACAAACCTTGCTCCAAAAATTGAACTAAATAATCCTAGATGATTTACAATAGTAGCCAAACATGTTTTACTAACCTAGCAAGCAAAATCAGGGCAAAACAATTCTAACAAAGGTGTGCAACATTCAGGTTTCACAACATGTTTCAGATGTTTCGAAGCAGTGTTTCAATTATTATTTACATGATTAGGCATGTAGGATTAGGTTGCTTGATGATGCATGATATGTATGATTTGCAGTGCCTAAATGCAGGCATAACACCGGGGTGTTACAGCCCTCCCCCCTTATAAAAATCTCGTCCCGAGATTTGGGTTACGAACCATTTGTTATAAAAATCTTCATAAGCTTTTTGTAGATACTCTCCTGTTTCCCAAGTTGCATCTCCCTCATCATGGTGATCCCACTGTATCTTGTATGTTTTCACCACACTATTCCGAGTAGCACGTTCCTTAGTGTCTAACACCCGGACTGGTTGCTCACGATACACCAAATCTGATTTGAGTTGGATACCTCGAGGTTCTATTCTTTCCTTCGGAACACGCAAACATTTCTTGAGATGTGATACATGGAAAACTAGGAAAACGGTACTCATTGTCTCAGGTAACTCTAACTTGTAGGCTACCGGACCTCTTTGTTCTAGGATCTTGTATGGTCCTACGAATCTCGCGGCAAGCTTTCTTCGAACTCCGAACCTTTTCTTCTTTATTGGCGTGACTTTCAGATAAACATAGTCACCAACTTCAAACACAAGGGGTCTCCTTCTTCTGTCTGCATAACTTTTCTGACGTGATTGGGCCGCTTTCATATTCTGCTGAATAATCTGAACTCTCTTCTCGGCTTCTTCTACAAAGTCAATGCCATAATACCTTCTATCACTAGGCTCGACCCAATTTAATGGTGTTCTACATTTTCTGCCATATAAAGCTTCGAAGGGAGCCATCTTGATGCTTTCTTGATAACTATTATTATAAGAAAACTCAGCTAACGGTAACCATGACTCCCATGATCCCTTAGAAGACAATACACATGCTCTTAACATATCCTCCAAAACAGCATTCACTCGTTCAGTCTGACCATCTGTCTAAGGATGATAAGCGGTACTGCGAATCAAACTAGTTCCTAAGCCTTTGTGTAAATGTTCCTAGAAGTGAGCCGTGAACTGTGAGCCTCTATCAGATACTATGGTCTTTGGTATACCATGCAACCTCACGATTTTTGTGATATACTTCTCGGCATATTGAGGTGGTCGATAATATGTTTTGACATACAAAAAATGAGCGGTCTTGGTAAGACGGTCCATAATTACCCAAATCGAATCATGTCCTTTTTGAGTAGTGGGCAAACCCGTGATAAAATCCATACTTATATCGTCCCACTTCCAACTAGGGACGGACAAGGGTTGCAACATACCAGCAGGTTTCATGTGGATGGCTTTCACTCGACAACATGTGTCACATCTGACAACATATGCTGTAATTTCTTTCTTCATTTTGGTCCACCAATAACGAGATCTTAGTTCTTGATACATCTTACTACTTCCGGGATAGATAGATAGCTTAGAAAGGTGAGCTTCATCCATGAGTTTATTCCTAAGCTCTCGATCCTTGGGAACCACAAGACGGTCGTCAAACCACAACACGCCCTGTTCATCCACTTTAAAGTGTTGAGACGGCTTTTCTTTTATTTTCTCTTTGATGTGGAATATGCCCTTGTCGGTTTTCTGGCCTTCTATTATCTTACTCTCCAAAGAGCAACTAATCTGAATACTATGTAACACAGCAGGATGCATTATATCGAACCCATCTTCAAGTAATGGCTGCACATTCAAGTAATGTGACTTTTTGCTTAAAGCATCTGCCACTACATTGGCTTTTCCAGGATGATATTGCACATTCAAGTTGTAATCCTTGATCAATTCCAACCATCTGTGCTGTCTCATGTTTAGCTCTGGTTGGGTAAAGATGTACTTAAGACTCTTGTGATCTGTGAAATGCTTTTTACATTACCCAAAGAGGTAATGTCTCTAAATTTTTAGGGAGTGCACAACTGCAGCAAGTTCAAGATCATGTGTTGGATAGTTGACCTCGTGCTTTCTCAATTGACGTGATGCATAAGCAATGACTCTCATTTCTTGCATAAGAACACAACCCAATCCAGTCTTCGATCGTCGCATAAAACACATCAAATGGCTTCTCGATATCTGGTTGTGCTAGAACAGAGCAAGCGGGTCAATGATTTCCGCAAAGTGTGGAAAGTCGCTTCACACTCCTCTGTCCACACAAACTTGTGTTCCTTCATGAGGAGACTTGTCATCGGTTTGGCAATCTTCGAAAAGTCCGGTATAAAGCGACGGTAATAACCCGCTAGTCCTAAGAAACTTCTAATCTCGTGAACTGTGGGTCGGTGCTTTCAATTCATAACTTCTTGCACCTTACTTGGATCGATGAAACTCCATTCTCCGATGAATGTGACCAAGGAAAGGAACTTCCTTCAACCGTAATTCGCATTTGCTAAACTTAGCATACAATTGATGATCCCTAAGTCCGGTGAAGACAGTTTCTCGATGCTCTTCATGATCTTTCTCGTTCTCGGAGTACACCGTAATGCCATCGATGAACACTAACACAAACTTATCCAATTACGGCATGAAAACCGATTCATCAAAAACATAAAGTATGCAGGAGCATTTGTCAAGCCAAAGGACATGACAAGATACTCATACAACCCGTATCTGGTGGAAAATGCAGTTTTCGGTATATCCTGTGGCCTAATCTTGATCTGATGATAACCGGATCTCAAATCTATTTTTGAGAACACCTTGACCTTGGATAATTGGTCAAACAGAACATCAATATAAGGCAAGGAATACTTATTCTTGATGGTCACGGCGTTGAGTGGCCTGTAATCTACGCACATTCTCAACGTGCCCTCTTTCTTCTTCTTCACAAACAAGGCGGGACATCCCCATTCAGACTTGCTTGGCCATATAAACCCCTTTTTTGATAAATCTTCTAACTGCTTCTTCAGCTCAGCTAGTTCATCTGGAGGCATCCGATAGGGTCTCCTTGAAATCGGAGCTGTTCCGGGGACTAACTCAATTCCAAACTCAATCTCTCTATCCGGAGGAAGACCAGGTAGCTCATCCGGGAATACATCCAGAAATTCACACACTATCGGAATCTGATGAAGAGGAATGACTGCCGTAGCACATATAACACTTATAAGGTTTGTTCTTCGAGGCAATGGTACTTGGAAAGTACCCTCACCCAGGGGATCCTTAAGGGTAAGTACTCGACTTCCAGTATCTATGACTACTCCCCAATCCTTCATCCAATTCATCCCTATAATGACATCCAAAACTAATCCAGGCATAACTATTAAGTTCACCCGGAACTTCCTGCTACCTAATTCAAGGGTTGCCCCTTGAACCATCCGGTTGGTCAAAACATCAGCCCCTGCTGAACTTATACGGTACCCATAACCCAATTCTGTGCATAGTTGTCCATATTTCTGTGCAAATGCTTGACTCATAAAAAAATACGATGATCCAGAATCAAATAGAACAACTGCAGGGTTTTCGTTGACAGAAAACTTACCAGTAGTGACGGGCTCTCCCTCAGGAATTTCATCCACTGTCGTACTATGCACTCTAGCATTATAAGTCTGCTGCTTCTTCTTGGGTGGGTACGGACAAAACCTCGAAAAATGGCCGGGTTGATCATAGTTATAGCAGGGTCCCCTCACTGTCCTGGCAGATCCCACAGTTCCCTTGGAACTGCCTTGTACCGTAGTTGCGGCTGCTTTGTTGGACTGCACTGCCATCTTGTAAGGCTTCTGTGGTCCACGGAAATTCTGACTTCTTTGCTGAGGTGGCCGGAACCTAGCGCTAGGTGCCGATGGGCGATATGGAGGATGACCTCCCATAGGTGCTCTAGCTTGTGACGGACCACCTTCAAGGGCTCTCTTGCGTGTCTTGGCTGCGGTGCTAGCGTTATTATTCTTCTCCTGCTTCAGACAGACGCTGATGAAGTCATTGAATCTGACGCGGTTGTTGGTACCAACATGCTTCATCATTTTTGGATTGAGTCCCCTCTTGAAACTGGCTATTCTTTTAGCATCTATGTCAACCATGTCGGGAGCATAGCGACACAAGTTGTTGAAGGCATGCAGATATTGCATCACGGTCTTGGTGCCCTGGTTCAACGCCAGAAACTCTCCCAACTTCATCTCGGTCAGCCCGGGTGGAATATAGACTCCACGGAAGGCCTCAGCAAACTCTCTCCAAGAAATCTGAGCATTTGAAGGGAAGGTGGTGCGATGGTGCTTCCACCACATTCCCGCCGGTCCTTGCAATTGAAGTGCAGCATACTCTGTTTTTAGCACCTCAGTCATCCTCAACATACGGAATTTATCTTCCATCGTGTTGATACATTCCTCAGCATCGAGTGGCTCTGTTGCTTCCTTGAATACTGGCGGCCTGGTGTCCATGAAATTTTTGAAGCTGCTATATTGGTTCACTCCCATGCCACCACCTTGATTGTTACCACGTTGAACGTTGTTGGCGATGGTGCGCAGAAAATCCTCCATGTTCTTCTGGGATTGTTCCGCGTTGCGCTGACTCCCGAGCAGCTGTGCGAGGAACATCTCAGGGGTAAACGGGGGAGGAGGTGGCAAATGCGGTTTATGGGGAGGTTCATTGTTGTTGCCATGGTTTCCACCACCACCGGTCCCCGCACCGTTAGCACCGGTCTCAGCGGCCTCATACGTGTTTCGGCGAGTGTTTGTCATCTGCATATTTCAGCAACAAGTAATGATTGAGTGAAGCTGTAATAATTCATACAATAAAATAGAGGCACAACAATCGCATCCCAATTAAAACAACGGTACTTAATCAAATTACTTCAATGGCAAACATCGCGTCCATACAATCAAATTGCCAGCATACATACACTGGACTTTTTATGCGTTCAGATATCGCATTCAAAATCAAGTTCCAACCACATGCCAAGTCTCATACGTTCAAAGCAACATACGATAGGTTACATGCCAACAAAAGAAAGGTCATCGCGACAGGACCTAGATACTAGCACAAGGCAACTAGCCTACTCCTCGGGGCCATCGTCGGGATCGGAGACATCACCATCGCCCCCAGGTGAAACTACAGGCTCGTCCTGGTTGTCGTCGTCGATATCCATGCCAGCGGCGTCTGGTGGAGCATATGGGCCAACCCCATTGTAGAGCGCATGAAACTCCTCGTACAGGTTGCCGTTGTATTCCTCTAGCTCATCGACCCTCTGTCGCAGAAGGTTTCTTGCGTTCCAGGCTTCATTCCTTTCCTAAACCAACTGTCCTATCATATGGTCTGCATTGTTGTTGGCTTGAGTCAACATATGCACTCGCTGCATAGCTCTATCACCTCTCTTAACCGCCTGATCTCGTTGTAAGTTCATATCAGCCAACTGCTCCTGCAAGCTAGCTATAGCACGTAGCTGTCTCTTCTTTTGCTTTCTACCCTTGAGCTTATCCTCACCACGCAAGCCAGTCAAAGTCCAGTAGGTACTCTCGAGACCCTCATATGCTCTGATGGCGGCGAACATAGCACTCATTGAATGATTGTCGCTAGCCTGTCCTTCAGCTGGACCTCTGACCAATGCGCTTCCTTGAGGCTGAACCCAAATGGCATCATGAGGATCATCCCTAGGAAAAGTGCCAGCTAGAGCTGCTGCAAGCTCACTGGGAAATCTGCTCATAATGTCCCTGATGACACGGAAGGCTGCTCCCTCTGCACCCTCAGCTAGAGTGCGACCCTCAAACTCCAAATGCCAACCATCCCAATCTGGAGCATCACCGAGAGCAGGAACCGTGATCTCCACCACTGCAAGTCCATCCTCTGCTAACTGGCTCTCATTCCAAGAGTACACCGGCTCTTGACCCTCTGGGTACCCCACATCATGGAGCACTCTCCAAAGCAAAGTCGGCATACCAAACTCGCTCAAGAAGGTGTCCGTGGTGCGGTGCTCCTCGTACCCAACGAACGTCGAGGTGCTCTTCCTCCGGTGGACTTACTGGTGATGATGCCTTCGCGTCGGGGGCCATCTGTAGCAAAAGTTCTTGGATTACCTCGGAGAAACATATCTTAGGTGATACAACTTTTATCAAAATGAGATAATCAATTTATAAGGGGAGGAATGCATGACATGAATGAAATGCACAAGTAACATGATGTATGTATGTGCCGTACGTTCTCACAAACTTAGGAAATAAATAATTTCTAACGATGAATTCGGTGGCATACAAACGATCTCTCAAATACGTAACTAATACGTTCTACACGATAGCGTTGTTATGTACCTGCAGAAGATTCATTTCAGCCTAATTCCCAATGAATGCATAAAAACAGTAAATTTTATCTACACGCTCTACACGAATCCCTAGATACGTGTACAATGGTAGTAACTACCCGAACCATCGTCCTATTGACGGCATCGCCTCAACAGACGGAAGACCCATACATGAGATGCCTTTGTAAAACATGCGTAGAACATGTAATTACTCCAACATCATATAAGCATTCACCCTAGATCGATGGTGTATCCGATCATGCTGTCACAACTCACACTTACCGAGGCGTAGAGGCAATTGATCCAAACATACCACTCAAACAAGTGGCACTCATACAATAGCACGCCGTATAAGCGACGAAAGAGAAATATGATGCAAGAACCCCAAGTCAGTACTTAATTAAGACACCTAGAGTCCTTAACTGGGCATAAAGGATATGACCACTGGCACACTTTATAGTTTGGAAATCACGTTTTTCAAATGCCTTTTTGTTTTAAATACACTTGTGAACAGTAACACGCTAAACCATGCTCTGATACCAGCTATAACAGAACCGACCAATTATACGAAATTAAGTAAGAAAATCATCCGCCAGAGCAGACGATTTAGCAAACTTAAGCCCGTATAACCCGGTAGTCCGTGAAATCACAAAGGATTTCAAACCAACTTCCATTCCAGCCAAGATCGTAATAAGTTTAGCGGTCACCATCACATATTACATAAAAGTTTGTAATCTTAGATACATCAGAGTTTCAACATAGTTATTACAAACCAGTTCGAATAAAAGTAGCGAAAGCCATTTGTTCAAACCACACACACACTCACGCGGAGTTCAAATATAGTGCCAGCGAATGATCATCTCCAACAAAAGCATTAGACGAGACGTAAGGAATGACCATGCCCATGGTCCTAAGCATCACCCATCGCAGGATAAAGGCAGTTGATACAGCAGCCGTAATACATCTACCCATCTGCAAACAAGTGAGAATAAAACCCTGAGTACGAGAAGGTACTCAGCTAGACTTACCCGACATAACCGAAAATAAATGACACCAAGGATTATGAAGGGCTTTATAGTAGGGTAGCTAACTCATTTGCAAAAGAAGCATTTTTAGCATTTCAAGAACCTTTCTAAAAGCATTATTGTCAAGTTAATTATTATTAACCTATCGACTAGATTTGCACCTAAACTAGAGTAAACATATGATTAAGCGGATAATGATAACCAATGATCATTAAACAACTTCCATACTGTCATATCCACTATAACTGTCCAAGTGTTCCATAAACATTTACTGCGATGAAGTAACTCAAGTCAAGTGCTCACTATCCAGGAGCGATGGCGATTCGAATCGATTCCTAACCAGCTGGTGATTTATTCCTTACACAAACCTCACTCACCCGCTAAAGTGAGATATTGATCACCGAGTCAACTTTCCGTATATCTCGAGTTTGCCAGAACCACATGTACCGGGGCCGATCGATCGCACTTTGGTCTTATCATCTCGCCCCGTGTCCTACCACACCTTTCTCTGCACATCGTCTGGCAGGCAATCTACTCGGCCCGAAAAATCTCTCAGCTTCGCGGTCGGAAGATACTTTATCCGGCCAGCTAAATGTAAGGCATGCATTCAACATGACTCGAGGCCCAACAACGGTCGGTCCTTAATCGACACAGACGGAAACACTACAGTCTAAAACTCTACAAGTCTCCGTCCGGTCTCAACTTTATTTAACACTTAGTTATACCATGACTTCATAGTCATCCAAGCAGATCCAAGTAACCACCTATAGCTCGTAGGTGACAAGAAATCACCCGACTTCTACCGGTCTAAGCCAACTAAGCATTGACTCATCATGGATACCGTGGTAACAAGGATATAGTATAACAAAGGTAAATAAGGTATAATGCAAAGAACGTTTGCAAACAACTCCTGAACATAATGCATCAATTAAAGTAAAGCATTTAATTAATCATTGCAAACCGGGAGAAAATGCTCGGGGCTTGCCTCTCTCGAAGGAGCTTTGACGGGTGATCGAGGCACTCGGAAGTTCCTCAACGTCCTCCTCGTCGGCTTATGGCACTTCCTGCAAGCACTCGAACGCTCCTCGGGCTCCTCGGGTATGACGACCGGGTTCTCGGTTTGCGATACTGTATGATGCAATGTGCGTAAGTGCTTATGCAATCGGTGCATAGGATGAGATGAATACAATGGATATGTTTGAATGCAAGGTAGTCAACATCATCCAAGAAAATATACTACAAGCACATGTCATCTACTGCATTCTCTTCTACTACTAATATGTTACGTCAACATATCTTATTAAATGCTTCAAAGATACACCAAAGCTTTACTAATTTCTTAAACACACATAAAGCAACCCTTAATTAAACCCTAATTAATAATAGGTTTGAATAGCAACCTCTATTTTTATTGCTTAGAAAATCTTAGAAAATTACCATAGCACATTCCTACCCTAAGTAGTCTACCATTAGATTTTCATGATGTTTGAATGAGTGGGTTAGCCTACACAAAAATAACAAGCTATGGCATGATTATGAACATAAAAATACTTTGTACTGTGAAAAGTGTTAAACAACAGAGTTAGTATTTTTTCTATGTTCTTCATAGCATACAACTACTGTACAAAAATTATCACATGCATGTTTTATACAAAGTTTGCTCTCTAGCTAAAATAACAAAAATCAGCCATTAAAGGCACTTGAACTACACCTCAAAATTTTTCTACAGCACAAGCATGACACATATTTTTTCTAGAAAGTACATTACATAAGAAGATTAACAAACTTGAAATCATATTTTTCTGAAGCCTATAGATTTTTCTACACATTTTTCAAGTTATCAGCAATATACATGATTAAATAAAGTTCTACAGAAAAGTATCCCAAAAATGACATGCAATAATTTTCCCAAGTAGATCTGGTGATAAGGAACCTAGACAAATTTATTTCAACAGATTTGGAGCAACTTTGAGTATCCAAACATTTTTCAAACCATTTCTATTTTCAAATAATAAAGAATAAATTGAAAACAATTTATCCCATCACATCGGGCCACCATTGAGTCACCGGCCCACGGCCACATTTGGCTTGCGCGGCCCAAGCGCAAGGAAGGGGGAGACGGCCCGGCCGTATTACCGCCCACTACCCGGCTTGGCTGAGGCAGAGGCCAGGCCATGCACGCCACTGACGTCACGTCATGCAAGACAGCGGCTCGGCCATGAGGCCGGCGGCCATTGCCGGCCGGGATAGGGCGAGTTAGCAGGAGCACGAGGTTCACGAGAAGATGGCAAAGGTGGGAGGGTAGCTAGGCGGGGTTGGAGAAGAGGAGGAAGGTGTCTTCCATGGCGGCCGAGCACGGCGGCGCCATGGCCGACGGTGGCGGGGCTTGAGACGGCTCTACCTGAGCTCGGCAGTCGGCGCAAACGCGAGCATGACTTGAAGGAGAGCGAGGCGGAGCTGTGGGCGCGTGATTGCTGGCCGAGGTGGAGGAGCCGCGGCGGATTTCGCCGGTGGGTGCGGTGGCGCGGCGAGAGGTAGAGCGAGTGCGCGCGGTGCTCGCGAAGAGGAGAAGCAGCGCGGGAGTGAGCGAGCGAGCGCACCGGCTTCGGCAGGAATAGGCGGGCGTGTGGGCGCGGGCGTAGGCCGGCTGCGACGCGCGGTGGCGTCGACGGCGCATGGCCGCCACGCGTGCTGCGAAGCTCTGCTGCGCGATGGGGCCTGGGCAAGGCGCTGTCAATGGGCAAAGCGAGGCGGAGCCAGCGGGCGCTGCGTACTGGTCAAGGAGGCGAGGCGACGACGCTGCGGGATGCTGGGCTGGGCTTCGCCGGCCGGGCAGGCGCGAGGCGGCGGCCCGCGAAGGAGAAAAGGCCATTTTTGATTTGTATTTTCAAGGAATTTTTAAATGCCAACTTTCAAACATTATTTTGAGCAAGAAAATGACATCTTTTGAAAATGTACCAAAAATGAAAGTTGATTAGAATTTAATTCTCTACAACTTTGCTTTTATGACCAAAGCCAAATTCTTTCTAGATTTTGAATTGAAAAATCAAAGTCCATGTTTAACTCAAAACCTTAATTTTTGGGAAATTACTTTGGAAGCAAAATTTTGAATTAATTTGAATACAAACCTTGCTCCAAAAATTGAACTAAATAATCCTAGATGATTTACAGTAGTAGCCAAACATGTTTTACTAACCTAGCAAGCAAAATCAGGGCAAAACAATTCTAACAAAGGTATGCAACATTCAGGTTTCACAACATGTTTCAGATGTTTCGAAGCAGTGTTTCAATTGTTATTTACATGATTAGGCATGTAGGATTAGGATGCTTGATGATGCATGATATGTATGATTTGCAGTGCCTAAATGCAGGCATAACACCGGGGTGTTACACAAACTCTGCAATTTTCTTCATGTGCCACTTAAAGAGTCCCTCTGTGTAACTTCTTGCTGCAGGGTACAAGTGATCAGTGAAGATATCCCCTGATAATGCTTTATGAAGTTAGAGTACATGTGCCTCATACACTCCCTATACTCTGCTTGTGGGAACACTGCTCCCATTGCTGTTCCCAGTCCTTTACACGCATCTGTACATATGACTAGCCCATCAGGTGTTCCTATGGCTCTGTGCAACTGCTGCATGAACCATTTCTAATTGTCTTCTGTCTCAGAGTCGAAAATGCCAAATGCCAAGTGATATAACTAATTGTGGCCGTCCACACTTGTAGCTGAAGCCAACTGTCCAGTATATTTACCATTCAAGGCAGTGGCATCAACACCTACAAATGGTCTACATCCGGCAAGAAATCCATCTACACATGGCTTCAAGGCAAAAAAAAATCCTCTTGAATCGATGCTTCTTGGTACCCTCTAGCTCTAACTCTACAATGCTTCCAGGTGAAGCAGCTTCCATTTGTGCTTTCCAGTTTACCAGTAGTTGAAAACTTTCATCATATTTACCATGAATCTGTTCAATAGCTACCTTCAGACCTACCCAGGCCTTAGAATACTTTAATTTGATGCCATAATCTCCATCAAGTTTGTCCCTAGCATCTTTGGCACGTTTGTTTGGGTTCTTCTTCAACCAACCTTCTAACCTGTCCGCACACCATCCTTGGCTGGCCATTTTACCTTCTCTTAACTTGGTAGTAGGACAGTTGTGTTCAAAAGGCAAAACCTTGATCTACAAAAATGAATAGGTTACATGGAAACATTGTTAAAATACATGGGTTATATGGATAACAGATAAATACATTGTTAAAATATTGAGAACTAAATACACAAATATTACTTGTATTATTTTGCCATCAAAGACCCTAGAAGCATGAATTATCCATGGGCACCCCTCAGATTTACACTTGGTAATAAATCTGGTCTTGTCAGTCTGCATGCCAGCAAACTTAAACCCTCTCTTCACAGCATAATGCCTCACAACTTTTCTGAATGCTATGATATCAGAAAACAAGGCACCCTTGACAATATTTGGATTTTCAGGATCATGAAGCACATTTAGCTCCTGAGGATCTGCATCATTCACTTCTGCTTCAAGAGGAATCCCTCCTTCAACAACAACAGGGTCAGAACTTTCATCTATTGGCTGTTGTTGTGCAGTGTGAGTTGTGGTGGATTGAGTAGGTGGAACATCCATATAAAAACGTTCATCATCAACTCCAACATACTCTTCTTGGTTGTCAAATATGTCGGGCTCCCTATCAGACTCAATGTTTGGCTCCTATGCTGCATCATTGGTTCTGGACTGTGTGCTGTTGTCTAGGTTGGCATGTGGGAAATCTGTAGGTTGTTTTGTAAGCTCATATGTAGGCTGATCTGTGTGCTGTGCACCACTAGGTTCTTTGGCTGCTGTGCTATTATCAAAGTTAGCATTGGTGGGTGGGTAGTTGTTAAGAAAGGGACTGTCATCAGGTATAATAGCACAAATAGGCTCTAAGAGATCGTACTCATCTTCAGTTCGCACTGAAATGTCAAATACTGCTATTAGTATCTGGCAAAACATCTCAGACTTGTACATCTCAAACATTTGTATCAAATGGCTATCATCAACTAGTCTGACATCTTCTCCAAAGTTTCTGTCAAAGAACCACAGCTTGGCAGACTGGTTAGGTGCCCATTTCAGTTCTGTCGCCAGGACTTTCATCAGCATGTCTACAGTTATAGCTCCTAACTCAATCTCCTAGTTAATCACACCGCCCTTCCTGTAAACTTTTCTATCGGAGGAGTCTTTGGTATAGAAACCCTGAACTTTCATCTCTAGCATGAACATATGAAGCCTAACAACAATAGTGGAAACACAAATTAAGTCAACAGGGGAAATCCCCACACATATGGTTCAATCCCGGACTACTCTAGTCGTGTTCAGGGGTCAATTTAGTTCCATTACCTGGTGACCTCGTCCTCCATCGTCGGCGCACCGCCCGTGGACGGGCCGGCGTTTACAGAGACCGCCATCCTCGTCACTTGACCATCATGGCCACCTTGGGGAAACGGACCTTCACCTCTACCAGCACCCACTACAGGCATGAATCGTCGTCCTTGTCGCCATCGACTTTGAGATCCGCCGCCGCCGCCTCCAATCTCCATGACCTAGGGTTAGCGTCGGCAGGGAGTGGGGAGTGCGGCAGGGAGCGACTGAGCGGGTCTGGCTGAACCCGGTCAGGCAGCTGGGTCAAGAACAGAGGAGTGAGGGGCAACGGTGTCCATACGAAATGCCTGATAGCTATACATACGCCTGTTCATGGGCCCATGGCGCGTCGGGTGTAGAAACTGGCTACATTTGCAGTAGTTAGCAAATTCCAATGGCATATCTCCAATTAGTGAAATAGTAATGGTAGATTTTGAAACCGGAAAAATTGTAATGGTAGATTTCGAATTAACCCTATCTGATACGACCACATCGGACTGGGGCGTCAACCCGACAAGACGCGCTGTGGCGACTTGCCGGATCGGCCGGCCGCCTTTTTCCGTCGAAAAGGAAAATCCCCGCCGCATTTCCGCTTTGGACGACAGCGAAACTGTCGAGAAGAGCGGGGCCGGCCGATCGCCGGGGATGGAGCCGGATGAGATGGGGACGGGGAATGAGAATTGGCATTGGGATAGGATCGGCAAGCAAGTTGCGGCGGAACAGAAAAGGAGGCGAAGCAGCAGAAGCTTCGTGGAACGGAAGCGCGCAACGCAAAATGTCAAGTGGTGGGGTGGGCAAATGATTAGTGGAGGCGCCACCACTTCCGCCGGACCGGACTGACCACGTACTGCAACGACTGCGGACTGCCTGCCAGCGATCAGGCATTCCGCTTCCACGGCTGCCGATGCCGCTGGCGCCGTGGTGGTGCAGCGATACCCGCTCCGATCTCGCGGCCTCTGGAAGCCCGGCCGTAGCCGAATTTTCCAGCCCAAAACTATGGCCGTTTAGTTTCGGTCGTCGACTAAACAATAAGCTAGTTTGACAGTACGCCAGGTCAGTCTGGTGGTCGACGAATCGCAATCGTGATTGTCATTTGTCAAGTAGGGGTACAACTGTTTGTGCAATGCTAACAACAGCTTGGAGGGGTGCTGGCCTGCTGGGTGCGCTAGTCGTAGTCTGCAGCGCTACCTGTAACCCTGTTCTGATGAACGGGACGGCGGCTTCTCCGGACATTCGACGGTCGTTTTCGTGTGCTTCTCGTGTTCTAGGTTTGCAGCGGGCTAGTACGTGTGCGTGTGCGTGTTGGATCAACCTTTTAGGCTGAAATCTGAGGAGCGAACCAGAGCCACTGAGCCGCAATGCGGCTGCGGGGTTTGGTCCGGACCTAACAGTGGCATTGGCTGGCCTAAAGCCAGCAGCAGGCAGCAGCCTGTTTACCCGTGGGAGAAGGAGACCGACTGACCTGCCCGTCAAAGTCCTGACGCAGTCGTACCCGCCATTGGACCTTTGGTCACCGTCAGTCAATCGTGTAGGAGTACGCACGCATTGGACTCTCGGCAACATCCGTCGTGGGAGACAAGTGTTTAGATCCCATCAAAATTCCAAGTTTTTTCACTTCTCTCCATCACATCAATTTTTGACACATACATGGAGCATTAAATATAGGTAAAAAATAATTAATTGCACAGTTTGATTTGTAAATCACGAGACGAATCTTTTGACCCTAGTTTATGATCGGACAAAGTTTGTCAAATACAAATAAAACGTGCTACAATATCTGAATTGCAAAAATTTGCAATCAGGTGCGGGGATGCGACGCGGGCGCGCTACGGAGGAAGAGGATCACGTGCCAAGTTTTGGCAAGCTGCGGGACAGCGGGCACCCAAGAACCAGTTGGCGACTTGTAAAACTTGCCATATTTGCTGGTTTGGTTCGTGAGCGAGGATCAAGCCACGTGCCCACATGGAATGGAAATGCATTCAGACGGTGCCGGTTGCCGGCCGCCGCAATCCGGGTCTCCCGTTCGGCTGCTCCTTGCCCTTTTTTTCTCACGTTGAGCCAAACTAAAGAGCGTCGCCACTGCCAGTAGACCAAACGATTTGACGATGAGTAGAATAGAACTGGTCCATCCAAGCTGAACCCCTTTTTCATTTTTTTTATTTTGTACCATTCCAAATTACTTATTTTCTCCGTCTCGCTCGTCAACTGTTTTACCATTGACTCCGTCAAAACATTGTCTCCAGATTGTGACTCAAACGAAAGTGTACACTGTGCAGTTCATTTTTGTTAGAGTGCCTCTTGCAATCAGCTAAAGGTGGTATCCTGCCGAAGAATCAACAAATGTCAGGAAGGAGAAGATATATATCAAATATTGTGAACACGAATAGCAGATCAGCGTAAATAGAGAGTTGTAATTGCTCGTTTTTTTTCTTCGTCTATTTCGAAAAAAATAGCAGATCATCATAAATAGAGAGATGTAATTATTTATTTATTTTCTTCGTCTAATAAAATCCGCGGCAAAGCTTTTGCCCTCCTTTCGGAAAAAAATAGCAGATCAGCTGATCAGGTGCTGCCACAGCCAGGCTATTCTTTAGTTGACGTAGCACGCTTCGCAAGCATAACTACCGTTTCCGAAGAAAAGAAGCTCGAACACTGGGACACCTGGATGGATTTACTCTAATAAAGGTCCGTGTTAGGTACTCTGATCGGCCATAGTTCTCCACAACTGCGGAGACTTTGACTTGTTTATGCATTTTCTATCTACACATATCAAGGAGAGAGATACGGATTGATGACTTGTACGTACACTTTGTGCAGCAGAAGAGAGCCAGAGAGGTACATTGACCCTGTAGTCTACGTGCAGGCCGTACTGTGTCCTACGAGTACACGTAAAATGCTGATGTACTTCAACTTAACGTAAGATATTTCCGTCCTCTTTTTCGTATTCCTAGGTATCGTTCCGTGAGATCTGGAGGGTTTTCCAAGGAAGCAAGCTGCTGCTGCATGCTTCTCTAATCTCTAGGTTCACAGTAAAGATGCTCATCTCATGTACTCCGTACTCTACACTCATGTGCTGTCTCTGAGTCTCACTCTCTCAGCGTCTCGTCCCCTCCGGCTCTGCAGCATTGTGTCGGTGTGCATCTCTGCTTTGCTTGGGGACACTGGTTACATTGGCGAGAGGCTTTTACCCCCTTTGGGTAGGCCAAGGGAGAGTAATAATTCATTTCCATGTGTTGCACATAATGCAGTTCTTGAAGGTAGAATAGTTTCCTTGTTTTGAAGTCTTCAGTGCAAACACATTGAAGGCTACAGGATATGGGGTTGCCCATGGTGTGTTCTCAATATAGAGTGTGGTGGAGCCTCTTAGGCACGGCTCGGTTCACCCCAAATCACTTTTTGAAAAAGAAATAATCCTCGGTGAGAGTCATCCTCTAATCCAAGTAAGAACCGAGTTAAATCAAATTGCCCTTAGAAGAGATGGTGTAATTGTTGTAAAATACTTGGACGACTTGTCACACAACTATGGCAGGATTTCACAATTTGAGATATCATATACTCCATTGTACAAAATATAATCATTTCCAGGTTTGCCCAAGTCAATGTATCCTAAGGTAGACCATATTTGTATAAAATGAACAAGATTATTTATAATGTCAAAAGGCCATCATTAGATCCGTCGTGATGTATCACATTTTTACTTCTTTGATGATGTGGTGGAATTTAATGTTTTCCTATATAAAATTAGTCAAACTTGAATATCCGAATAACAAAACCGAAAGCACTCGTATTTGTGACATTTTGGGAGCATCACGTAAACAGGAAATATGGTACTCTCTCTAATCATAAGTGGTGTTTCATACATGATATACATTATTATGATCTCCAAAACACAATTAACTAAAAATTTTGTCATGGTATATCTCTAATCAATAAGTGGTGTTTCATACATGATATACATTATTATGATCTCCAAAACACAATTAACTAATAAATTTTGTCCTGGTATACTCTATTGTTGCAATATGTAGTAATTATATTGCTATGAAACTAATTTTCACTATAAATCAACCGGCGTTGTTTTTAACATCCAAACTCAAACACACAAAATAATTTATAATCCAAGTTTGAAAACTTTGTTTCAAAAGTTAATATTATGTGTTGAGCAAATTACAGGCTATACAAACACGGTTATTTTGGAGTAAAACAAGGCTCCCTTTTTCAGAAAAAGAGGTTGGTTTTAAATCATGGTTATCACTTATTTGTGACTATTTTATTACCCTTAGAGCAAATATAATAATAGGCTGTAAGTTGACTAAACGCTGATATGGAGGAGAGAGGAGAAGCGGACTATAAACTTTTAACCGATTTAGACATAGAGCGCGAAGAAATTTTGTGAGAGAGCAAGTGGGCCATGCATTAAAAAGCAAGATCTAACTACTATATGAGTGGGCTAAGAGAAGACTATGAAGAAACCTTACGATCAGCAGTCGACTATATTATTAATCTTTCTCTTGTTTCCGTTGAAACAGGTCGCAAAAGGAACAGCGAGTGTGCGCTCCGACGCCGACTCTCGCGGCTGATTCTTCGCGCAAAATTTCAGGTGGCGCAATCACTAGCATCGGAAATGTCGCGAGCGCCGAACGGCAAAACCCGCCCGATCCGAGGCTGATTTTGAGATCACCACACCACTCGATTCGTCTCGTGCGAGGAGCTCAAAAAAATGTCTCGCGGATTCAGAGAGTCTCGCTCGCAGAAGATACTTAGCCCGTTCGGCTGATCAGATTTCCGATGATTTCGGAAAATTTAATAGCCCGAAACCAGTCGAGAACTGCAGTGCAGTACAGCCGTACAGGGTGCTGCCGCCTGTGCTCGGTGCTCCACGCCAGCGATCGCATCTCAGCACCGACATCGAGGCAGCTGCCGATCCAGCTGGAACTATGGCCGCATCTGGCGACATGCTGCCACGCGTCACGTTCTTGAGAGGGCCCACAAGTCTAGAGGACGGGGACCCCACCTCACCTGATTCATGCAAATCAGCAGACGAACAATCATCGCGCCCACCGACAAATCAAAACCCCACATTCATTTAAATATTTATTTAAAATCCTGCTTTAGATGCCGGAATAAAAATCCTGTGAGCGATTTCAGCGAAGTGGGCATCACATGCATGTCATCGTGTACTTCCGAAAATCGGCGGCGGGCGGATTATTCAAAATATACTGCTCCAATCACGAGTCTTGTTTAGTTGGTTGCGGCCTTGTCGGAGGAGGTTGACTAAACTAGTAGCAGCTTGTTTTCTGCATCAATTAAAATAAATAAAAAGTTAATCTGGTACACTGTGGTCACCCAACGAGGGCTACACAATTCTAATGGATATACATCATGGATCCTCCACTATATTAGTCCCAATCTGTTTTGAGCTTTTGCTTTAAGATGATTTTGATAGCCAACGTAGTAAAATCACCAAAAGAACGCAGTGCCAGTACTTTCAATCATTTCCCTCCCATATCTACAAACATAATCTCCCTCCACAATATGAAGTGAATTTTGCCCACCCTATATGCTACCTCACCCAAAACAGAAGACACCATGTGATACACACAGTGGAGAATTGAATTGGCGTTAATATAAGATCCGCTTTAACTATATCAACGCAACTTCAATTACTTTCACGCGGTGGCAATGCTTTACAAGTCGCCAAACCTCACCGTCGCTGCACACGCAAAGTAGCTGTTAACTTTGCAAAGATTACACGGATATTTAACCATGAGTTAATCCCATGGCTTTTGTTGTTTTCCCCTTGACGCGTTCAGATCAGCTCCCCACACGCTTTGCTCAGTCAGTCATAGCCCCGCGCAAGCCTTTGACCCAAGTTTGACACCTACGCGTCCTCAGTTTCTCTTTCTCTCCCACCCGTATATAAACACGGGCCTCGCCGCGCTCACACAGGCTCCCGAGTCCAACCACGCAAACTAACTTCACCGAGATGACGCGCTCTCCTCTGATCCTACTCCTCCTCCTCTGCGCCGCCGTCGGCGCCGCGGCGGCCCTGTCGCGGTACCGCGAGGCGCCGCACTTCACCAACTCGGCGGCGGCGCAGTGCCCGCCGCCGCTGCATCCGTCGGACGCGGACGCGGCGTGCTCGCCGCACGCGGCGGTGCACGTGGCCATGACGCTGGACGCGTCGTACCTGCGCGGCACTATGGCGGCCGTGCTCTCCGTGCTGCGCCACGCGTCGTGCCCGGAGTCCATCCACTTCCACTTCATCGCCTCCGCCTCCGCCGAGTCCAAGGCGGCGACGGCGGAGGAGCTGAGGGCTACGGTGCGCGCGTCGTTCCCGTCGCTGGCGTTCCGGGTGTACCCGTTCGTGGACGAGGCCCGCGTGGCGGGGCTCATCTCCACCTCCATCCGGGGCGCGCTGGACCGCCCGCTCAACTATGCGCGCTCCTACCTGGCCTCCACGCTTCCCCCCTGCGTGCGCCGCGTCGTGTACCTCGACTCCGACGTCGTGCTCACCGACGACATCGCGGCGCTCGCCGCGACCCCGCTCCCGGCGGGGGAGGAAGGGACGGAGACGGCCGTGGCGGCGCCGCAGTACTGCGGCGCCAACTTCACGGCCTACTTCACGCCTGGGTTCTGGGCGTCCCCGGCGCTGTCCTCCACCTTCGCGGGCCGCCGCGCCTGCTACTTCAACACGGGCGTCATGGTGCTGGACCTCGCGCGGTGGCGCCACGCGGGCTACACGGCGCAGATCGAGGAGTGGATGGAGCTGCAGAAGCGGGTGCGCATCTACGAGCTGGGCTCGCTGCCGCCGTTCCTGCTCGTGTTCGCGGGCCGGATCGCGGCCGTGGACCACCGCTGGAACCAGCACGGCCTCGGCGGGGACAACTACCGGGGCCTCTGCCGCGGCCTGCACGCCGGCGCCGTCAGCCTGCTGCACTGGAGCGGCAAGGGGAAGCCCTGGGATCGCCTGGACGCCGGAAGGCCCTGCCCGCTCGACGCCGTCTGGGCCAAGTACGACCTGCTCCGGCCGGCCGCCGGCATTGAGAGCTCGTGACGACCCACAACGGCGTTCGATCGAGCGCTCGTTTTTTTTTTTTGATAGATTTAGAAGGACGTGGTCTTCGTTGTTTTGTTGATCTAGATTAGATATTTGGTAGATCAATCATTAGAGTGTTCAGGTGAACTGTACATACTGTTGCAGCGCCAGCTTGGATTAGCCCACGGCCCATCTACAAGTAGTTATTGGCAATATTGGTGTATGTTCTTTGTACTCCATGACGGTAATTCAATGGTATTTCGTTTGTAAAAGATCAAAAAACATGTCTGCAAAAAGATTGACCTGTGGACAGCAGTCTGCAATAGTGAGGTTCCACAGTTGCTACTAGCAACGAGCTTAAAGATAACATAAGCTGAAATAAGAGGTTCTAGCATCCTTAATCAAGATAACATGGCCTTTTTTCTACATGGAGCTACTCCTATATATAAGGCATGTAATGACATCAAATACAAATATTGAAACTATTAAAAACAGCAATGCAGTATTAAGCAGGTGGAAGTAGCAAGGATTTGATTTGATGGTACCATCCACTGATTTGGACTAAACTGTGAGCATGGATCCATGTTAAAATAACCAAGTTAATATGGGGTAAGTAAATATCCTTTCAGGTCCAGATATTGTACGCTTCACAGTATGGAAAAATGAGACCTTGTCCTTGGTACCTTGAGGGAATCCTGTTCAAAACAAGCATATAAAGATTGGCATGCCTTACATTATGTCTAAAAATGCAAATAAAGATTGAAATGAGAATTTTCCACACTAAAATGATGAAAGCAATGAATGTGGCAGCAAAGGCATTCCATTCATTGTTACTAAGATCACATCACATATAATGGAGTAGCTGTTGGAAGTATGACCCCATTTTGTTTGTGTTCAACATAGTATACTTCTGTTAAAGATAAGAACGGTTTGCTGAGGTTTCCAACATAGCCATAGCTTTGATTTAGTTGGGTTAAGAATCTTTTTTTGCTGCTGTTGTTCTTGGTGGCTCCATTCAGAAGCAAAAAATGATTGATGCTAATGATCCTTTTATTAGATTTTAATCTTGTCATCTGTAACTTGGCTCTATGAGACACTCTAAAAATAAATACACAAAGCAAGGACATTCCAATGATGCATGTGTTTGTTACTGCAGTCTTTCTTCAACTATCTCTGAAATGAGACCTGTCGAAAATCAGACTGTTACTCATCTGAAGAATAGTTCATATATATTTTCTTATGGATGATATCTTGGTAAGAACTGAAGATTTTTCTAGAGATGTGTTCAGACATCAAACCTTGAATGATTGGGGTATGTCTGTTAAAGAGCTTTCCAAGGGTATGGAATTGTTACTGTTGCTACTCATTAGGATTCAGTAGCTTTATGAACAAAGATATATTTGACAGGTTCAGAAAATATTGGTAAACTGAGAACTGAGCTCTAAACATTTACACTTCGTATGTATAAAAGAATAGGAGCATGATGCTTCGCGTTATTTTATAGTCCAAATAAACAAAAAAGGTAACTGTCAGCCCATGGTGAGCCTGCGTGGATTACACGATACCTGTTAAGGTGATTTCTATCAAATGATCTCAGTTCTAATATTTCTCTAAATGTTCAAGTTAAAAAATCATGCATAGATACTATTGATGCAAGCAGTTGTTTAGCGAAGCACATTATATGAGCACAAAAGAACATTTAATTACCAAGACAAGTGAGATAACTTTTTGCCCGTTCTGTCTAATGTTAATCATCTGGTGTTCTAGCATTGCAACAAGCTCATGCTCCTCAAACATAGAAGGCAAAGGGAAGGTCGGGAAGGGGTCAGGTACCTTGCTGCCGCCGACGCTGCCAGTGCGTCAAGGCAATCTTCTTTGTATCCTTGCTTTGGTTGAGAGTTTAAGAAAATGCTTCTGTGTTGATACCGGCTGCACACCAGTGTTCAAATAATATTGGGAAAAAATCCAATAGAGGATTCCGAATTGAGGATGCGAGCAAGACATAGCCAAGGATAAAGTTGCCACCTTGTTCTAGGCCTGTATGATCGAGGACAGCCTTGGAGGCATTTCATCGAACAAACAGTGCAGGCGTCTTCAATGTCGGCGGTGCTCCGCTCTCATCGGAGCGCTGGCCGTCTTTGCTCCACCGGCTTTGTCGTCGTCGTCTTTGCTTTTTGCGCCGGAGCTCATGGAGCTCACGGCGGCGTGTCGAACATGCGGCTCCTCGGGGCGTAGTCGCGCCTACAAAAAAACACTTTGTCGTACTACAGTTTGAATTTGCGCGCTGACGTTGCACTTTTGGCCTCCGTGGCGAGCATTGAGTTTTGCCCGCCACGGTAAATCTGAGATTTACCGAGGCGGGCATTTTTATTTACCGTGATAAACTTTTTTTGCTCACGATGAATCGATTTACATGTCGAATTGGAGGCCCAATAGGCGCGGCCCACTATTTTCGCTGCCGTCATATATATACACAGACTAGGGTTTCACTCGCACTCCCAGCAAACTCTGCGCCGCGACTCCCTCCTCGCCTTGACTCCCTCTCTCTCTCGCCTCCCCCACTCTCTGCGTCGCGAGGCTCTCATCTCATTCTCCCCTCCGTGCCTCCCCTCCCCTCCTCTCTCCGCGTCGCGGGGCGGCGGATGACAAGATGACGAGAGGTGGCACGTCTTGCGACGACGACGGCGGCAGCAACGACGGCGCGCGGGCGATGCGCGTGGCAATGGCGGCGGCGATGGCGGCGAACAAGTAATGGCGGCGTAGCCGTCGCCCCGCGCCGGCTACGAGACCGGACGGCGACGTGCATGTGGGTCGACGCGCCCTTAGGGTTTTAGATCCGGCGGTATGATCGAGGACGCCGATCCGAGGTAGGTGAGTTCATCTCCTCTTCAAACCATCTCCCTCTTCCTCTCTCATCTCCCTCACTCCTCCCTCTTCCTCTCTCCGGATCCGGCGGCGGCGATTTCCTCCTCCACGGATCGTGGGGGGCGGCAACGACGAGCCCGTCTGGCCAGAGGCGGTTTGGCCGGTGGCGGCGGCGCGGTGACATGTGGCGGCGGCGCGATGGCGGATCCGGCGGCGAGGACGGTTCGCGGCGGCTCCTCTCCACGCCACGCCCACGCCGGGATCAACCACGCCACGACGCCGGGACTCCACCACGGTCCCGACGCCAGCTGGGGGCCCGCCGCCTGCTCTCTCTTCTCCCTCCCCGAAGCGCACGGATCTGCGGCCGTGGAGGGATCCGTCGCCGGGGCTCGCCAGATGGTCTCGAGAGCGGGCTCGCCCGGCGGGCTCTCGGGAGGCATCCTAACATGCCCACCGAGGCGGGCGGGCACGTTACACCGCCCGCCCAGGAAGGAGGAACATGGCGGCAAGGCCGCCCGCGCAAGGCCACAATTATCATGGCCTGGCGGCGGCCGCGGAAAACCAACGCCCGGCACGCCCGCCCCCATGAGACCGAAAACGCCCGACCGCTGGATGCTCGCGACTCGCGTGGCGGTTCTAGGAGATATGATCAAGGACAGTCTTGGAGGCATTTCATCAAACAAATGGCGCCGCGGGTTCACCGATCTTCACGGAGGCTTTACCCACCATTATAAAAAAGTGAGTTCTCACGCGACGGCTTGGTAAGGAGGCTAGCGTCCCGAGGGAAGGAAGGAGGAGTGGCGTCGGCCGAGGGCGCAGCAAGGGAAGGGTGGAGGGCGGAGGCGACGACGAGCCGGAGACCGACGCCGTCTGGATGCTCGCGACTTCAAACTATGAGATGTCGAAAAATAAAAATACCGATCTCACGAGGCTTTTATATGCAATTAATTTGAGTTCTCAGAATCTTAACTCTTTTGCCATCTCAAATTTGACTCTAAAAAGTTAAACTATGAATGTGAAAAATAAAAAGTTGTATGAATTAATTTTTTAGCATCTAACAATATTTATAAAAAAATCAAAACTAGAAAGTTGATTCCGTCGAGATCTACAATATTTATAAAAAATATAATTTTTCTAAGACATATTAATTGTATCAAACCATATCTTTTTTTTACGGAATTAAATGAAGATAATTTTTATACAAAAATTGTAGATATTGTTGAGGTCTACAACTTTCTAGTTTTGAGTTTTTTCATTTGAGCTCATTAAGATGCTCAAAAAAATTAATCGCATATTCTGAGTGTATTTTTTACTTTTCACACATATGGTTTGACATCGTTAGAGCTAAATCTGATAGAAGTGGCGTGAAGGGCAAAATAGTTCATAGCAGTGGCACCTGTGAGAACTCAACTTTTTTAATGATTTATGTGTAATTACCAACTTTTATAATAACACACAGGTAAAAGTCTCATCTTCATGAGAGCGCGATTTTTCTCCTTAATGGGCAACAGACCCACAATGATCCGCATTGGACGCTTCACGTTGCGAGCTAGCTCGATCCGACGACTAACAAGTTAGCAGGCGACGTGGCCTAATCGGATGCCCGAGCTTGGCTCAGGTTTCGAAACGAAGAGATAACTATCAGAGCAATTTTTCTGAAAATACTTCTATTTTTAGATCTTGTTTAGTTCCTTCTTAAAGTTTACTCTATATCCCATCAAATGTTTGGACACATGCATAGAATATTAAATATTGACTAAAAAAATAACTAATTACACAGTTTACGACTAATTTGCGAGACGAATCTTTTAAGCCTAATTAGTCCATGATTTGATAATGTTGTGCTACAGTAACACATGTGCTAATGAATGGTTAATTAGGCTTAATAAATTCGTCTCGCAGATTATTGATGGATTCTGTAATTTATTTTTTTATTAGTATCAAATACCCCGTGAGACATCAAGATATGACACCCCAAAATTTTACACCCTTGATTTAAACAAAGCCTTAAATCTCCGTTTCGCTTTATTGCCTTCAATTAGAAAATTTGAAGCATCTTTCGTCTACGAGTTGTCAGATCGTCCAATTATTGTTACCAGCAATTATCACATACTACTCCGTGAACCATTGAGCTGCTTTAACTGATTCCTCATATATAGAAAACATCCCGGATCAGCAATAACAAACAAAGAAAATACCAGCCTCTCATTTTAAAAATGAAAAAATTAAAAAATATGGGACTATACTTATCTTCCTCAACTTTAAGCTAGTTTAAAATTTTAAATGGCGCTAGAAAAGAAAGCGGGCAAGTTAATCATCATGATTACGGACACTTTGGGCCCCGCGGCTGAGCGCTAGGCGTCGCGTAGAGTTGGTGAGAATACAAGAAGGAGCTGGCGCCGGCGACGGGGACAACCGGCGGTTCGTCCTCCACTTTAGGTAGCCGCGCACCGAGCTTTTCTCTGATGACCTGTCGTTATTCACGGTGTCAGCTCCAAGCTCTACTTGTCCTGCCGATCTCTCGTCATCGACTCATGGTCAGCGATTTTCAACTTTCGAACGGTCCATGGCCCTCAACTCATCCTCAGCTCCACCTTGCGTTGCACTCCACATTGCAGATTCGAACCTGTGATGAGCTGCATCGATTGGCACCCAGTTTTGTCAGCGCAGGTGGATTTCAGGCTTCCAGGCTTCCAGCAGTGCGATTCATAGGTGGTCGCCCACTGTTAGAGTGTTAGAGACTTAGACTAACCGCACCGCGCACCTGGAAGCCGGCCTGCAGCACGCGGTACCGTTCCGCGCGCCCGCACCGTAGGCCTGTAAAGCAGCCGGTACCCTACCGGCCGAACAGAGAAACGCTACTTCCGGCGGCCGTGCGGGGCACGCTAAAACACTGTAGCGCGCGAGAGAGAGAGAGTTGGTGAGAGAGAGAAAGGGAGAGGGAGGGGAATAAAATATGGAATAGTAGATATAGAGTATGGGATAGAGATAAAACGGGTGTAGGAGAAATATGTATAGAGTAGAATTTTTGATGATTAAGATATAATATTTCTTTTAAGAGATGGAAATAGAGGTCGACGAGTGCGGAATAGCCTTAGAGCTGCCCGAAGAACGTGTGCTAGCACAAAGACGAGCGTATCTAATCCCAATGCCTAGCAGCCTACGTGCCAGACTAATTAAGCACGCTGTAAAAATTAACTCATCGTCACCGACCGATCTTTTGATTCCTATGGTTTACTTATACTTTACTCCCAATCACGACTTCACGAGTTGTTTCAATTTTTCACGTTTGCATCGACCTGATGTGCTCGTTCAGCCACCAAGACATCTCATTCACGATGTCGATGGGCTTGTAGTCTGCAACATAAATAATGTTGTATATATAATGAATTTAGAAAAATATGAGCACACATCTTAAGTCTAGAACTCAAACTTGGGTGAGCATGTTCAACCATAAGGAACCAACTAATTCACAATATTTTGTTAACTTATTTCCACAATCCACACTATTGCCATGTGTTAGATTTGTGCTAATAATTCAAACATCACTAACAAAATTCATTTTCATGCTTGTGTAGACAAGAAATAGAAAATATATTATTTGGAATAAAGGATGTGTATAGTATTTTATTATTTGCGATATGATAGTATCTTGCTGATAGGGCATGCTTGAGTGAGCACCAACTCGCGGTAGCGGGATTGTTACTGAGTGAACCATACACAACCACCAACCTACTTACGTATTTGTTTCGTTCTCGCTTCGTTTAAAAGGGTTAACTCGTGGATGGTGATATGCCGATATGGACTCTAGAAGCCTAATATGTTGGTTTAACTCACCCTCAACAATTAAGGTGGGACTAAACACCCATAATCTTACATAAATATACAAATGGGTCACTCTACGTTAAATCTAAACTGGGCAGATATCACAAGTTGTCGCTTGTATTAAAACTAAATAGGATCAGGTATGATTACATAATGTTGTTCGCTTGTTCGGCTTTTTTTTTTAGCCGAATTAAAACTCTCACAAATAGGATCAGTGTTTTTCATGAGGTGAAAATTACATAACACTAACACTTGTTCTATCGTTGAAGTCACTTGAACTTCTACGTAGTCTAGGTCATTAACAGATAAATACAAGAAAAGAAGACTATATAAGATTCAACTAATTCCAAACTAGGCGCCATAAGATGGACATGAGTTTTGGAAAAATTTAAACTAGTTTCATATTTTTTAGACTTAAATAAATTTTATATGAATTTTCTAATATTAAATCATATTTCATCGTATAAAATTTGAAGAACAATATGGATTGTTTTAATATTATTTATTTTTTGATACGATCCATTTAACCATTGAACTATAAATAGTTTAGTTTACCCCGCCCCCTCGAGGCTAAAGTGCCACCACATCAGCACGTCTAGCGTCTGACCGACGCCATGTCAGACAAGACAAACCCACC
The DNA here is from genome assembly GCA_904845875.1 of Miscanthus lutarioriparius. Lineage (NCBI taxonomy): Eukaryota > Viridiplantae > Streptophyta > Magnoliopsida > Poales > Poaceae > Miscanthus > Miscanthus lutarioriparius. The sequence continues at coordinate 121,664,253 of CAJGYO010000001.1, forward strand.
CAGGGAGCAATTTCGACCGTTTTCAAAAGTTGGAGGAGAAGAATCAAAGTTCAAGCAAAGTTGGAAGGGGTAAGAACTCTCGCTTTCTAAACAGGTCCTAGATGTCACTATGGGCATGGGCTCAATATTTAGCAGACAAGTGACTCTTTGTGATCCATTAAAACCTAGAAATGGGCCAAATGTTTAGTAGAGTAGTGAGCTCCTTTGCAACAGGCCAATGGGCTCATATCCCACTTACATGCAACAAACTAATTTTTTTTTCTTACTTCTATTTTTGGGTGACACATCAAAGTTTTTGCGAGTCTTTTAGGTTTATTGGACAAAATCATTGCTGAGTTTTTGTGTCGCGGTCGGCTTACATGCAACAAACTAATTTTTTTTTCTTACTTCTATTTTTTCCATAAAAGTTTCGAGCTTGGACACAATCATTGCTGAGTTTATCGGCTTACAGGAAACTAGTATAGTACTAGCAACGAAAAACAAACAACACTAGCTAATAGAATCAAAATGCTTCAAACTATCTTGGCCCAAACTACTCCTATGACTAACGTCACAGTAGATGTTCTAGGTTCTCTTCGCTTTTCTTGTCTTGATGCTCAACAGAGTTCTTGAATTGACTTGAGTAATCCTACAAATGAACTCGATCAATGCCTTCAACAATCTCCTCCATTTCTGAAGACTAAAGCGAAATATTTACACATGACATCAAATGATGACATAGAGAATTTATGTTCCATAAAATGCATTGCAGTTTAAATGTATACAAAATAAAAAATCATTGGAACAACAAATTTTGATGGAACAATAGATTTTATAGTCGGAGCCATCCTAAATATGGTATGCAACAATAGGTTTTCAAAGTTGGAACATTAAAATATAATATGGAACAACAAATTTTCACGGTTACAACAATCCAAACTACAAAACAATAGTTTTTTCACGGCTAGGACAATCCAAACATACCACGAAACAATAAGATAGACACTTGTGGAAAAAAAGCTTTTACTGTTGAAAAAAGTTTATTAGAGCAATTCAAAAAGACTCTCTATATCATTTCTAATTGGTAAAGAAATAGAAATTTTGACAAAAAAAAATCCTCCTACAACTTTTTTATTTAGATTATCTAAATATAACCATATTTTATTCTAAATTTCTCGTTAGCCAAAGATAGAAAACAAGAATGGCTCTTTAGATTGCACAGAAGATATAGAAAAACTGTTTGAGAGCAAAATGATATAGAAAACGATTTTTATAGAAATGATTCTCAAATGTGATTTAGAGAGTGAACTTTAAAATGACTCTTGAAGATGCTCTTGCATGTGAATAACTCATTCAATTCTAGGAAACTATTCATTAAAATATAATTTCTAGTGTAGTATCTACACAAATTAAATAGACATAGAAACTACCTACGATTTCTAGCATTGTGGCTGTCCTTACCTGCTAAAAATTAATTGAGATCATTAGTTTACGAGCCAGCTAATATCTTACCAATCATCCAGCTAACAATTACTAACATAGCTAGTTAGCTTGGTGTACTTTTAAATTAAACATGGCCTTAAATCAGCGAACATCCAATGATTAGTCACGTACACTAGTCTATCAATATCCACCACAGCTAAAGTGGGTCTTCATGAGCAAAGACCATGGTTGAAGAGTCACGTACACTGCTACCAATATCGACCCTATTCGTTATGCTTACGAGTTATACTATCATAGAAAAAGGTGATCTTTCGGTGGCGATGGAAATACTATCAGACGAAAAGGGTGATCTTTCAGTGGCGATGGAAATACTATCAAACGAAAAGGGTGATCTTCCGGTGACGATGAAAATATCTTAGGGTTCGGGAAAAAGAAATATCTCAGGTCCTCGTCCTCGTCCTGTTCGGCTTTTGCCACCCCCTGTCCTTTCTCACTTTTTCGTTGCCGGCGTGGTGTGGGCGTGTGGCCACCCGTCCCCTATCCTGTCCCGCACGGGGGCGCCCTATATAAGGAGAGGAAAAATCTGCCACTCCACACTCGCGCTCCTCTCTCGCCGTCGCCGATCATCGCCACCTCGCGTCCAGACCCGCCGTTCCTCCGAGGTGAGAAACCTTGCGCATTTCATCCCATGACGATCCCGTTCGCGTCATGTAGTCCGGTGTCCTCGTCTCTTCGATCCGCTTCGGTTTTCAGTTTCGCCCCCTGACCCCGACGCACACGCATCGCGCCGCCTCCCGGTCGACGAGCCTCCGCGGCTGACATGCCCGCGACTAAGGTTCCGTCCTCCGGCGACTTCTCATCCCCTTTCTCATCCTCGATGTAGTCTATTTCTTCGGTTCTTCTTGCTCGATTTGCTTTGTTCCCCACTTCCCTTCCTAATCTAGTGCCATTCGATGGCGGGAGAGCTGCTGTTGGCGGCTAGGGTTCGTTTTCTTCCATCAAAACAATTTGCACATACTCCCTCCGTCCTGTAATATAACGTATTTTAGCATTCAAAATTTATCCACAGGCGTAATGCATTCTAAGGACGAAAACCAATTTTACATTAACTATTTTCTATTTATCAACCAGTCATCATTAATCACATTGATAATAACGTCTGATTAAAATAAAAGTATGTGTATTTTTTATGACCTCTCTTAATTTATCTTAAATTTTTTAGAATACACTATATTATATACATGACGGAGGGATAATGAGTTTGTGGGCTGGTGGCCTAGTGATCTCCTGGCCTATTCTTAGGTCCTATCTTTTTAATAATATTATTTCATGGGCCTATGTGGGCTTCTGGGCCTGCCTGTAAGTGTGATGGGCCAAGGAAAAATGGCGCTCTTTGCTGTTCTGCTAGAAATCTTCCATGGGCAACAGAATTTCGGTGTCCTCGGTCGTTCAGTTTTCGTCAATTTCCAAAAAAAAACCCGATAAGATTCCAGCCTATTTCAATGTGTTGCCTGACTATTTTGTACCTTGATCAGGAAATGGCTGCACTGCAACCCTCATTTTCACCAGCAATGACTTTGAAGAGTAGCTGCAGCGCCCTGAAGTTCCCGAAAACTGCACTGTTACCTGGTTTTGGTGGCATTGCATGCCCTCAAGACAGGAAAGCTAGCTTCGCTTGTTTGATCCCCAAGGTTGCTTCGGTGACTGACCAGTCAATAGCAGAGCCATCAAAACCCAAGCAAAACAGGCACACAGTCGACCCAACTGCTCCAGAATTTCTGCCACTCCCATCTTTTGAAGAATGCTTTCCAAGGAGTACCAAAGAATCAAGGCATGATGTCCTTTCTCGTTTCACCTTATGGTTATTCTTGGATATGCTAACAGTCTAATATAGCTTATGTTTGTCTGTGGGTTATGCTATTCAGTGAAATCATTCATGAGGAATCTGGTCATGTCCTCAAGGTTCCATTCCGGAGAGTCCATTTGACTGGAGATCAGAAGCACTTTGATACATATGACACCAGTGGTCCTCAAAATATAAGCCCAAGGATTGGTAACTCACTGGCCTTGCTTCATTTTTGTGTCTTCAATTGCTTTGGCATTCTTTTTAGTTGTGTTCACATATCTTTAGTTAACCTAGTTTTCAGAAAAAGGGCGATAATATGAATTATAGATATCCTGCAAATTGTGGTACACGAATTTCCTTATAAAACTACATGCGATAGTATCAATTATCAAACAATAAAATAAGCACTAATAAACCAGAATAACCTAGAAGTGTTGACATCACTCTGTTGCTGAGTTCTATTGCTCTACAGCATACAACTTAACATACTAGTATGCAGTTTATAATAAGCATACAAAATATTTTTCAGGACTCCCAAAGATAAGGAAGGAATGGATTGATAGGAGGGAAAAGCTGGGCAGTCCTCGGTACACACAAATGTATTATGCTAAACAGGGAATCATAACAGAGGAGATATTATACTGTGCCAGCCGTGAGAACCTTAGTCCTGAATTTGTTCGGACAGAAGTTGCCCGTGGACGAGCCATAATTCCTTCCAACAAGAGGCACCTGGAATTGGAACCCATGATTGTTGGAAGAAACTTCCTTGTAAAGGTGAATGCGAATATTGGGAATTCAGCTGTTGTGAGCTCCATTGAGGATGAAGTTCACAAGCTCCAGTGGGCCACGATGTGGGGAGCTGATACTGTCATGGACCTTTCAACAGGGCGACATATCCATGAGACCCGGGAATGGATTATTCGCAACTCTCCTGTTCCTATTGGGACTGTTCCTATTTACCAAGCACTTGAGAAAGTAAATGGCATTGCTGAAAATCTGAGCTGGGAAATCTTTAGGGATACCTTGATTGAACAAGCTGAGCAGGGCGTTGATTACTTCACAATCCATGCTGGTGTCCTGCTTCGTTACATTCCTCTTACAGCAAAGAGAATGACGGGCATAGTCTCACGTGGTGGCTCAATTCATGCAAAATGGTGCTTAACTTATCACAAGGAGAACTTTGCATATGAACATTGGGATGACATTCTTGACATATGCAATCAGTATGATGTGGCATTATCAATTGGTGATGGTTTGAGGCCTGGTTCCATTTATGATGCGAATGATAGTGCACAGTTTGCAGAACTGCTGACTCAAGGTGAACTAACACGTCGAGCATGGGCGAAAGATGTGCAGGTGAGAATAAAATTCCTATTTTTATTATATATACTTAAATACGAAGATGGAAGGGCGGGCTTGGTGCAAGCGGTAGAGTCTTACCGCCTGTGACCGGAAGGTCCCGGGTTCGAGTCGCGGTCTCCTCGCATTGCACATGCGAGGGTAAGGCTTGCCACTAACACCCTTCCCCAGACCCCGCACAAAGCGGGATCTCTCTGCACTGGGTACGCCCAAATACGAAGATGGTTTTAACTTCAAAATGCATAGGGTAAATGATTGATTTAAGATAGTGCATATGCAGACCTGGTCAGAAAAATATTAGATATTGCAAGTTTGCAACTTATGGGTTTGAAAATGGGAGTTTGACTAAACCATGTACGATTGACAAGCTATTCTGTTGCACTATAACCAAATATGATTGCTGGATATACATATTGCATATCAAGCACGAAAGATGAGGTCTAGCTCTGTAGCATCTAATCAGTGATCTACTCTTAGTTTGGTAGCAGTATGTTTAAATTATATGTATTGAAAGTACAACAGTTTACCTTTGTTAATAAGCTTGTCTAGGAATTGCCTATTGTTACTTACACCCTTCAAGAGTTTGTCTTGATCAACATATAACAATATACTTTATGTTTGGAACCCTTGATTTATAGATGATGGTCTCTAAATGATATCCATTTTTAAGTTTCTTTCTTTTTATTCGGTTTGTAACTCACTTTAGACCAATCTCCCTGATATGTATCGACTTTTAGGTGATGAACGAAGGCCCAGGTCACATCCCAATACATAAAATTCCTGAAAACATGGAGAAACAGCTGGAGTGGTGTAATGAAGCGCCTTTCTATACATTGGGTCCTTTGACAACTGATATTGCACCTGGTTATGATCACATCACCTCAGCCATTGGTGCTGCCAACATTGGAGCTCTTGGCACTGCGCTTCTTTGCTATGTAACACCAAAGGAGCATCTTGGGTTGCCTAATCGTGATGATGTCAAGACCGGTGTAATATCCTACAAAATTTCTGCTCATGCTGCTGATTTGGCAAAGGGTCATCCCTATGCACAAGCTTGGGATGATGCACTTAGCAAGGCAAGGTTTGAGTTTAGATGGCTTGACCAATTTGCTTTGTCTCTGGATCCAGTAACTGCTATGGCTTTCCATGATGAAACATTGCCCTCTGAGGGTGCCAAAGTGGCACATTTCTGCTCAATGTGTGGGCCCAAGTTTTGTTCAATGAAAATCACAGAGGATATCAGGAAGTATGCTGATGAAAATGGTTATGGAACAGTAGAGGAAGCTGTGATACAAGGAATGAATGCTATGAGTGCTGAATTTTTGGCTGCAAGGAAAACAATTAGTGGGGAACAGCATGGTGAAGCAGGAGGGGAGATCTATGTACCAGAAAGCTATGCAGCGCAGAAATAAGGTCAGTCTGTTATCATGTAGAGTTTGCCTTGCAAGAGCTCATCCATGAAAGTTCTGTTCTGAAGATGTATGATCTTTTAAGAAGCATGAAGTAATCTGTGATATAGTCATGCGATAATATTTAAATTTTTTTAACAAACTTCACATATATAAGAGAGTATATAAATGAACTTTAGCAGACTTGATACATCAGTACACAGTAATAATACATGCTAGTCAGTTAGCATGGACACAGCATTTTTTTTTTCTGAATTTGCAGAGTGATGAGTGCTTTGGAAATTAGAAGTTCTCTTGGATCAATAACCATGTCGCTCATATCTTATATGCGAAATGTTTCAAAAAATTTAAGTATATGATCATAAATTTTGAGCCATGTATGTTTTTCTTCTTCTATTTTTGCATTGTTAATTAGATATAGATCTCATGCAGGACACAGTGCTTCCACCCTAAAAAAGTATTTGTATTATGCAATTTTTAGTGATATCATTTTCTATTCTCTGCTGAAACTCTTATTTGTATCTTTATGGAACTTCATCAAACTATTAATTTATTAGGCTTTGCATTCTTTGTAGTTTTGAATATAGAAGCTCTTTTTACTCAGAATTGCAAAATTCATGTAGGTTTCCTCAGAGCCATCCATTCCAAGTGACACAGATGTGCTGGCTAGTGGCTAGGGCATTCATCAGCAGCAGCTCTACCATCTTATCTAATGAGATGGTAAGCAGTATGTCAATAAAGCTGGTGTTGCTTACCTTCAGTTTGTGAATGCCATTATGTATTGTAATAAAAAACTCTGTATTGTGCTCCCTAGCATTATCTTTATGCTTTAAGTCGTCTTTGTATCACAATGGGATTGTTAGTGATGAAAATTGCACCAGGGGTGCCTGTGTTCTCAACAGTCTGAGAGCCTCTTAGCCTGGACTGTTGTGAGATGGGCTGAGAAAGTCCCTTTGAACCTGAACAGGATAATGCCTGCGAAGGGAGTGTGCAATTCTATTTTCATGTTTTCCAGGAACCTATCAACCTTTTAGTGGAAATTGAGGTATTGTCCATGATTGCATGGAGCTCAGCAACCAGGCCTGCCTGTTCTCTACACAGCATCTTGTTAGCATTTCTCCAAGGGGGGAGAATCTTAACAGGTATCAGCTTCATCATGACACCTAACAATTTTATTATAATGTGCAAGTCATTTAGTTAAATCTACACATCCATGAAATTTGTCAAAGCATTTTTTTTGAGGTCATTTGTCAAAGCATTTGCTAGTCCTAAATAATCTAGTTCTACATCTATCTGTTCTTTGATCGTGCGCTCCATCTGTTCTTTGATGAAGCTTGTGGGTTCTACTTTCTAGACCTATTAAGATAGGACCTTTTGGCACGGTACAATATCAAGACTGCTTTTGGGAAGGGAGTATATTTACAGTAGTACAAAAGGAGATGGCTAAAACTGCTACGATTTTTTTAGATGGATGATGTTTGTCAATTGAGGGTGGAAAGTACCAACCAGATTGCATTTGACTTCATCCTGCCATCATATGGTTCTCGTCTATTGATAAATAACTAAGAAAGTTTTTGTGAACTACTTTTTCCCGTTCTCGTGGGTTTTTCAAATTGGTGTGCTTAAATATTTCACAAAATCTTTTAAACATTATTGTAAAATTCTCATCTGAGCATTTTTCAAGTCCAGTATTATGCATGATATTTTCCATATGCATGTTGTCTGAAAGCAGCAGGATCTCAAAGCACCTGCAAATTCAAAACAGAAATATATTGTAACTTCCAATTTGCTGCATTGGTGAAGAATACTATATTAGTTTTACTTTCAGCCGATTGCACTTTTGTCATGTTTCACTGCCTGCAGCCTGCTTCACACTTTGGCTGTATTCTGCATTATACCTATGTTCATATCCAACTGCCATGGCCGATGTGAGATGTTAAATGTGTCGGTGAAGTAAATAATTCTGCTGTGGCTCAATGTTTGTGCTCTCTGTGGTTCCAATGAACTATTCCCATTTGCAAATCTAAGATCAGCTCTGATTGTGCTCACAAGGCAGAGTGTCAAATCCTGCGGAGTTGAGCTGGGCACCTAATTTCTTGATGTTGCTGCTCAAGTGCTTCTCAAGAAAATTTGAGATGTTAATTATTAAGACTTCCATTTTGGTTTATATGGAACCGAGGAATTCTATCTGAATGTCTTCTTGAGTATAATTTTGTTATGGATTAAGGACCCAATGCTTTAGCTGTTTTGTACTGTTCTGTGTGTTATTATTTTGCTTTATTCAAACTCAAATTACCAGAGGCAAAGATCTCAAGAACAGATTTTTTTTGAACGAAAATGTCAGGAGATCTGCCTATCATCAACTTTGCCAAACAGAGCATACTTTGTTAGGAGGAGGTTTAGGAATTCATGACATGGATATTAAAAACACTGCACTTCTTAGTAAATAGATGGGACTTGGCAGCAAATAATTCATAATATGTATTTAGGTTCTAAGACATTATCCCAAATTTATTAGGAAAATGAGGCTCATTTTTAGGATAGTCTTACGAAGGTGGAAAAGAACTGGAGAATCATTTGAGGGTCTTGTACACTTTGAAAGACACCTGCATCCAAAGAATTTTTTTAACACTTTTTTTAAAACTGTCACTGTTTATTTTTTTCTTCAAAACTAACACTTTTGGACGCGCCTTTTTGCACGGCGCGGCTAATTCACGCTGCCGCGCCATGCATAGCGGGCGCAGGTAGGGGCAACCAACGTCAGGGCGATCGGCCGACGTGGGTGTCTGCTAGCGCCACCCGCCACGGGTGGCCAACGGCCACTGCCATGCATCACGGCGCCTTGCACCCCTTGTTCCTCTCTCTCACTGCTCTCCGTCCTTAGACGAGAAAAGCGCTGCCGCGACTCTCGCCCATTGCTACCGCCCACATAAGGCTTCGCCCGCCCGCGACCCACGCCAGTGCCCGTCCTCCCTCGCTCCATCTCCATCTCCCCCTGTCTCATTGCCTCCCTTATTGCCGTCGCCGCCCCTCCATCTCCCCACTGTCGCGCGCCGCCCGTCCTCATCGCCGCCCCTCCATCTCTCCGTATTGTCTCGAGCTGTGAAGGACATTGCCACGCTGCCCATCGTCGTCCTCTAGAACGGGGGATTGTCGCTGGTCGGTCGGCCATTGCCGCCGCCCTCCAGAAGTAGGCCGCTGTCGGCCGGCCATTGCCGTCGGCGGCCATCTCCTTTCCATTGGTGGATTGTGGTGACCCATAATCTTTGTCGAGGTAATGCTCTTCTGCATCTCTGTCAAAATTTTTTGCTAGGGTTAGGATTCAAATTTAGTTTGACTGGATAGAGATTTATATAATTAGTTAGTAAAGATATTTAGTGAAGTTAATAAATATAAGTTATGTATTTTTACAGTTAGCTAGATATGTATAGTTAGTAAAGTTACTTAGTATAGTAAGTATAGGTATTAATATTAGTGTGTTTAGTGTAGTTAGTATAGTTAGTTAGAATTGTTGGTATAGGTATTAATATTAGATTAGTTAGTATAGTTAGTTGGTATAGGTGTAGTTAGTATAGGTGTAGTCAGTTAGTTAGTACGCACGACGATTTCGATGACCTGATGAAGTTTCTGAAATGGTTTTGTAGATGGATTGTTGTGTTAGAGTTTTCTACGGAGGAAGTGTTAGGAGAGAAGATGGTATGTTTGAGGATATGGAAGAAGAATTGGAATGGTTTGATGAACCTCCTAGCTTCAGCGATCGGATTGTTGTGTTAGAGTTTTCTACGGAGGAAGTGTTAGGAGAGAAGATGGTATGTTTGAGGATATGGAAGAAGAATTAGAATGGTTTGATGAACCTCCTAGCTTCAGCGATCTTTGTGGCCGTTTGAATGGAAAGTTTGGCGGTGATTATACACTGAAGGGAAAGTTTGATAGTGGAAAGACTAGGGCACACTACGTGCTAATGCCCTTGCGGGACCATGCTCACTAGTCCCGCTACAATAGGGTAATCCAAGATTCTAATGTGGCCTTGGCTGAGGTCGTTGTGGAGAATGGGTACAGGATGCATGATCTCCGGGAGGGGCCGTCCTTCGATGATGATACTCAACAAGAATGTGGGGTTCATGTTGAACCAACTATGGGTACTATGGATTTGGGTGGTCAGTTGACACAGGTACGGTTTCATTCAAGTCAAGTAGGCTGTATAAGCAATGATTTCGATGTGAACGATTTCGAACGGGAAGAGGAGGAGCAGGAGGAGGAGGACAGGATCGGTGATGTAGTTAGCAGTGATTCAGATGATTTAGATGATGACTAGGGAGATAGACATGCTATGCCCACACCGGTTGATGCCATGTCAGTACCTGTCCATGGTATGTCATTACCAGTACCAACTGAGGTTTTACATGCTATGCCGGCTCAGGGTAGACTAGTCACAGATTTGCCAGTAGATGATACCCCCTATGATTCATGGGGCAGAATTAGCGAAGCACAGCAGTATGTTCCACCACCACCTTACACAGCGACAGAGCTTGAGCAACTAAGGTCGATGAACGTACCTTTTAGGGGCGTTCCGAACTATAGAGATGTCAGCATGACGGATATGGCAGTTTGTGATATCGGACTTCAGATGTGTAGGAAATCATTGTATGACCATGAGAAAAAATCCTTAGTAAGGGGATGATATTCAATACAATGTCAGAGATGAAGCTCTTTCTTCAGGACTATGTTGTGGATCACCATAGGCCATACAACGTCACTTATTCAGATCAGGAGTTGAGATACCACGCGATATGCAAAAACGGTTGTATGTGGAGGTTAAATGCACAAAAGAGACAGAGTGATGGCAAGTGGAGGGTAAATAAAGTGGTCGAACCCCACACTTGCCTATCAAATAGGGGGAAGGAAAATCAACAACTCACTGCACGTTACCTTGCCTAATTCACCCTCCTTTTAGGTGTCACATTCCCTTTTAATTGGTATCAGAGTCAGGTTGGCTCAATTTGGACATTTGACTTCACTGCCGTTGAGTCGACGCTATTTAGAGTGGTTGGGATGGATACCTCTAGGCCTTTGCACTTTGACGGCACTAACTTCTACTATAAAGCTAGAATGGCTTATCACCTTGAGGCTGTAGATTTAGGTGTTTGGAGAGTCACTCGTGATGGGATGAAACCCATTAAGAATCCCGATAAACCCACAAAGTGTGAAGAAAAAGAAATTTATTTCACTGCTAGAGCTAAAAATTGTTTGTTTGAATATTTTAGCATGGATGTGTTTAACCAAGTGTCCACTTTAAATACGGCACATGAAATTTGGTTAAAACTCCAAGAGCTCCATGACGACACAACTAATGTCCGTGAGAAAAATATTGTCTAGCTAGATAAAATTATGATTCATTTAAAATGAATGATGATGAGCTTGTTCGTGATATGTATTCTCGTTTGAATCTAATTATCAATGAGCTCCATCCAATAGGATTAACGAAGCTAGATGATGCGGACATCGTGAGGAAGATCATTTTCGTGCTACCACAAAAGAAATATGCAAGCATCATCACCATCCTTTATAACATGGAGGACTTGAGCACCATGACCCTGTCCATAGTCATTGGCAAGATAGTGGCATTTCAAATGTCACGGAAGATGGTCAAGAAGAAGCCTCGTCATCAAACAAAGGCAAAGCTCTCGCATATAGTGAGAAAAAAAAGATGAAGGACAAGCAAGTTGAGACAAGCTCAAGCTAAGCTCCTCAAGTGAAAATGAAGAAGAAGATGATGAAGATTGTAAAGTTGTTCAACTCTTCATGCATGGCATTGATCCAATCTGGATCTTTAAGAGCTTCTTCTACCTTGGTAGGCTCATAGCAAGAGACAAAAGAGTGATGAGCAATAAATGAAGCAAGTTTTTGAGATCTAGTCATCACTCCTTTTGATGGACTCCCTATGATGAGATCTTGTGGATGATCTTGTAGGAGAGGTGTATTTCTTCTATTGACCACTTAAGGGGAGGTTGCGGAGCATCAACATCTTGTGCTTGTACCACCATTTGCTCATGGGAGATATGAGTATCTTCACTCCCATCTTTTTCACCATCTTGTGGCACACTTGATGAAGAAGGTTGATTGATGACTTGTACATCATCTTTATCATCTTTAGGCTTGATGTCTTCCACCGGAATATTCTTCATGGCCTCCCTCAATGGTTCATCACCTACATCATCAAGATTCTCATGTGCTCCTTGGGAGCCGTTAGATTCATCAAATTCCACATCATATGTTTCTTCAACCAAGCCGGTGGCATGATTAAATACTCTATATGCTTTGGATTTTGATGAGTAACCAACAAGAAAACCAATATCACAACGCCTTTGAAACTTCCCTAGGTGTTGCCGCTTCTTTTAGATGTAGCATTTGCAACCAAACACCCTAAAGAAAGACGTCCGGCTTCTTCCCATTGAGCAACTCATAAGGTCTTGCCAAGGAACTTTTGAAGGAATAGACGGTTGGATGCATAGCATACGGTATTGATTGCTTCCGCCCATAGAGCTTCGGGTGTGTTGTACTCATCTAGCATTGTCCTTGCAAGAGTGATCAAAGTCCGGTTCTTTCTCTCAACTACACCATTTTGTTGAGGAGTATAAGTTGCGGAGACTTCATGCTTGATCCCAACTTCATCACAATAAGCTTCAATGTTTGTGTTGTCAAATTCTTTTCCGTTGTCACTTCTTATCTTCATGAGCTTCACTTCAAATTCATTTTGAGCTCTTGGCAAACTTCTTGAAGCAAGATGCAACTTCGGATTTGTCATGAAGAAAGAATACCCATGTATACCTTGAATAGTCATCAACAATCACAAGACAATAGAGATTCTCTTCCAAACTCTTGTATGTTGTTGGTCCAAATAAATCCATGTGAAGGAGTTCTAGCACTCTTGTGGTTGACATGAAAGCTTTGGTTGGATGAGTATTTGCAACTTGCTTGCCGGCTTGACATGCACTACAAAGCTTGCCCTTTTCAAACTTCATATCCTTCAATCCTCTCACCAAATCATTCTTCATAAGTTTTTTGAGTGAGCTCATCCCGACATGAGCAAGTCTTCTATGCCATAGCCACCCAAGTGTTGTTTTGGTGAATAGACAAGTCTTCAAATTTGCATCTTTGGAGGTGAAGTCCACTAGATATAAGTTGTTGTATCTAAATCCATTGAATATCACTTGATTGTCATCTACCTTGTATACAACAACCTCATTCTCGGTGAACAAGCATTGGAAGCCAAGATCACACAATTGTTCAACAGATAGCAAGTTGAAACTTAATGAAGCAACATAAAGCACATTGGAGATGGAATGATCATTTGATATTGCCACTTTGCCCAATCCTTTAACCTTGCCCTTTGAGTTATCTCTAAATGTAATTTTCTCTTGTCCATCTACCTCTTCATCTAGTGAGGTGAACATACGAGGATCACCGGTCATATGTTGAGTGCAACCACTATCAATAACCCAATGACTTCCACCGGTCTTATAGTTCACCTACACACAAGAGATTCAAGCTTTAGGAACCTAAACTTGTTGAGGGCCCTTCACCTTCTCAACAAGTGACTTAGCCACCCAAATCTTCTTAGGTCTATTCTTGTTCGGGGGTCCTAAGAACATGACTTTCATCTTTCCATTAGAATCCTTTCTAAGCATGTAGTGAGCATTGAAGGCAAAGGGTCTAGCATGCTTGGGCAAGGGTTGTGGAGGTGGAGTTTGGCATTCATGAGCAAAGTGACCTTCTTGTCCACACTTAAAACATCTCTTTGGCTTTGGCTTTGATTGTTGTTGTTGAACTTGAGCCTTCTTCTTCTCTATATGTGCCATATATCCAATGTCATTTCTATCCATCTTCATGACGGTGTTCATTAGAAGCTCACTTTGAAGATGCTTGCCTCTTGCAAACTTGCTCAATCCAACCTTGAGATGTTCTTTCTCCATCTTGAGCTTTTTGTTCTCTTCCTTGAGAACATCATTGTTCTTTTCTTCCTTTAGCCTCTTGTTCTCTTCTTTGAGCTTCTCATTCTCAAGGATCAACTCTTCATCATGATCAAGGGTTTCTAGCACAATGATGTTGTGGCTCTTTATCTCTTCAAGATCTTTCATGAGCTTCTCATTTATGTTCTTGAGCTTGACATATTCATCATAGTTATTGCACACAACCACTTGCTTGCCTTTGCCACTAGATCCTTGCTCAATGCTCTCATCAAATAAATCATCACATGATGTAGCTATATCAATCTTAACAACATGGTTAGTAGCATCATGTGGCTCATTTGGTAGGAATTCTTGAGCAATGACAAGGGTATCATGATTGATCTTAAGAGTTGTATACTCATCTTTTAGTTTGTTGTGACTAGTGATGAGCTCATTGTTAACCCACTCAAGTTTATCATGTTTATCTTTAAGCTCTTTCTTAGAAGATTTTAGCTCCTTGAGTTTGGATGATATAGCATCATTAGTTTCTCTAAGCTCATCATTAGCCTTTTCCAATGTATCGCACTTAGCTAAGAGTGAATCATTTTTAGCATCAAGTTTTTCATTTGTAGCTCTACTCTTTCTAATGATCTTAGTGTAGTTTCATAGTATTTTGACAAGATCATCATATGTAGGTGAATCATCATCATCGCTATCGCTATCATCATCACTAGCTTGCTCATCATCACTACTATCATCATTTTTAGTTATCTTGCGTTCACCCTTGGCCATAAGGCATAGGTGTGTAGAGGATGATGGCGATGGTGGCGGTGAAGATGCAAGATCAATAGCAATGGCGGCCACCATCTCATTGTCACTATCATCATCGGATGATCCACTTGATGAATCAATGTCCGTGAGCCAATCACCGACAATGTAGGCCTTTCCACTCTTCTTCTTGTAGAAGTCCATCTTTTTGCCATCTCTCTTCTTGTATGGCTTGTTCTTTTTCTTCTCATCTTCATCTTCATTGCTTGAGTCATCTTTCTTGCCCTTGTTCTTGTTCTTGAACTTGTCTTTCTTGGGCTTTGTGCATTGATGAGCTAGATGGCCAAGTTCGCCACAATTGTAGCAATCCATCTCGGAGATTGGCTTTCTTCTTGAGCTAGTGAAGAACTTCTTGCCGTCAAACTTGATGCCACTTTTGTTTAGCTTCTTTAGCATATTGGCGGTCTTCTTCACCATGAGAGCAAGACTTTCTTCATCAACTTCATCTTCACTTGAGCTTTCATACTCAAGTCTTGCCTTGCCCTTCTCTTGGCTAGCTTTGAATGCTAAGTCTTTATCTTTCTTCTTGTTAGAGGTTGAGCCATCTTGTGGGGTGATGTGCATGTACATCTCATGAGCATTGATCTTTCCCAAGATTTGTGTCGGTGTAGCGGTGGAAAGATCACCTTGGTGTAGCACGGTCACAATATGCCCATATTTTTCAATAGGGAGGACACTCAAGATCTTTCTCACAACATCGGATGGTGACATTTGAGTGAGTCCAAGCCCATTGACTTCCTCTACAAGAACATTCAAACGTGAATACATCTCATTAGCACATTCTTTGAGAAGCATCTCAAATGAATTTAGCTTTTTAATCACAAGATGATAGCGTTCTTCACGCTCACTCTTAGTTCCCTCATGGAGCGCACAAACGTCCGACCATAGAGCATGGACGTCTTTGTGGTTCCTTACGCGATTGAACACATCTTTGCAAAGGCCTCTAAAGATGGTGTTGCGAGCCTTTGCATTCCATTTTCATAATTAACCTCATCGCCTTGAAGATTAGTAGCATCTCAAGGTTTTGGGAAGCCTTGAGAGGCGGCTCTAAGAATACCAACGTCTAGAGCCTCTAAGTACACCTGCATGCGGATTTTCCAATATGGAAAGTCATCTCCCTCAAAGATAGGAGGTGGTCCATCCCCATGAGACATCTTGCTCTAAGCGGTTAAGCTTAAAAGTGTGAGCACGAGGCTCCGATACCAATTGAAAGGATCAAGATGCCCAAGAGGGGGGGGGTGAATTGGGCTAATTCTAAATTTTTCTTGCAATAATTAAATCCTATGGTTAGCCCAATTAACCCCTCGTGTCTAGAAAAGAGTTTCTAATAAACTAACGCACAACGGACTAGCATCCTATGTTCCAAACTTACTCTAGCATGGCAATTCTATGAATGTAAAGACAAATATTGAGTTGCTCAAAGTAAATGCTCAAAGTAAATGGAGAGAGAGAGGAACGCGGCGATGTTTTGCCGAGGTATCGGAGAGTCGCCACTCCCCACTAGTCCTCGTTGGAGCACCCGCACAAGGGTGTAGCTCCCCCTTGATTCGCGCAAGGATCAAGTGCTCTCTACGGGTTGATTCTTCGACACTCCGTCGCGGCGAATCATCCAAAGCCGCTCACAACTTGAGTTGGGTCACCCACAAGCTCCACCGGGTAATCACCAAGCTCCCAATCACCACCAATCCGTCTAGGTGATGTCGATCACCAAGAGTAACAAGCACGAACTCTCATTTGACCACGCGAAGCCTAATGAGAAGATGGATGCACACTTGACTACTCTTGATTCACTAATGAGGCTACTCTCTTGGATTCTCAAATCTCAATCACCTTACTAGGATCTTGCTCTTCTTGGCACTCACAAACGTGTTTCTCAGCTGTTGGAATGAACAAAAGTAACTTCATACACGAGTGGAGCTTCTATTTATAAGGCAGCCTGAAAAACGAACCGTTGTGTGCCTCTGCGGGGTAACCGGACGCTTCGGTCATGATGACCGGACGCTTCGGTCAGTTCAACCTGCGAACCAGAGAAAATGAGTTGACCGGACGCTGACAGAGTCCGGTCACCACTGACCGGACACGTCCGGTCACATTAAAACCTTACTGGAACCTTACTGTACTCGACCGGACGCTGAACCCCCAGGGTCCGGTCAGTACTTACCGGACGCGTCCGGTCGTAGATTCTCTTCTCTGGAACCTTACTGGAGTCGACCGGACGCTGCCTTTTAGCGTCCGGTCACTTGACCACTCCAGCATCCGGTCGCACCGAACGCAGTCCCTTGATCAAATGAACTGACCGGACCCTGCGGCCAGCGTCCGGTCGCACCGGGGCCAGTGTCCGGTCAGTATTTGACCCTCCATTCACCTTCAACTCTCGATCATGTGTGAATGAAGTTTGCTCCATTGGATCTTAGGCATATGTAGGAGCTACCTGGAGCTAGTTTAAACGAGTGTGCACCACACCTAACTCACTAGACTCATCTAGGTCAAGCTACTCGTTCATACCCCCCTTAATAGTACGGTCAAAGGAAAAATAAAGTCCTAAACTACTCCAAGTATCACTTTCGTTATGTTTTGCTTAGATTAAATTTTCATAGAATGGTTTCATCATCAATTTGGTTTGTGGACCCAACTAGTGCGCAATTTTAAATTACATTCTTCTTTTTTGTGTGTTCTTGATTTATTTAGAGGAATTATTAGCCTTTTCTGCAAGGACCGCCTCTGAAAGTAGCACAATTCGATAGATTTATGTGGTGGAACCTGTACATTTGGATTTGTGATTTCATCAAAATTCGAAAAAAGTGGCATGGACATGGAAGCCCGTTCGCTTGCTCGTAAACGATCGTAAATTTCCAGTCGGGAACAGTGTTTTTCTCTCACACCAAACCAGCCAGCAGTAAATAATCCACGATACGATATGGCCTCCTGAACAGGCTGGGCTTCTCAAAGAGAGGGAGAGAAAGAGAGAAAATTCGCTGCCATTGATTCAATTTCCTTGTTACCATGTCATAGTTCACGTGTATATATATATACTAGGTAGCGTGCCCGTACGTTGCTACGGGATAACTAATAATTTATACTAAAAACACATGGATCGCATGATAAGATAATAATACTGTAAAAATTAAATACCAATGTTAAAGTGACATTTAATCAAAAAGCAAAGTTTATGAATTTAATATAGTCACGGAGTGCGCGGCGTCGCAGGCTTACAAACTCTACTTTATATACCTTTTCGTGATGCGGCTAAGATAATGTTTTATATTGGTAGGAAGAAATCTCCGATATCCATTTCTTTCATTGTAATCCATTTATCTGAACATTGTTTGAGGTGATGACACGGTTACAGTTTTTAGTAGCTTTACGATATTGTCCGAAGCTATGAGATGATTGATGTCTTGCAATGATCCTTTCATTAATTTAGTTTTCTATCTATGTTTAATTGTTTATTCAGTCTATTTTATAGGCACGTCGATAGATAATGGATGACAAAATTCAAGCATCATAATTTATTTCTTTGACTTTGAGCATGAGTTTTGCTTTTATTTTTTATTTGATATATTGTCCTTTTGTTTTTACCGTAGCGTTAGCATGGGCATGCATGAAAAACAAAGATGTCTTTACACTGCAGAAATCTTTCAAGAATATCATGCATAGATTATTCTTGTATTGAATATTATATATATACAATCACCTAAATATTCTAATTAAACTACAAAATTTTGAATTAGGATACGAGGTAAGACATGCAAACAGATATTTTAAAACTAACTATAGAGTCTAAAGAACTTAATAAATAAATCCTTCTGGAGGCAATGCAAATTCTCTCTAATCTTTCATTTGGTGTAGTTAGTGTTATCATAGTACCCGTATATATTCATGGGAAATAAATCGTGGACAAAACGTGGACACTTTTTGGTGCGACATTTCAACATGGGTCCATCGTCTTGCCAATATCCTTGAGGCAGATCACATAAAGGATGAGAGTCCCTCTATGAGATTGCTCGCAAGAGACTCAAACTTATATCTGATCATGGTAATGTTGAATTGCTTTGCATCAAAAGCATGGACAATGATAAACAGGGACATAGGTTTTAGTATGCATAGTGGAGGAAAACTCAACCTTGGCCTTCTCAGCAGCTTTTCTGAGCCTTTGCAGTGCTAACTTGTCCTTATCCAGATAGTCAAGAGGTGCACCATAAAATTATGCACCACTAAGAAAAGTGTCACCATTGATTGCCTTGACCTGAAAAATGTGTCGAAATTAAGAATTACAACACCTAATTCAACATCTTGGAACAGACACTTAAGTGGATACCTTATTCTACAATATATGTCTTTGTGGAATAGTCCTAAAGCCACACATATTTATACGGTGAGTAACATATTTTGTTTTAAAATTTTATGAGATTTTTTAAGACACGCAGTATTATCCATGTGTCAGGCACTAATATTTACATATATACTCAAACCTGTGTGTACAACATTATATGGAGATGCAGCGGAACTTATTCATTGATTTATTGGCGCATGAAAGAAATAGATATCGGAGAATTCTTTCTGTCGATATAAAATATTATCTTAGCCATATCACAAAAAAGTCTATACAGTAGAGTTTGTGAGCATGCGACGCCGCACTCTCCATGACTGTGTTAATTTCACGAACTTTGCCTTTTGAATTAAATGTCACTTTAACGTCAGTATTTAATTTAACAGTATTGTTATCTTATCGTGCGATCCGTGTGTTTTTAGTACAAAAGATTTAGTTATCCCGTAGCAACGCACGGGCACACTACCTAGTTAAATATAAAAGGAGAGAATTGGCTGCATTCGTACATATAGTGTACGTCAGTTAAGGTTTTGTTTGAATTAACTCAGTTCGCGAACTAATAGTAATAACTAAATGTGGCATATATCAAATTCTTTTAGCCACCGCCAGTGCGTGTTTAAAAACATCCTAACAAGCTTGCCCTAATATGAGTATTTGAAGTAATAAACCTTTGAAGAACATCAACGCATTCTCCCTTCCGAGATTGGGTCGAATCCAACCTAGAGCCTCGGAACTCGTATCTTTTTCTCGGACGGGCTTCACTTCGACATCGTCTCAGAGCAATATCAACGATCTCCAATCGATGGACCAAGTCGTATGGATCCCCATACAACAAAACTCGTATATGTAGATTTTGTTCTCCTTATACTTGGATACACTTGTTCCACTCAAGCTTTCATTGAAATGTTTAGACACGAACGTTAATCTCGATCACCGATGTCCTCACCTCGACCACTCCAACGTCACGGTCGTGGAGGTTGCACTTGTAGATCAGCACGGCACTGTAAGTGAAGCTCGTGTCTCGTGGAATGTGCTCACCATGGCATCCACAATGTGCAACTCACCATTTGATTCTGTAGTCTGCGGTGTGCGAGCCCGCGGTGTGGCGGCTGCAATGATGGCGGCGATGTCGCCGTAGGAGAAGCGCCAGCGCGCCGGCGTTCATTCGCAGCAGACGGAGATTTCTCCAAAGTGTAAGTCGATCGCCAAGAACTTATCTTGGCGAAGGGGCGATGGACCCCACGGAGAACTCCGGTTTGGTGTCGAAAGCGGCCATGCGCGCCGCTGACTCAACCCGGCAGAACGCGATCTCCGCGGAGCACCCAAGCATGGCCATGGCCACGCACTCGCGGCCGGTGGCGTCAGGCTGCACCGAGAGCACGATCTCATGGAAGAACACGTCCCTCATGTCTTCTAGCTTGATGGCTCTGCCTGCGGCATCTGCGTCCCCGTGGTCGTTGGTGGAATGGAGGACCCACCAGCCGTGGATCCTAGACACGTGTTTCGATGAGGACGCCGCCGCGACGTGTTCGCCTGCTGGCGGGAGCTCAACGCGGGGGGCACGTGCACCGGCGAATGGATTCAGCAGCGTCACGGACGCCGCCTCGTCCCTGAGCGCCAGCCACTCACACGAGGAGCCGCACGTCACCTTGCCGCGCACGTCGGACATCGTCTTGGACAAGACCTTCTCCGAGACGCAGTAGAAGCCGACACGGTCCGAGTTGGGGTCGAACGGGAGCAACAGAAGCGGCCCGAAGGCCGCGAACGGGATGGCGGCGCGCCATGGGGAGCAAGCGGATCGGAAGGACGTCGCGTCGTGGCCTGACGCGAGACGCTGCCCGATGGACTCGAGGAGATCCTCTGGCAGGCCGGATCTCCAGTCAGGGAGATGTAGGGACATTCTCTTGAGATTGGGAGGCTGAGCCATGGAAGATAGATGGCATCAACTATGGTTCACGCAAGAAATGGTGTCTAGTGTCTACTGTTGCGATGGATCATGGATTGGGGAACGGGGATATGAGGAAATGGTTCAAAATGAACAAACTCAAGGGCAATTTCAGCAAGAAACAACAAGCGAGGGCGATGGAACACGTGAGCGTGAAACCAAATGAAAGGGGAAAAAGCTGTACCTTTTGCAAATGCAAAGAGGAAAAATAATTAAATGTAGGCAGATTTGGCAAGGTTCTTAGAAATGCAAAGAGATTCGTTTTGTCTTAATTTTCTTTCCTTCCGTGTTAATTCTCTTTCTTTTTGCTCGTTGCCATGTATGCTGGTGCATGCAAGTATGTGGAAGATGTCGTGGGATCACATATGTAGATAGACAGATGAACCAAAATAAATGTCGCATAAAAAAATATCCATATTTTATTCTTTTTAGTTGTAGAAGATAGAGTGGTTTGTTTTATTTCCTTATATTATACACACGAGTGGGTCACGTCTAGGTGCTCCCCTTGACATGCGCTCTGAGTGGTGTCTTCGTCACCTTGAGGAACCCGTCCAGCTCTGTGAAGTCAATCGCCACGACCATCCGCCACGGCGCCCTCGAACTTCAGCAGACGAGCCCGGCGAGGAAGCACTTGATGTGCACCATGCCCATCCCAAAGACCGGGCAACCTCCGATAGGCGCCAAGGGCATCATCCTGATCTCCTTTGGCCCGGCATCGCGCCGACGCCTCCGCCTCTCACCGTTGGCGAGGAACCGCTCCGGCGAACTCGTCGGGGTCCGTCCAGTCCTTCCCGTCCCTCGCCATGTCCCGTACAAGAAAATGCACCTGCGTCCTCCCGCCCGCCGCCCCCATCGCAGTAATCAAGTTGTTCCGCCATCGCCACCGCACCCTCCGGTTCAAGCGTGGACTTCACAAGATGAGGAAGGGTACCGGCGGGGTGGTGCGGGGAGCGCCTCGAGCACGCGGCGACGGCGTGCGAATGCAACAACGTCTTGGAGCCGCTCCTCGGCACCGCGCCCCCGCCCGCTGCTGATCCTGCTATCTCGTGGCGCAGCTTTTCTCCGGACCTCCGGTGGGCGGCGAGGTGAGCGAGAGCCCACTCGATCAGACACGATCGACTCAGACTTCGCACCGAGGAACTCCGGCGGTAAGGTGACCATCTCGCCGTCCGTGGCGCTGCCACGGCGCGTCGTCGCGGGGACACGGAGGTCGATGAGAGTGTCAACGACGACCTGATGCCGCCGTCGTTGCAAAGACCGAGAACGGCGCGCGCGCTCCCTTTCCGACACGAGAGGGAGGAAGAACGTGGTCTTCTTGGCATGCGGTAGGCGACGGCGCGCCACCACCGCCTCCAGCAGTAGAGCTTGGCGAGCCACGAGCCCTTGCGAAGACATTGGCTTCCCCTATGGCACGCACGAATCTGCTGCATCACGCGCCGCATGGCTAGCGGGGTGGACCGCGTCGCCACGAGGTCGCCAAGCACAAGCGCCAACCATCGCGAACACGGCCGCGTGCACGCTGTCTCTGATAACGACCACATCGCCGCCGCCGTCGCCGACGGCGACCCTCGCGGACAGCCATGGGACGAGGTCCGCCACGGACTCCCGCCGCAGCGGGCTCAGTTGGTCGAAGCGTGACGGGTGCAGAGCCTCGGAGGTGAAGTTGCAGTGGAGCACACGCCAGAGCGGGCCGTACTGCGTGGAGCTGATGCTGTCGCTCCGGCGGCGGCGTTGCCCGGTGACCAAGGCCACTGGGAACAGCGTGAGCAGGTGGTTCGAGAAGGCGTCGGCATGGTCGATCAGCGCTGTGCGGGCGACGGCAGAGTCACTGATCTCGACCAATGTCGGCCTCGCCGGAGCACGGCCGTGCCAAATGCTTCGCCGGAAAATGGCGAGGAAGATAATAAAGGCCGTGCCAAGCGTGAGGACCTGCGCTAATGTGTCCATGGCTTCTTCCCTAGAAACTGTGAATCTGCGATGAATCCTGTTGTGCCTATGCGTGTATATATACTGATCAGCTACCCAGTCTGCTCTTCTGATTCTTCTTTTCTTTGTCTGGTTTCGTCTGGTGTGCTCTAACAATTTTTTGGTTGATAGATCATGGTGGCTCCAATGTCATTCTCCTCACCAATTTAGTTGGGCCATCACCAGTACTTTAGGTCTTTCAGTTTTTCTCAATCGATTAATCACAGCCATCCGAACGAACCCCTCTCCCCTTTCAACCGTTTGCTTGTTTGGCGCATGCATGTGCAAGTGCTTTTTTTTTTTCCTCAAGGTCTTCCAAGCACCACCCGACGGCATTATTCATGTGACCTCTGACCCTACCATCGGGTCCACCGCTACCGCGCAGTCAAGGGTAGTCTCAACCTAAAAATTAGATGAAAATTAATTAGGATGGTAATGATATGTCACTATAATTAAGAAAACATAAGAAGAAAATAGTTTCTTGTACAAGAAACTATATCAAAACGGGAACCAATATATGGAGAAATGTGATAGGTAGACGATAGAAGAGAAGACATGCGATTTAGATAAAAATTATGTATCTTGGTACTTTTTTTTAATATACTAGTAAATACTCCCTCCGTCCTGGAAAACAGTGCATTGTGGCTATTCTTAGACAAAATAAGAGAGGGCAATAGACGCATGTATGCCTTATTTAACTTTCTAATCTATTGAAATCTGATCCTATTCCGCATGATTAAAGGGTGGAATTTAAGTTTCCTTATAGAAAATATAGTAAGCACTCAATTACTTTCATCTCCCGTACAATAGCCCGCCAAGCAGTGTTGGCGCCAAAAGCAATTTTTTACAGTAAAATACAAAGAAGGAGCTCTACATAGCAAAAACAAAAAAAAAATTGAAGCTATATTTTTTTACGCTTCCCTCCACCTCCTAACGCTACATCCAAAATGAGGTGGCCAGAAAATTTCATCTTACCTCCGTCTGTATCTTTTTCCCTCCCAAACACTAGAGCCGCTCCTCCATTCCTATAAGAAGAGGTCAACAATCCGTAACCCAAAATTATCAAATCATTCAAAAACCACAAAAAAATAGGCATGCCAGTTGATTCCAACGCAGTGCCTAGTGAAGAAGATGAAGATGCAATACCTGATCTAAATCTATGTGCCACCATTGAAGATGAAGAAGGTGCTGGTATCCATGGAGAAGTTGTGCAGGCCATGCAAGACCAAATCCATGAAGTAGAAGACCGTGAGCCTGCTGTTCATTCATCAATTGATCTTAATTTGCGTCTAGGTAAATTTTATTTTGTAGTTGTAACTGTACTCTAATCAATAGATACCATTTTTCCCCTTGATGATCACGTAGATGAAGATGAAGAACCTGCCGTCGAAGGTGTTCATGCTGTCGAAGATCTGCATAGCAGCATCCACAATTTTGATTTGAATGTGCAATTAGGTGAGTAAGAAATCTAATTTGTATTGTAAGTAATCTAATTTGTATTGTAAGTAATTAGCAGCCTCCTTGTAGATGACGATGTTGATCTTGTCTTGGACGATCCTGAAAACCAATCACCACACCAGAACACTATTATAAGGAGGCAGCACATAACAAACAAACAAAGACAAGATATATATGAAGAGTTACTAGCAAGAAGTACAAATGGGATTTTACACAAAGATACAACAGCCATTGTTTCAAATTTATTTCATGTTAAGAGAAGAATTGTTCAGAACATTTGGAAAAAAGTAAAGAGTAGCAGGCACTACAGTAGATCTTATTTCAAAGAAAGCAAAAAATTGTGGACGGAAAAGAGTTGATAATGATTTGTCGCAGGTTACAAATGTTCCATTAGATCTCTTGCAGGAGCTCTGAATGTTTCAAAAAACAAAGATGCACAAGGTCTTCAAGGAAGGTCTGGTTCGCCGTCAGTCTAGTACCCTTAAGCCTTATTTGAGGGAACAAAATAAAAGGGAACGGCTTCGGTTTTGTTCAACTATGATAGATGAGCAAACAGTTCATACTTATCCAAAATTCAAAGATATGCGTAACATTATCCATATTGATGAGAAGTGGTTCAACGGCACTAAGAAAAACACAACCTTCTACATGCTGCCCAGTGAAGATGATCCAGTAAGAACAGTGCAAAACAAAAATTTCATAGACAAAGTCATATTTCTTGTAGCTGTTGCCGGGCCTAGGTATGATGAGGAAGGCAATTGTTACTTCGATGGAAAACTAGGGATATGGCCCTTTGTATGACATGTGATGCAGACTTTTGTTATCACATTCTTTCTACTTGAAATCATATTTATTAAATTGATTTGTTACATTTTGCAGGAGCCAACGAAAAGAAGAAGTGACAACAGGCCCAGGGGGACTTTAATCTCAAAGACCATCAAGGTTGCCAGGGACACAAGTAGATCCTATTTGATTTCGAAGGTACTTAATGCAATTGTAAAAAAGTAGCCCAGAGAAGATTGGGGGAAAACCATATGGATTCAACAAGATAATGCACCATCACATGTACTGGCAAATGATCCAGACTTTGCCTTAGCAGTAGCCCATACTGGTCTAGATATTCGCATAATGAATCAACCCCCAAATTCACCAGACATGAATGTGTTAGACCTGGGATTCTTTGCTTCCCTACAGTCTAAGGCGTACCTTAGAAATTCCAAAAACATTGATGAATTAATCAAGAACGTGGAGAAGGAATACGTCGAGTACGATCGAATATGGTGAATAGGGTGTTTTTAACCCTACAGGGCTGCTTGTTAGAAGTCATGAAACTTGGTGGAGGCAACGGCTACAAGATACCACACACGAACAAGGAGAGGTTAGAAAGGCTTGGCATGCTCCCTACAAGGCTCAGTTGTGATCTCCAACTTTATCAAAGTGTCATGCTATCACTGTCTCAATAGTTTATCATGCACTAGTACTCTTTGTTTATGTTTATTGAATAATCAAAAGTACTCCTAGATATGTAAAACGTACTAGTGCACTATTACTACTTATTCATTTGAGTAGTAATCCTATTTTTGTGTCATTCATATTTTTTGCATACAAAGGTACCATCAGACTAAGCATTTCATTTACCAAATCATTTAACCTCTCATCTTTTGCCTCATCTTCTAGCTTGTGTTTGATGTTTGCCTTTGTCTCATCATCCGTCTCAGCGTCTGATATTGAGTTTTCTACACCACTTAATTTCTTGGTTGTTGCTAGTGACTCCTTCACTTGAATCTTGCCAGTCTTATGCTCATCTGCAAGTTCAGATGCCTAACAATTCCTACAAAACTCACAGGCATTAGAGGGAAAGGAGGTAGGGATGCGTACAGGAAACATTATTAGAGTATCTGATCAACAAATCTAAGAAACCTTGGCCTCATCTCCTCCAGGGCGCAGTCTCCTATGCCTCCGAGTCAGGAACAAATTCGATGTCGCTCGCTTGGGAAGTCAATTCGGCTCCACCTCCTTCATCGTCGGAGTCAGGGACAAATTCCAAGATCTCGTCGCCACTCCCATCTTCTGAATCAAGGGTGAAATCGACACCCTCCACAGCTGGCCGAGGTTCAGGGTACCGCAAGCACCATGTTCCGCACACCGCCTTGCCCTTTCCACGCCGCCAGCCAGCAGCCTGAGGAGGACCTGCCCATCAACGAAGGTGGAGAGGGCTTGAGTGGCGATGTACTGTGGGCAGCACATCTCCTTCAAATACCACATGGATATGTGAGTTTTCTCGGTGGGGAGAAGAGAACAGGAGAGGTGGGGAGAAGAACGGGAGCGACGGAGTTCTTGTGGGGAGGGATGAAGGGATAAGTAGAAGAGATAATAAATGAAAAAGGAAGCAGCAGATCACGCTTTTTTAAGTAAACTTTATCTTCTTGTTCCCCAAATGCACTATATTTGGGACACCTCTCAAATGCCAGAACGCACTCTATTCCAGGACGGAGGGAGTATGTGTAGGATCTCTAGTTGGCCTAGAGGGGGGGGGTGAATAGGCCTGTCACAACAAACACTCAAACTTTTATCAAATTCACCATACGACACTACTGCTATGACCTCGCGACACTGCTGGACAGTGGCACTGCAGGTCCAGAACAGCGGCACTGCCGCACCTGCAGACAACTTCAAGTCATAGTTCAAAATCAGTGAATATAAACTTGAATCGGAGAAAATTCTTAGCTTTTTGCAGGTATGAGATTCACAGATCGAGAGCTAGAAGTGGTAGGAACACAACACACAAGTAGATCGACTAGAAACCCTAGAAATCACCTCAACCAATGATATGAAATGCAAGTAATATAAATCAAGCACAAGTGACACAATGATTTATCCCGTGGTTCGGCTCGCCACCAAGGCTTGCCTACCTCCATGTTGTTGAGGTTAGCCACTAAGGCTTAGGGCTTTCCAACTCTTCCTCGTTCTCAAGTCAAGAGACTTAACTTTTGAGATGAGGGGTGAGTATACTAGCTTCAAGAGATGGTTACAAACCTCCCAGGGCTGCCACACAAGTTGGCAAGCTCCACGGGCGATGTTCTAGCTGGCTAGGAGCCAAGCTCCAAGAGTAACAAACACAACCGCCGGCCAAAAAGTGAACCAAGTGCTCTTTCGAGTTGAGGAATCAATGAAGCTGCTCTCTAATCGAGTTTTGGACCCTTTTTTCTCAAGGATTGATGGGAAAATCAATGGATTTGCTTGGAGGCTTGAGGGCAACAATGGAGGGAGAGAGAGCTTTGTTTCTGTTTGGGCGTGCTGGAATCAGCAGGAGGAGGAAGAGAGACGCTGGGGAGGAAGAGGATGGGTATAAATACCCCCTCAGCCCCAACGATCACTTAAGTCGCGGCAGTGCCGCACTGCGGTAGTGCCTCTCTTCAAGTGCGGCAGTGCCGCACCACGCAAGACAACAAGGGTAAGAGTGAAGTGTAGACTGTTGTCGGATACCACAAGAAGGGGTACCCTAAGCAAGAACCGAAAATATTGCTTAAGCCTTGCAAAAATCAAAGCCAAAGGACAACCACGAGGTCTCGGCAGATTCTCCGATTCGCCCGAGGCTTGCGCCGAGGCCTAACACGAAAGGCCAAAACTCTTCGCCCCGCCGAGGCCCTCTCGCTGAGGCCCCCTCGTCGAGGCCCCCTCGCCGAGGCCCTCTCGCCGAGGCCCCGCCCCGCAAGGCCTCGGACGGGATGCCAATTCTCCGATTCGCCCGAGGCTAGGCTTGGCAACAACCTCGTCACCTCCGTCCCGACCGAATCCTCTGACAAAACGTCACGTCCAGTTAATGCGCCCAACTACTCCTGCAACATCAGCCGCACGTTGGCGCAGTACAGGCAGAATGACCGACGAGACAGGGGACCGGGCGCGGCTGGGGTTATCTGCCACTGTGCTCATCACTGTGCCCCCTGCTGACACCCGTACTGCCTGTGCTACCTAACTCCTGCGCCAAGGACAAAGCGGTGTGGAGGGTCAAGTCTGGGTCCCTGTAGTCTTGGAATCAGCATGAAAGACCAACTGCTCATCCTCCGCCTCGTCCGAGACCCCCTGGCAGGGCCTCGGACGTACTATTCCTTCTCCGCCTCCGCCGAGGCCGGGCTCGTCCCGCATCCTCGTCGCCTCCGCCTCAACCATCCCTCTGGCGAGCCATCCCATCCGTTTAAGTGCGCCTGGTCACACCTACTACGACAGCCACGACTGGTAGGGTGCCACAACAGGGGCGATGGGACAGCGGTCAAATCTCCTTTTTACCATCCCCTTCTGACGATACAGGGGTTACCGTGCCCTGTGGACACACGCTCCACACTCTTCCACCTAATCTGGGTACGACGCTGACCATCAAGACCCCCGCATCACACACGGGTCACCTCCGAGGCCTCGGCAAAGCAGGCCTCAGCACGATCAGCTACAACACCCGCCAGGCCTCGTCACTCCACCAAGTCAAGAATCCACAAGGCACGCCATGTCTCCTACAGTGGAGGCCATATTGACTAGATGTCAACAAGGACTCCCACGACCTCAACAACCTCGAGCCTGGCCAGCACGGCGCGCCAGTCAAGTACCGATTGCCATTCCCAACACCATGCTGCTACATGACTGAACTACAGTAGGCTCCACGTGTAGCTCACTCATGTACTCCTGGCTCCCTCCTTGCGGTTATAAAAGGAAGCAGCCAGGGATAGCACTAGGGGAGGCGAGAAAACATACGAAAGAACCACGCTCTCACACACACGACACTCTGTAACACACGCTCCCCCCGCTGTCTGAGAACAACGCCTCAAGCAGCCCGCACCGCTCCACGCCGAGACCTGGGGCTAGCTCCCTCTCTCACCCAGCTTGTAACCCCCTACTAGGTGCAAGGAATACAAGATCGATCTCTCGGGCCGGGCGAGGGGCACCGATTGCTGAACCAAGATAAACCTTGTGTCTCTTTGCATCACCATCCGGGATTAGGGGCACGTAGTTCACATTCATCGTTGGTTGAGGACCCCCGGTCCGAAACACCGGCGGATATGCGCCGCCCGGTAGGGCGTCTGCGTGTTAGCTTGATCGTCCCAACAAGTTTGGATGGCGAGATCCCATACGCCCACTACGTCTCGGCACGGTGATCTCGTTTGGGGAGCCTAGAGTTCATATCTCTAGGGCGCGAGTACGACCTAGTACTCCTCCCACCCAGCCCCTTTGGCCGACGACGACGGCGTCATACGCAGCAAGACCAGCGGCCGCGGCGCCGGCCGCCGCCAGCTCATCGGCCGCCAGCATAGCTCGAGCGGACCACCACGACACCACACGACCTTAGGGCGGCGCACCGCGCCCGCCGATATCCTCGTGCCTTAGTCACAGTACGAGGTCCCCGGTTGGGGACCCGTCTAGCCTAAGCTTGGGCGGGGAAAGACACCGGTGACGTGCAGCGACGCCCTGTCGTCATGTTCCACACCGCCATCGCCTGAGGAGCCAACTCCGGCGGAGCAGGGCCCGGCGATGGCACCGTCTTCATACCCCTTCGGGTTGAGAAATGCCGCCGCCGCCTACACTTCCGCCTACGCTTCCGCTCACACGGAGCCCTCGGGGCGCCACTAACGTTTCGCCCTTGACTTTTTGGCCACAACCTCGGCTCACACCCACATCGACTCCTCGGGAAGAGGAGGCGTGGGCGGCAGCAACTTCTCAGGCTTTATGACCTGAGGCTATGCGCGCCGCTTTTGGCCGCATAGCGACTATCTTCCCTTTGCCATTTCGACTCGATGACGAAGGCACTTATGATCCCACTCGAGAGTGCTTCCACATCGGGCTTGGAATGCTAGGGGCAAGTAATGAGAATGAAGGGGCAGGCAACCGCTCCCCGCTCCGCCAAGGGGCGGGCGACGCCACACCCCCGCTCATCAAGCTTCGGGCGGCATGGAACGTGAACGCCGCCCCCGAGGAACTCCGATGCCTTGACCTAGAGCAGCTCCGTGAGCTCCAGGCAAAGGTTGACCAAGACCGACTGCTGCTGTAGCAGCTCCGAGACACTCTCGAGCAGGAGCAGCGAGGTCGCGGTGATGGCGGAAGGGCCCGGCGGAGGGCCCTCGACGTCCACCGTTGCATCAACAACGATGAAGGGAGTGAGCAACCCCCAATCTTCAATCGCGCTAGCCAGAATGTTGCGGCAGCAGCGATGCTAATCCGAGCGATGTCCGAGCCCTCTACAACGGAGGGGCGACGGGTTCACGGCGAGCTCTGAGACCTCCTCGAGACCGCCGCGGTACAGCAGGCCAAAAGCTCCGTGTCTCGACGGCATGAGGACACCTCGAAACGGCACTCAGTGCACGACCGCCTCAGGGCCCCCTCAGTGCACGACCGCCTCAGGGCCCCCTCAGTGCACGACCGCCTCAGCAACCGATGCGAGGTGCAAGATGACCATGATGTGGTCAGCAGGCGACGATGCCACGACGATGATGGGCCCGCCCGAGGCTACCACCCTCATCGAGGCGGCCGCTACGACAGTGGCGAGGACCGCAGTCCTTCTCCTGGGCCACCTGGCCCTCGAGTCTTCAGCAAGGCCATCCACGGCGCCCCATTCCCGCCTGTTTTGACAATCGCCAACCTCGCAAAAAATACAAATGGCCGAGAGACCAACCCCGAAGTTATGGCTGGCGATTACACTGGCTTGTCGGTTAGGGGTGCGAACGATGACCGCTCATCATCCGCAACCTCCCTTTGTTCTGACGAGACTCGGCCATGAGCATGGCTTGACACCTCCCTCCTTGCAGATCCACAATCGGGCGCGACTTGGTAAAGGTCTTCGTCGGGAATTTCCAGAGCACATACGTGCGCCCCGGGAACTCCTGGGACCTCAAGAGTTGTCGCCAAAAGCTTAACGAGTCTCTCTGAGACTTCATCCGGCGATTCTCCAAGCAATGTATTGAGTTGCCCAAATGTCGGTGACTCGGTTGTCCAGCTTTCCTCTCCGGCTTTTCTTTGCCGAGATCCGTCCCCGAGAGTTAGGCCAGAACGTACCAACCTCAGCGGCCGCGCTCCTCGATATCGCCACCAACTTCGCCTCGGGTGAAGAGATCGTCGGGGCCATCTTCCCCGAAGGCGACACAAAGGGGAAGCGGAGGGACGAGGCCCTCGGGGCCTCGGCCTCCCGTTTCCCCAAGAAAAAGAAAAAGGGACGCCCAATGAAGCAAGAGGCCCTCGAGGCCGATTTCGTCGCAGCCACGGATCGCAAGAATCCCCGAGGCCCCGACAGGGGCCCCGGAGTATTCGACGATATGCTTAAGAAGCCCTGTCCTTACCACCAGGGCCTGGTGAAGCATACCCTCGAAGAATGCACCATGCTCCGACGTTTCTACGCCAAGCTCGGGCTCCCCAACGACGATGCCAGGAAGAAGGGCGTCGGCGACGGAGATAGCGACAAGGACGACGGGTTCCCCGAAGTGCACAATGCCTTCATGATCTTCGACGGGCCTTCAGCGTGCCTCACGGAACGTCAGCGAAAGAGAGAGCGCCGGGAGGTCTTCTCGGTCGAGGTAGCCACTCCTCAGTACCTCAACTGGTCTCGAGAGGCGATCACCTTCGATCGGGAAGACCACCCCAACTATGTCCCAAACCCCGGGCAATACTCGCTCGTCGTCGACCCGATCATCGACAACACCCGGCTCACCAAAGTGCTGATGGACGGAGGCAGCGGCCTCAACATCCTCTACGCCAACACCATGGAGCTCCTAGAGCTCGACCAGTCGCGGCTCCGAGGTGGTGCCGCACCCTTCCACGGCGTCATGCCAGGGAAGCGCGTGCGACCCCTCGGACGCATTGACTTGCCGGTCTACTTCGGCACTCCCTCCAACTACCTCAAGGAGATCCTCACCTTCGAAGTGGTTGGGTTCAAGGGGACCTACCACGCCATTCTGGGGTGCCTTTGCTACGCCAAGTTCATGGCGGTCCCGAACTACACCTACCTTAAGCTCAAGATGCCGGGCCCCAATGGCGTCATCACCGTCGAGTCCACGTACGAGCATGCATACGACTGCGACGTCGAATGCATCGAATACGCCGAGGCTATCGTGGAGGCCGAGGCCCTCATCGTCAACCTCGACCAACTCGGTAGCGAAGTACCCGACTCCAAGCGCCGCGCTGGGATTTTCGAGCCCGCAGAGACCGTCAAGCTCGTCCTGGTCGACCCCAACTGCTCCAACGGCAGAACGTTGAGGGTCAGCGCAACCCTCGACAGCAAATAGGAAGCCATGCTCGTCGACTTTCTCCATGCGAATGCCGATATGTTTGCATGGAGTCCCTTAGACATGCCGGGCATACCGAGGGAGGTCGCCGAGCACGCCTTGGACGTTCGGGCCAGCTCCAGACCAGTGAAGCAGCGCCTGCGCCGATTCGATGAGGAGAAGCGCAGGGCCATCGGCGAGGAGGTGCAGAAGCTGTTGGCGGCCAGATTCATCAAGGAAGTGTCCCATCCAGAGTGGTTAGCTAATCCTGTATTAGTTAAGAAGAAGAATGGAAATGGAGTATGTGTGTAGACTACACTGGTTTAAATAAAGCATGTCTAAAGGTTCCATTTCCATTACCTCGAATCGATCAAATCGTTGACTCTACTACAGGATGCGAGACCCTATCTTTCCTTGATACGTATTCCGGTTACCATCAAATCAAGATGAAAGAGTCCGACCAGCTCGCGACTTCTTTCATCACCCCGTTCGGCATGTACTTCTATGTGACCATGCCATTCGGTCTTAGAAACACAGGGGCCACATACCAGCGGTGCATGACCTAGGTCTTCGGCGAGCACATCGGGCAAACTATCGAGGCTTACGTGGACAACATCATGGTCAAGTCCAGAAAGGCCAGTGATCTCGTCGGCGAGCTGGAGATCGCTTTCAAATGCCTCAGAGAGAAGGGCATCAAGCTTAATCCCGAGAAGTGTGTCTTCGGGGTCCCCCGAGGCATGCTCTTGGGGTTCATAGTTTCAGAGCGCGGCATCGAGGCCAACCCGGAGAAAGTCTCGGCCGTGACCAACATGGGGCCAATCCGAGACCTCAAGGGAGTACAAAGAGTTAT